>OZ007594.1:95949168-96549168 GCA_963931845.1 Maratus michaelseni | reverse complement strand
ATATTGAAATAATATTGGAGAAATTACTTGAGGCGGTAGTGTGATTGTGTGGATTAAAACATCGTGAACAGAAGTAACTTCTTTTAAACGAATATAAAAACGTGTTTTAAATCGAAACAGTTAGGATACAAAAAGTTGAAATATAATAGAAATATACCGGTTGTAATAATAAGTATCATTCAAGCGTAATAGCTTTTTAATAATAAAAAATGTATACGAATATTTTTACAAATCTTTACTTCACTCATTTTCGCTACACTCTCAGAAAAAACTGTAAATTTATGAGCGTTTGCCCTTCAATTTTCACGGGCAACAGCCTTATTTGATGAAAAACGGTCTGATCCACTAAATAAGCGGCCATATCCCTTAGATACTTAGAAAATTAAGAGCAATCCACATATTCTTACAGTTCTAGCCCATATCTTAGCAAAAATACGGTACGACCCCGTACTTTGTCCTCCGCTAGGGTGTAACCCTTCATTTTACTCGTGTTTCGAAAATTTTAACCAGCCAAAATTGTGATTCTGTGATGATTATCTAACGTGCTACGTGCTACGGAACAGTAAGTAAAGTGTTATTGTGTTTTAAAGTGCATTATAATGATGTATTACTTTGCCCCGTAAAATTACAAGCTGCAGAAAATGATGGGCATGGATTTTTTTCTTTTTTTTTACGGGGTATGACTGGAATCTCTGCTGCCGGCCTCTGCCCGTAATTTTACTGTAATTTTTTAACAGTGTATTTTTGTGCCTTCAAAATTCGCACGCCTGGAGCAGTTTGCTCCACGGCAACTACGCTCCTGTACATTATTGCGAATTATTATTGAATGGGAATGGCTTACTTTTATCTAAATTCAAGCAAAAATAATGAATTAAAACAAAATTCAGAAACATCTCATTGAACGTAATGCAATTTATGCACAAATTAGTTCTATTATCACTCTGCAGTTGAATTTTTATGAGGGTATGAAACGAAATAAAATGATTTAAGTTTCGGGTTATTGCGTAAGAGGTGTGATTTCAATATTGATGCAAACCAAGGCATTGTATTTAATAAAAACGTTCCAAAAAAGTTAATGTAATATATTTCCCTTTAAATAAAAATAATTCAGTATAATCATATTTTTTTTTTTTTTTTGGTCAGCAATTATTAAGTGTTTTAAAGTCGAGTGTTTTGAAGTCAAGTTTAATAATTTAATAACAAATATATACATTTTACGAAGTTTTTATTTAATTTTATGTTAATTAATCAGCTGAAATCGTTTATAGGCAAAAACATTTAAAGTTATATAAATCATAATAAATGTAAAACTTTTAAAATCAAAATCTTATTTACATTCTAATTACATTATCAATTTACATTATAATATCTGTGAACGTGCAAGGCGAAATAATTTAATAAAACGACATAAGTTGTAGACAATTATAAAAGAAATGTTTTTCCAGCGTCAAACCTCAAGTCTCTCCGATCCATATATATATTTTTTTATCGGATTTTACCTTTTCTATGCACTTTTGAAATACCCGTTATATAGATTCCTGTTAGGATAAGTATTTTAGGTAATTCTTTTGTTAGCAATTTTTATTCAACCTTAAAAATACCTTTCTCATTAATGATATATTATCCAAATACATTTTTGCATTACGACGGAAGTAACCGCTGATAGTGTCTGGCCGCTATGCGCAGCAATAGTTCAAGTTACAAGTTTTGAGAATTACTAAAACGTGGTGCGAATATTCTACTTTTCTGTTCATATCAAACCATCTGCAATGGACAGTAAGATATCACAATTACAAAACCTCAATCATCAGTAGATAAAAAATTAAATGTTTATATTTATGTTCAACATTTTATTTCATTAATTTTTCTGTTAACAGTTTTCCATAACTTTTTTTCGTATAAAAATCAGATAAGAATATAGCCGTTTGCTTGTATTAAAATAATATACTAGCCTCATTTTCTATAATCAGAAGTTTCAATCGCACTGGATTTACTACTATAGTAACATCTGCTATTTTCGTATGTTAAATGCACTTAAAACGACACACTTGGGTACAATAAGAAGTTCAGACTAATGACACTTACAGAATTCCAGTAGTATACTTTCATCTTCATAAACCCTTTATTTCCATAAATTTCCCAAGCGTATTTGTAATAAATAATATTCAAATGCTACGAAAAAACATGAGAAATATTTATTAGTGAAACAGAAACGTCTTAAATTGGCTTTATCCCTATCCGTAAAAAATTGAATAATTAAATATTGCTCTCAAAATGTATTGAAATATTGATTTTTCCGACATATAAATACCTATATATATATATTATGAAATAATAGTATACAATTAGCATATTTTGCTAATATTCCTGTGATTTTAACTGTTAATATTATTCTGAACTAGCTGACTCACCCGGCGTTGCCCGGCCCGTTATAATAACAATCTGTTCTATACAAACATGACTGAAATCTATAAGGCTATCGAAATCAAGTCGAATGAGTCAAACCCCGTCGTAATCGGGTAATTAGAACTCGAGGTAGGAAAGTGTTCCCTAGCGGTAAAAAGTGGAACTAAAATGTATAAGGCTATCGATATCAAGTCGAATTAGCCAAACCCCGTCGTACAAATCCCGTGTTGATCGGGCAAGTAGAACCCTAGAAATTAAATCGATAATAGGTAAACATTGATTAAATCTGATAAACAACAACATATATCCCATAATTCCCAACAGTTGATTGAATCATGTTGCTTCTCTTTAATAAAGATACCCTACTCTCGACAGTGCACAAATAAACCTTCCCTTGCAACTGAACCATCGATCAAAAATATGTATTTATCATGTGGCAACGGTTAATTCCCAGAAAATGAAAAAAGGTTGCATTTTAAAACGACAATTAAAAATAGTGAATGCAAGAAAATAATAAAAATACTGACACTGCTAGGTAATTTAAACTTTTACCTTTCAGGAAAATCAAATTTCATTACAATCCAATGATAATTAGTATTTTTAATTATTTTTCTACAAAAGAATCTTCAAAACGGCCGTATGTGATATTTTGTGCCATGTTTGTAAGTATTTGTGCGTTAAAATCTTGTTAAAAGTTTTTAGTTTATGTATTAAAATTCGCACAAAGTGTTTGATTCATGCTTATTATTACTGTCTTCAAAACAATTAATATCACTTTCAGAATCCGATAAATCATCAACGACATATGTTCTGTCAGTCGCTAAACGCTTTTGACCAGCTATTTCGGATATGAAAATAGCGACATGAATAAGAGTACGTCTAAAACCAGATAATGAAGTGACTTAAATTCAAAATAATCAATGGACAACTACTGTAACTTGTTAGTCAAGATCTAATTCAAAGCCTAAATGTTTTATTTAAATTATTATTACTGGTTAATTGGGTTAAACAGTAATTGGCGCTATTGAATAAAGCAAAAATGACCATGTCCGAGATAATCGTGGGATGAGCAAATTTTGTTACATTTGCATTGTACTCGAAAATAGCGGGATAAGCAATTAGAGGGTTGATCTGTGTCTGAAAATATTTCATCTCGTCAACACCACTTTTCTACATTCCTAAACATTTGCTTTTTCAATGAGTATTATTATAGAATCGCTCAAAATTAAAATATATACAGTATGCCCACTAAAGTCCCTTGCCACCCTCTTAACTTCGGAACGGCTAATGCTATATTCATAAAAGTGGTGTCTAGGTATAGTAAAGTAGGCATGCGCTACACAATGAAACCACCTACAGCGCCACCTGGTGAAATGCTGCGGAGTTAGCATTCCTATCTCGAAAATGGAAAGAGATAGAGAAAAAAAGTGATTTACAAAGTTGTTGAGTATCATCGATTTAGTACAAAAATACACCTTGTAGACATTAATGGGAAGAATAGAACGGTTAAAACGCGCATTTTTTTTGTGATTACCTACACTGTGACGTGACAAAACTATCTTAGAAAGAAATAAACAACCAGTTATGAAACAGCAGGTGTGTGACCCCTCCACAAACATTGCAGAATATTAAACGATGCTAATACGGACGCTTGTGCCAACGTGTCACCATCTATGCTCTAATGTGTGCAACGTGAAATTCAAACAAGCATCCAAATATGCATCGCAGCTGACGGTGAGAACTTTGAATATCTAAAATAAAGGTATATTATTATTATAACTAGTTGTTTTTTTTCTTTCTAAGAACGTTGTGTCACGTCAAAGTGTAGGAAATCACGAAAAGTCAAATGAGTATTTTAACCGTTCTATTCTTCGTATTAATGTCCACAATGTGTCTTTTCGTATTAAATCGATGATGCTCTACAACTTCGTAAATCACTTTTTTTTCTCTATCTCTTTCCGTTTTCGAGATAGGAATGCTAACTCCGCAACATTCCACCAGGTGGCGCCGTAGGTGGTTTCGGTGAGTAGCGCATGGCTACTTTACTATACCTAGACACTACTTTTATGAATATAGCAGCAGCCGTTCCGAAGTTAAGAGGGTGGCAAGGGACTTTAGTAGGCGTACTGTATACATATTTATAGTTCTCAAAATAAATAAATTAAATTAAATTTTTTCTGGACATCATTCTGTTTTTTATTTCCAAATTGCGTTTAAGTCTATGTATAAATTTTGATCACCAGGAATGTAAAAGGCTTTTAAAGAGTGCCTTATCATGGACGTCAAAATTTATTTGTTTCTTAATATTTTTATATTTTATTGTTAATTTAAGAAACACTTCATCTTTAACTTGTTGTTTAAGATCATAATATTTGTTAAACTTGTAAAACTAGTTTAACACCTGTAGCATATGCTTTTAATAATACTAAAACGTCTTATGAGATAAAATAAAAGGTTGAAAAAAAGATAAATATTAACAAATAAAAAACATAGGTCTTTTGGAAATATTGAAGATTTAAAGTGACTTAATTTTACAAAAGAAAAATGTTTCATCTTTTAAAACCGGAAAGTTTTTGGAGATTCTTTTTTTTACAATTATGTAGTTTCTTAATGTATACAGGGTGATCATAAAGTTTTTCTCTGATTGCAAAAAAAAAAAAAAATAAAAAAAAATAAAAAAAAATAAAAAAAAATAAATAAAATGAAAACGAAATAATTATTGAATGTAATACTGTAAAATTTTATTATGAAAAAGTCATGTTATTAAGTATTTTTAGTGCATCCAAATTTCCTGGACAATGGATCGGAAGAAATGGGCCAACACTATGGCCTCATCGCGGTTCTGCGTCGATTCGTTGCGCACAATTCATCGCGCACAATTCATCGCAGAGTCAGTTCGTCGTGGTGTCAATTTGTCGCAACGCGAATTCGTCACAACAAAAATATATTTGAAGGCTATGATGATAAAAGTAAATATAATGTAGTAAAATTATTTAATGATGTAAATTGTTAGTTATAAATATCTATATCTAAATAACAAATTATCATTAAATAATTTTACTACAGTATCTTTAATTTTATCATCATAGCCTTCAAAAACATTTCCGTTGCGACGAATTGACGTCGTTTTTTATGTTTGGCTCAATTTGGTGATTAAATCTTTTTTTCTTAATCTTTTAATCTTTTTTTTTTTTTGTAGCCCACTGCATCTATTCTCCAAATTTGGTGATTTTAAGAAAAGTGGATGAGGCTGAATATTAATATATCACTAGTTGTCGTTTGTTAGCATATGAGTTGTATATGATTTTTCTTATGTGTTTTAATTACATGCGTAACGTAAACATTTGCAATGAATCCGCCTCATTTGAATTGCCTAAAATTTGGCACGATGTACTTTTCCGTTTTAAAAAGAAATAACGAAATATTAATTTTCACGATTACAGTTGGCTACTTCAAGCACCTGCTTTTCTCTTTTTTTACATATTTGATCTCGTGATTCATGTTTTCAAATTTATTTTCCAAATTTGCGAGAATACTTTGTTTATCGTTATATTTCTTGAAAATGGCGCCGTAGGAGCGTTGAAACGTATGTTGATCATTAAAAGGTTTTTTATAAGCCTTTTGTTGCTTCTTTTAGTATCACTTAAGCATTTCTCTAGATTTTAATGAAATGTGTAGTTTTACAAATATATTTATTCTAATATGTATAATACGCATTATATGGTTCTGTAATATGCTTTTATGTCCCTGAGACATGGGATCCTATAAATAGGAAACATTTTTCTCAGCTTACCGACACTTAGCAAATAATCTCCCATACCTTGATTCATAAATTTTCGCATCGTTTAAAATTTTCTAACACGCACCATTGCTACATGGATGCTCAGAGAAATTCTTTCAGAACCATGACATGTACCAGATTGCTGAATATAGTAGCGAGACACATAAAAAATCAGCAGTCTCGTTGTGGCCCAAATATGGTACACAATGATACAATTTCTAATGGTATATTAAAGGGATTTTTCCTTATTTCTATTTACTTGTATTACTAAATTAGGTTTGCAGAATACTCACAAAACCATATTTACAAATGCAATGTCTAAAGTTTCTTCAGTAGATTATATCCAGCTTTTAATTAACTTTTTTTTTCTTTTTTTCTTTTTTCGTAATTTGCCTCACTGTATGATTTCCCCCTATATTAATATGGAAAGTTCATTCCATTCAATTCAATTATGCTTACTTTATACTGCGAAAAAATAGTATATATTTAGTATTGCATAAAATGAATTGTTTAAAAAATACGTTCCGTACTTTTTTGTCGAATTTAAAGTAATATTTAATGGTTATGCACAATTATTTATAACAATAACCGAAACAGAATTCTCACCAATTAACTATTGTTATTAAATCGCTCATAAACGAAACTAAATTTGTGGTAAATGTAACAATCAGTCTATTATTTCTTTATCACAATTTTCTCTTATTTATTTTACTCTTCACTTTTGTATTTCATTCCCCTTATATATTTTCTTACGTTATTTTAACTTCACATTTTCCCATTAATTATTTTAAAATCCTATAAATTACTTAAATAATGCATTTCACTTAATAATTATAAAAGTGTCTTTCGATTAGTCTCCAATGAATTATTAATTTACGACTTATATTTTATTTGCCAATGGAATTTAAATTTTTTACATTGTTATTTCACTGCCAAATTACATTAGAAAGGTTTTGTAACGTAATTTCAGCTAACATATTCATTTGTTTCATGAATATTTACACTGAATACGACAAAACATAAGAATAAAATACAGCTGTCGCTTTCTATATGTACAAGTGGCAAACATAAAACATTTGCAAGACGTTTATAAACGGTAAAGCAGCAATCTCAGATCATCAGATGATAAATACATTTAAAACGACTCCTTTGGGATCTATAACAGATTCTGAAAAATGATACTCATAGAAATCTAGGAGTAAAGTTTTTATTTGCGTAAAACAGTTCATTTTCATAATTTCCCAAGTGGAGAATATTTATAATAACAGCTTATGTTTAGATAAAAACAAGATATATGCGAGTATAAAACTTTTCATAAATTAGCCTTTTTGCTGTATTACAATAAAAATAAATGTTACGTTACTTTCAACGAGTAGTTAAAGTTATCTTTGTCAACATTTAAATTTATATTTGCCTTCATCACGAGAAAATTAACACAATTAACACTTGTATAATGTTTTAAAAATGATCTTTAGAAATGAAGTAAATGAAAGAAATTAAGAAATTAAATAAATCGTGTAATTAAACCAACACACCCACACCAGTTTGTAAAATGTATCATAAGTAAATACAAATATTTTCTCAATTATAGGTAACTGAAGATAATTTCAATATCAGATATTAATGCATACTAACAAATTTAATTTCAAATCTTTAAAAAGCTCCGTCAGTACTTAGCAAAAGTAAATAATTTTTCTTATTAGTAAAGTGTTCGGCGGATATTTCGAAAATCCCCGAATCCTTAGTTAAAAAAAAAACCCCTCAATCAACTTGCATATATATATATATATATACATATATATATTATTATCACCACGGAATGAATTTAGTTAATATGTCTAGCATTATTTGGTTTTACTCGCTTACTATTAACACTTTGCCGCCCGATAAAAATACTTCTATTCGTAAAATGTTGAAATGATTGATTGGCACCAGAATTTAGAAACAAATTTATTCGAAAACAAGTAAAAAAGTCCTTCCGGCCTGTACCGGGAGGAAAAGGTAGCTTTCCTATATCTTCGTTTTAAAATTTTAGCTAATGTTACACGAAAACAGCAAGTTAAAATGCAAAGAAATCTGTACAAAAGATTCGTTAATACTGAATTTGAATAAGAAATTCGCCAAATTATTGAGCAATAGCCAAATTGGCTTAATTTATGAAGACTTATTTTGGTCGCCAAATTTGGCGATATTTCGCCAAATGTCGCCAATTTTGGCGCTAACAAATATGACTATATAGTTTTATGCGTATGATTGGGAAAATTATTACAACAATGAAAGAAAATAATTTGCGAGTAATCGCGTTAGTGTGCTGTTTTGTTTCAAAATGTCAGCCACCCTAGAATTTCAAACTGCTCTATATCAGCCATTTTTTAAGATAGAGGTAAACCAAAAAAAGCTCTGGAATCCTTGTATCAAGGCCTAACACGTAATTAAAAAATAAATTTGAATTTTTAAATTTTGTATATTTATTTTAGATTTAAATTTTTAAATGGCCGCCATCTTGAAACAAAATGGCGGACCAAGCTGGCCAACGAACTCGGTCGAGACATTGGTTAGCCTAATACACACAATTAGTTTCATCCAAATTGATTTCTAACTACGAGCGTTATCGTATGACATAGGTCAGATATATATATATATGTATATATATATATATATATATATATATATATATATATATGGATATATCTATATAAAGTCCTTCCGGCCTGTACCGGGAGGAAAAGGTAGCTTTCCTATATCTTCGTTTTAAAATTTTAGCTAATGTTACACGAAAAAAGCAAGTTAAAATGCAAAGAAAATGTTTACAAAAGATTCGTTAATACTGAATTTGAATAAGAAATTCGCCAAATTATGGAGCAATAGCCAAACTGGCTTCATTTATGAAGACTTATTTTGGTCGCCAAATTTGGCGATATTTCGCCAAATGTCGCCAAGTTTGGCGAGAATTTGGCGCTAACGGATATGAATATATAGTTTTATGCGTATGATTGGGAAAACTATTACAACAATGAAATTTTTTGTAATGTGCTGTCTTGTTTCAAAATCTCAGCCACCCTAGAATTTCAAACTGCTCTATCTCAGCCATTTTTTAAGATAGAGGTAAACCAAAAAATGCTCTGGAATCCTCGTATCAAGGCCTAACACTTAATTAAAAAATAAATTTGAATTTTTAACTTTTATGTATATTTATTTTAGTTTTAAATTTTTAAATGGCCGCCATCTTGAAACAAAATGGCGGACCAAGCTGGCCAACGAACTCGGTCGAGACATTGGTGACCTTAATACACACAATTAGTTTCATCAAAATTGATTTATAAATACGAGCGTTATCGTATGACATAGGTCAGATATATATATATATATATGGAGATATATATATATATATATATATATATATAAATCAACATTTGAACGGAGGGTGGTTTTGGGGTCTGGGGGTCATGATCGGTGAAAATATATCGAAATTTTCCGGAACTGCTTTCCTCCGAACGGCTGCAATAGGTAGCTTTATACTTTTTTGTATTGAAAGCTACCTAATATTATCTTCATGTACTTGATAAAAGGGAATTTTTCATTCGAAAATTCTGGTGCCAATGTAGCATGTAAGGATTAAAATTAAGTTAATTTAATATGTCAAATTTAATATGTTAATATACGACACCGCTGTGGTATCGCCGGACGGCAAAGTGTTAAAATGAAATAAAATACTATTTAACTACGTAATTACTTACTGAATAAGTTGTTAAAATTCTCCACTCTGAAAAATTATTTTTTACACAACCTTTGTTTAATCAACATGTGAGGTTATAATTCATTGTATCATTTTCTACCCTATTAGAGATTTTGCCAAAATATGACCATGTGAATGGGCCGTGACTAAAATGCAACTGTTATTTTAGTGTTTGATGTCGTTATATGAAAAATAGCTTTTATTCATTTCCGTATTATTTCCATTCGTCCCATTTTGTGATGCATTGCAAATAACTATGATTCCCAATCACGGTGTGTAGATGTTTAACATTATAATCACGAAATTATGGTCACCTGAAAAATATAATATTATAATTCAAGAAATCACATTTTGTTTGCCTTTGTGACTGTGACAAGTGTGAACATTTGTGAAACCGTCCCTGGCTCTTATATTGCTGTAGCAATACAAAACATATTAGAAATAAAACAAAATATAAAAAAAGACTAAGTTAACTACAAAACGTATGCAAACATTATTGTATTATACATAAACGTATGCGCACAATGTTCGTATGCAAACATTATTAACACATTTTGGGCCAATGTCAAAGAAAATTAAAAAACTAAATTTTTTTTCGTTACTTTTTCTCTGACATGTTTTTTTGAGAGCATTCAAGATTTTTGTGAATTATAACTAATGCTAATCAAAATATGGTCCGCATATATTTGTTCCATGACATTCTGACCTTTGTCATCTATCGATCAATATTTTTCTGAGCTTTGACATAAGTATTATCGAATTAGGGATGTTAAAGGTTATTGTTCAATCATCTAAACAAATCGAAATCTATTTATTGAAAATCATACTGAAAATAATCGTATGTCAATCAGAAAAAAAAAAAAAAAAAAAAAAAAAAAAAAAAAAAAAAACTTGTTGCATTTCTTCAGTAAAGTCTATGAAGATATTTCTCGCTTTTTTTTTTCAACATGCCGCTAAAAGACAGACATCAAAATACAATCCAAATAAACCAATTCAACGAAGAACAAAAATTCAAAATCATAGGGCACAAATCCCTCCCAGCTTAAATTCGTTTAACCCTCTCAGGGGCAACATAGTTCTTGTTCAAATGATTGACTGACACCAGAATTTATGAAAACATTTTTTTAGAAATGCTTTTCTTCATATACATTATGAAATCTTTTTTTTCAATATTTTGGTGCAATTTTTGCTGTTGGGAATTAAAATGTAGTGTTCAAATAATATATAATAATAGCCTTTCAAACACTTAATAAATCGTATAGTAAAAATGGTAGTGTAACAACGGTGTACCATTTAGATATCCGATAAGTAGACGTTGCTTAAGTTTTGTACCATGACTGGTACTGGATGCGGACTGCCATGTTTCTGAGATTTATCGTTAGTATAATACTTTGAGAAGTTTTCCGCGTGAAAATTGTCTAGAAATTTTTCTTTTAGTGCCCGATGCACAGTACTCGTACAGTATGTCCATATGTAACGTTATCACTTTAGGGGCACGAGGGGTTAGTCCAGGGCATGAAATTTTAGATGAAAAAGTACTAGTCAGACTAAATTTTTTTCTCGCCACTTTTTTACATTCATTCAGACAGTAACGTCGGCCACCACACCTGCCTCGAAAATGAACTATTTATGACAAACTGAAATGAAATTGACCATTGTTAGAAGGAGCTGTCTGTTAAATCCAGAATATTTTACATTCATTAAAAACATGAACAATTTTTAAAATGTTAAAAATTTGGGAGAAAGCGAATAATTATTACCGTGTTTCAAGCAGCTGAGTTTACGTGACGAAACCTGATTCACTTCACGCAGGAGTGAAGACCGATCAGATACAACCACGGAAGCGAAAAAAGCCGCCTTGGCGCTTGTGCGGTGCGAAAGCGGGAGAACGAAAGGCAGTTCGTTCCTCCGTAGGAAAGAAATGGAAGTGGGTAAAGTCGCATTTTTTCTTCTTTTGAAAGATAAATGCCGTCGCTTAATTTTAAAATACTTCCGCGTGTCACTAGATTGAGGCATGATATTCTGAGCGTATTACAGTTTGATTTGAAGCACATTTCAAAAGATGAAACGTACTCGCCAACCTTAAATATTTGTTCGGAAATTTCGTGCCCTGGGTTAGGCACTTGATATCGTAAAATATCTCTGAGGGTTGGGAGGGTTCTCTTTTGATATCGTTAACATTTTTAATCCTCTTTTTTTTTCTTTTAACATTAAAATAGTCCGTTTTTTAAGCTTGTATTTTCATGAAAATGCAAAGTTAACATTATAAAATTATTTCATTCCAAAACAAGGAATAGCCCTATTGTTTGACACACTTATTCATCTGCTGTTAGACAAACCACGTGCGAAGTATGCGTAAAATGACAATCGTTGTGTTTACTAGAAATAAAAAATAAAAAATGTTGTCCACCTATTTTGTTTATAAGAATTCTGTTTGCCCCTCCCTGTGAAGGGCCAGGTGCAAGAAGATAATATTACTGCTGAATGCATTATGCAGCAAAAAGCTATTACCAAACACTTTTAAATGGTAACTATTTCAGAAAAAACTAATTACTAACTAAGTGAAGGAAAAAAAAGCGTAATAAGGGAAATCTTTCAATCCCCAAAGACCTAGTAAACGACAACAACTAAATTTCACAGAATTTACAACGGAGTCGAAAACATTATTATATTGTATAGTGATGGTTTTAAAAGTTTTTAGCGAATATCTATGTAATGTCAACTAGTAAAATTTTTTAATTTTATAGATTTTTTTTTAATTAAAGGCAATATGAAGGTTTCTTTAAAAAAAAATCAAGAAGTTTCGCATGTTTTTTGTTTATAGAATGCACGGTTTTAACAAAATTGAACTCCAATTTCAGAAAATTTGACAAAGTACAGTGTAAACAACATAGTACAATTAGAATATAAATAGATTAAATATTTAATGAAATATCAGTAGTTGCATGTAATAAATTTTAACTGCACATGCGCGAACTATATGAAAGATTTTTTCCTGATTTGAAAGTTTTTGGAGCAACTAATGTTAAAAGACCAGTCGAATATCACGAAAATTCATAAATATATCAGCAATATATTGAGTTGAATTTTGGTTTGCCTTCGATATGTATAGCCGGATGATAAGAAATTTTCCACGAAATGTAGTTTTTTATTAACAGATTTCCAACAGAGAAGTTAGTATTTAATGAATGTCAACGAATAGCTTTGGAATGGATACTTCGATTTTGATATATCGTTTTTTTAATTAAAATAAACTTCTTCTGTAGCTGTTCCAAGACGAACTAAAACATCAGTAAAAATAAAATTAAAATAAAAATTAACAAGTGGGTAAGTGTGATCGAAAATCGTTCAAAGGGTTTCGTTTAATATACCTTTCAAAACACTTTATCCTTTCTTTAATAAATCCAAATAAATTTCATTTAGCAAAAAAAGAACACCCTCATTTTTTGTTTTTTATAAAGCAAAAATTTACCAGTCTATTTTTTCGTTTTTTCGAGTATCCAAATCAGCCCGATAGCGGGCGAAGCCGGCTATTATATTCTGTCATAATAATATCTGTCACGCGGACTAAATGCGATATAAAAAAATAATTTCAAAATTAAACTCGTTGTACACCTTCAAAATGTTAAAATATGCGAATATTTCCATAATCAGATTTTTATCATGATTCAATATGTTTCTCAAACTCATATGTTTACTATTCTCTATTACTCATATTGATACTCGCTTTGTCTTATTCTCAAAATTCGTTAAACTTCCAATACGACGTCAGATTTTCTTTTTAATTCTCTAATTACGTGATATTAATCTGCTTTGTGTACATACACATACTCATACTCCTTGTATTATTGAGAAATCTTTAAAAATTTCCGTTTTATTACCACTATGACGAAATCATTTTTATTTCATATTAATCTTTTTTTCAATTGGTGAAACTTTTTATTTCATTTTCATTTTTCACGTGGAAATCGTCTGATAGAAAATTAATTATTGTAAAAAGAATTTCATCGTGAATTTTTAATTTTTGGCATCCGCTTTAACGAAAAATGTTTAAATTTAATAGGAAAAAGCTGTTAGAATTTTGGTTTTTTATCTCTATTTATTAAAATAATACGAATTTTTCAAATTTTAATATTTTGAGCTCTTCATAGCTGGTATTCAGCTATATACACAAAGTTTCAACTCTGTAAGTTACATAGTTTCTGAGAATAGTTCTGTGACTGACAGACAACGGAGCGGGAGTAATAGGGTTTCGTGAGATGAACAAAACCCTAAAAATGACAATTTATAGAAAATCCCTTATTATCTAGCTGCTTTATAGGAATACAATGAAATTCATCTCAGTGTATCATCGATATCTTTCTGAATTTACGCGATATTTGACTGGTCTTTTTATATGAATGGCGCCAAAGAGTTGACTACCAAATGCTGAAAAAAGAATCTGATATTGTTCGCGTATGCGCAATTAAAAATCATTTCTTACAAAGACTCATACTTTAACAAATATTTAATATATTTATATTTGAGTTAAACTATGTCGTTTCTACTGTACTTTGTCAAGTTTTCTAAAAGTGGCATGAAATTTTGTTGAAAATCCTGTGGGTATAAACAAAACTAGTCGGATGTACCAATCCCAAAACTTTCTTCTATCTCACACAGGTTTCGCATACTCTAAAAATGAATCAGCACCAATTTATATCAACGTCTAACTGAATCTAAAGTTTTATTAAATTCCGTGCATTAGTTCTTCAGATATGACGATCACTAAATTCGTGTAAATCCTGAAAAATGCATCATAGCCACCTGTTGGGATATTTAGACCAAATCCTAATCAACAACAACCTATGTCAACGTCTAACTCAATCTGAAGTTTGGGCTATTTACACCAAAACGTAATCATCATCTATTTATGTCAAGGTCTAACGGAATCTGAAGTTTGATGAAATTCCGTGCATTAGTTCTCTATTTACAGCTATTGTGAAAATCATCAAAAAAGTAGCACAGCAGCGCCACCTGTTGTGCTATTTACACCAAAACTTAACCAACATTTATTTATGTCAAGGTCTAACAGCATCTGAAGTTTGATGAAATTCCGTGCATTAGTTCTTAAGATGAAATATCGTGAAAATCATGCACAAAGTGACCTAGCAGCGCCACTTGTTCGGATATCTACACCAAAACGTAATCAGAGTCTATTTATGTCAAGGTCTAACTGAATCTGAAGTTTGATGAAAATAAGTACATTAGTTCTTCAGATAGAGCTATTGCGGAAATCGCGAATAATTCAGCATAGCAGCGCCACCTGATGGGCAATTTTCACCAAAAACTAATCAGCATCAATTCATATCAGAGACTAACTGAATATAAAGTTTTATTAAATTCCGAACATTAGTTCTTGAGATAGAGTGCCCACAAAATTTTTGTCACATACAGACATACAGACAGACAGATTCACAGACAGACTCACAGACAGACTCACAGACAGACATTTTCTAAAAACAGTCAAATCGTGTTCAGGACCTTCTAAAACGTATAAATCCGTCGAAAACCGGAAGTCGAAATTTTTCATGGCTACTTTCAATCAACCACTACTTTTTCATGAATCCAATACTTTCTTCTTTTAAAGATAGAAAAAAGTAAAAACATGCGAAAATTTCTTGAATTTTTAAAAAAAAAATCGGTACTTTTCGGTTAGCCGGGCGCCAGTGATATATGTACATATATAAATACATATGTAAATACATATATATGTATATATAGATACATATATGTATGTATATATATGTATATGCAGATATGTGTATATATATGTGTGTTTGTGTGTATATATACATGTATGTATATCACTGGCGCCCGGCTAACCGAAAAGTACCAAAAAATCATTATATCGTCATGAATATACGTTCTATTTTGTACAATATTCACATAGTCACGTGCGGAAACTACATATAATGTTGAGAATTTTATTTTACAGGGTTATCCGAAATATTAATTTTTTTCTTTAATTTGTTGCTGGTCGCCTTCGTGATCAAACCTTCACTTAAAAATATCAAGTCAAATATTTCCTTTTTGCTGTAAAAGTTCTAGAAGAATTCGTCAAGATATTGGACAAAACATGTAAAATCGAAAATGTCCGGTGACGTTTGACTATATAGTGTCATACCTTTATTCATAAAAAATTAAACAATGCACATTCAATATATGATGGAATAATTTCTCCTACTCCTATCTATAGCTGTAAACCAATTATTAATTTAAAGCAAATTTTTTATAACAAAATATTACAATTTATGAATTAATTATTCTCTTCTGCCCTGTAAATATTGGCTTAAACTTAACCCGTCAGCACACGCGCCTCTTTCCATTACGTTACTACACGCGCGGGATAAAATCCACCCCAATGGGTTTTCTTGTGTCAATTTCCCACCGGTTTGATTTTAAACAAATACTTATATTTTGAAATAAACAGTAAATCAATAAAGAACATAATTTAATTTAAAATAAGAAGTTCTTTTATATTTAAAGCAATAAATAAATAAATAAATAAAACCTAGCACTAAGATTTTCTCCTGCATAGCATTACATACAAAGCTTTTACAATACGAATTCAGCCATGAAAATACAAAAAAAAAAATATAAAACTGATATATCGAAACTGTATGTGAAAGAGTTCAAACGTTTAAAACGTAAAATTTTCGTATCATTATGCAATACGTTATAACACGCGTGGGGTAAATTTCCTCCCACGTGACAGTTTTATAACAAAAGAATAGAAAATCCACAACCGGTGGTGAACTCCTTTTGTCCACATCTTGATATATTTCAGCTTGAAAGGTACTATGAAGCTCAGAATGCTCATGAACAATTTTCGCACATTTTTAAGTAATAGTTATGAGCTGGGGTAGATTTTATCCCAGCGCGTGTGCTGACGGGTTAATATAACTCGATGTTATATACAAATATTGCTACATTATTACAATATTCTAATCCTCTTTAAAATTTACTGTAAGGATGAATATCATACTTTAAAAATTTCTTATTATTAAGGAATATCAGATTCTTTCAATTCCATGTCGCTAAAATTCAGTTTTTCATGCAAAAGCTTAAAAATATTAAAATAAAATCTAAAATTAATAATAAAAATCTTTGTAATATATATATTAAGTAACATGATATTTTCAACATTTTGTATCAATTTAAATGATCTATAAAATTTTACAGTTAGGATGTTTTAGCAAGTATCGTTATTGATAAACAAAATATAAAAAACATCAGAAGAGGACGCATAAATCATCTTCACTGTATTGAGAAATAAATTTTATCGCTGCAAATAACTGATGTTTTAAAATTAATTTTCCTTCGCTGATAGTTAAGCATATTTAAATATATTATCAAAACTTAATATATATATATATATATATATATACACATATATATGAAAGTTTTTAATTTTCTTTGATGACTAGTTTTCGAAGGATATTTTCTGGAAGCATTTAGAGTTTTTATAATAAACATATTATGATATTTTTTCAAAACTAAGAGCTATGATTTTAGCTTTATAAAATAAAGTTTAATTTTGTTGATTTGTTGTTTGAAAGTTCAGAGTAAGCAATTAATTTGTCACTTGTACTCATGATACAGGGTGTTCCTTATTATTTCTGTTCAATACATTGTAAAAAATGACCAATGTTTCTTATTTTATGAAAATATACTGTAACCACAAACGAAAATATAATATAATCTTCTCAGTTATCCGAAATTCCGAATAGCGTGTTCCATTATCTTTTGAATCCCCAGAAACCAATACATTTACAAAATTTATTTTTAGAATTTAAGAATTATTTATAAAAACAAAGCATTTTTTGCTGCCCGTATTTTTCAAAAATGTTTCCGAAGGGTTTTTATAGTGGGTTTAATTAGCGTCCTCAGCCTGGAATACCTGTTTTTCTAATGTCATCAATTCTCAAGTAAACGTTTTCAGCCGCATAAGTTAATTTATACATGAAAGAGTAAAGAAATAATCTTAATTTTAATGTTATTGTTAACGCTGTTAATTTTGTATGTTTGTCTGTTAAACATATATTTTGAGCATGAAAATATTAGCATTCGAAAAACAGGTATTGTAGGCTGAGGACACTAATTAATACACTATAAAAACCCTTCGGAAACGTTTCTGAAAAATACGGGCAGCGAAAAATATTTCGTTTTTATAAATAATTCTTTAAATTTTGGAAATGCATTGGTTTCTGGGGATTCAAAAGACAATGGAACACGCTATTCGCAATTTCGGATAACTCAGACGATTATATTTTATTTTCGTTCGCGGTTATAGTATATTTTCATAAAATAAGAAACATTGGTCATTCATTTAGCTACATTGTAGCTAACCCTAAACCGTCAATTTAGAGGTGTGCTTTTAATTGTTAAAATGTTTAAAAATGTTGATTTTCGTCATCTTAAAATCCATTTACATCAAATTAGTTGTTTTTGTAAAATGTCCGAAATTTAAATATTTATACGTTCCTTGTGTAATATAAATTATACTTAAAACTTTTCTAAACACACTACAAAGTAAAACTGTAATTATCACGTTCTTCTGCAACCAAAACTTGCCTTAATAATTTGATTTTCATGGATTTTCAACGTTTTACGAAACTATCAACGGGAAGACCAATTTTTGGGCTCCTATATAGTGGGAAAACATAACATAGGTCTAATATCTGAAGCAGGAAAAGTTCTGGAGAGAACATGAAATATATATATATATTGGGTATAATGAGTGGATATCTTATGTTCTGATATCTTATGAATATGTAACAGTACTAAATGTGGACTGCAAAACTTTCAATGCTTCAAAAACACAGTGTGTAGATATTGCGAGAACTACAGTTTTACAATCGATAACACATGAATAAACCCTACATAACAAACTTCGTCGGCGATTTTAAATGTGTTTTAATATAATCGCTATACTGGTTTACTTTAACTTTTAAAATGGGTATATGTCTCATAGAGACATTAGCTTTAAAGATGTTCTATAGCGAAATATCAGAACGATTGAGCTCATTTAATTTGCTAAGCAGAGGAAAACTCATAATTAAGGCTGTTCTCAAATCCAAAAGGGCTAATTTCAGACACAATTTTTAATTCATTTTTATTCGGAAAGAAATGAAATTGTTAGGTGTTCTAATTCAGAAACTATGTAATCAAAAAACGTTTTTGATTTTTTGGTAAACGCAAAAAATCTTTCAGAAAATACTGCGACAGTCGTAGGTTTGAACCAAATTTACGGTTTTGCGGGCACGAAAAGGGAGAAAAACCGGACATCACGTGATATGAATCGCTTATAACTCGATTAGTAATTTATATATCAAAAACTGGAAAACTCATTTCGATTCCAAATAGCTTCAATAGTCAGGTCTGCTAATTATATACCTTTACGTTTAAAAATGAAACAGAAATTTTCTCGTTATTGAGAAGATTGAGAACGATCAACTATCAAAGAAACGTTGCATTGTAGCAAAACATGTTACACCTGAAGCCTTATGTGCGACAATACACCACCTTCTGTAATAATTTTCGAATCAGGACATCATTGTTAAAGCTATTGTGTAAGCAAAGACGTCTGTAATGCATCAAATTATCATGCATCAGTGACGGAATAACCGTAACTAATCTTCTTTGGCATTTTCCCTCAATCTTTAAGACCCGGAGTGAAAAATAATATAATAAACCGACATCACACACGGACATTTAGTAAGTAAACATCGTTAGAAGTACATAATTTTAATAATTTTTCAAACTTTAAAATATCTTTTTTTACATTTATATATTTATATCACCGTTTTTTTTTAATTGCGTTTCTTTATTATATTTTTTACTACATAGCTATATTTCTTAAATAATATATAAAATTTTGTGCATTTATTGTTAACATCTAGTATCTGTAATTTTTTTATTATGAGAAGAGTTGAACTATGGAAATGAAGAAAACACCATCATAAAAGAAAGAAGATAAAAGGTTTCGTACTTAAAAATCAAGCTGCTCTTTGACTTTATGTCATCTAAGAAAAGTCACTATTCTTGTTTTGAACCAACCTAATGATATACTGAAGTGAAAAACAGATTTCCTGAAGTAGCGTGTGCATAAATAGAATTCAATGCCTGTGGTTACTTTTTAACATTTATTCACACTTGATCAACCTTGCGTGTTATAAAAATCGAAATTTTTTTTGACGGATTTACACGTTTCAGACACTGGAGATTCCGAAAAACATATTTTTAGAAAAAAAAAATTGCCGTCCGTCTGTTTGTGTGTGGGTCTGTATGTGTGTCTGTAAACGCTCTATCTCCCGAACAAATTGAGATAGAGACTTGAAATTTGGTATGTACTTAGTATGTAATAATTAGAAGAAGCCTATTTAATTTCAGTAACCCTCGATTATTATTAACTATTTTTTTCGGACTCTCGAATGATTCGTTCTGATAAAAAGTATATAAAAATTTTCGAAATTGTTTATTTTAAGGAGTGAATATAAAAGACAATAAAAAAAACATAAATTTTTCATAAAAAAGTAAGACGAATGGATAATTAATTGCCGAGATATTTGTAATCCTATTTCCTCACTCTTCGATTTTTCGTGACACTGTATTTCATTCAAATTTAAATTCAAAGATATATTTAATTTGGAAATGAGCCGCTCAATCCTAAGCAGTAAACTGTTAGTTTAATATGATTATCCTTTTGGAGTTATTTTCATATTTTATATTATGCATATCCATGATGGGTAAGTATTACGGTGGCTTCCGACGACTAGTCGTAATAGGATGTAACTTGATGTGATTTACGTTATATTTTCTGATTTGTCCACTTATAAGAAATATAAAATATATAATTAATGTAAAAAAAAGTATGTAGTGTAACATACGGAATATCTAAAGAAATTGATTTCTAGAAACTTCAAATTTGCCAATTCAAGATTTCAGCTCATTTTTTGAGTTATGTTTGAGAAGCTACCCACAATGCAGTTGATTTGCAACGTTGGTTAACAAATAAGTTGAATTACAAATAAATTAACATTAAGAGTTCAAAATTTTACATCTGCATAATTTCGAAACTAACTGATCACAATTACCGCTAGTTTTGTGCAGAAAATATTTACCGAAAAATCCAAACTTAATAAAATAAAATAAGTGTCTTGCTGCTGCTTTCATAGTAGATTTTCGTCATTCACTTTTTCGTCTTTTTGCGCCTGACGAAGAAAGACTCAGATCTTTCGAAAGGCCTAGCGCATTTTAAAGTTTTTATGGTGTTTTAAGAAGTTATTTTAGTTCTTAGTTCCAAACAAAATGTCAAAATTAGGTGTCAGTATTGAAAATTGTAAAACGTGTCGATGTTTCAGCATTGGAATGGTCCCAAAACTTTCTTTTTAGCACTTTCCAACCTAGTTGAAAAGTGCTTATGACTTCGGTTTGTCTGCCGTCTGCAGTCTGTCCGTGCTCTAACTCCCGTAAATATGCTCGGATTGCTCTGCAATTTTTATATGTTATTGTCGTTAGCCATAGCATGTTCCCTATTGCAACGAAAGTGTGTATCACTTATAGTTTTTTTACAGGGACACTCAAAAGAATTCCGTTACATTACGGTCTATGGAGAAAAATCATTTGCGGTTTATTTAAATAATATTTCACTATTGTAAATGCATTGAAATTTAGATATATCTCTAAGGTGCATTAGAAAAAGCTTAATATGGAATAGGGTGTGCATGGCACTTATAGTTACTTTACAGGGACAGTCAAAAGAATTCCGTTACATTACGTCTATGGAGAAAAATTGTCTGCGGTTTATTTAAATAATGTTTCGTTATTTTAAACGCATTGAAATTTATATATATTACTAAAGTGCATTACAAGAGGCTTACTACAGAATAGTGTGTGTATAGCAGTCATCTTTCATTTACAGGGACACACAAAAGAATTCTCTACTGTCTGTTAACAATAATTCCTGGAAGTGACTTTTAAGTTACTGAACGCAATTTTAATTTTAACTCGCTTTTTGTCTATTACGTGGTGTGTATAATTTCTGTAGATCCTATACAGGGCAGCACAAAAGTTCGTGAAAACATTTCCGTTTACTGACAGAAAATCCAGAAGGATAATTTTAAACTCTGCTACGCGTTTCCTAACTAAACTAAAATTTAGCATCCTATGTAGTATATATACAAATCTATAAATCCTATACAGGGCTGAATAAAAGTATTCGGGTATTTTTCTGAATATTGTATCTGTTGGAAATTCCTGAAATTATGTTTTTAAATATGTTATGCGTTTTCCAAATTGTTTACTTATATGTTATCTTTTAGCTTATTAAACTGTATGTTTTGTAAAATTATTTTGGAAGCGTTGGAAAGTGCTACATAATCTATGCTTGAAGCATGATTTTTCGTTCTTGTTTATCATTCATACAGCGATTTAGAAGATACAAATTATAGTCGAGTGGTACATATCGAATCGCTTAGTGATAGTGTGTTGTTAAAATACACTGATGTATAAAAATGTGCGGACTTTTTCAATTTTAGACGTTTTGTCGAACATCTGCGAATTCTCCAAGAATTATCATTGAACTTCAGGTATGTAAAGAATTTGTTTGACCACAATGAACAGAGGACAGTAATATCAACTTGGTAAATTCTATCCAATGGTTAGAGTATCATAGCTGAGATTTTTTTCCAACAGAGCGAAAATATGCTGGAACCAGGACTCGAACCTGGGTACTTTGGCTTGCGATGCCAACGCTCTTCCTACTGAGCTATCCCAACGATATCTTATTCAACAAATAACAGTGATGTATGCCAGCCAGGATATCATTGAGATAGCTCAGTAGAAAGAACGTTGGCACGGCAATCCGAAAGACCCAGTTTCGAGTCCTGGTCCCGGCATATTTTTGCTCTGTTGGTATATTTGTCATCACCAAAGTAACAGAAAATGCTCAAAATGGTTTGTCACTGTAGCAAATGCATATGTAGGTCCTAAAATCCCATATAATTGTATGGGATTTTTCCTCCCCAATTGATCAAATTAGCTCACTGAATCTTTCTTAATCTTTCTGAATTTTCGCGATATTTGAATGGAATTTTTATATAAGTTGCTCTATAAAATTGGCTACCAAATCATGACAAAAAATCTTTGCTGTAGTTCGCATATGCGTAAATTTATTTCATACATTATTTCATATCTCATCAGATATTCAATATAGTAATAGTTTTATTGCAGTATGCTATTTCTACTGTTCATTGTCAAGTTTTTAGAAAGCGGTATTAAATTCAGTTGAAAACTCTGAATGCTATTAAAGAAAAATGAATGTTTCACAGAAACGTTAACATTTCCAAAAATATGCTTGCTGTTCTTGCACAAATGCACAAAAACATTGAACAAGACCAAGTCATTTGCTACAGTGACATACCGTTTTGAGTATTTTCTGTTTTTTGGAGAAACGTAAATGTTATTTTATTTATTATTAAATTTGTTATTAACCCCCCCCCCCCTAATTATACTCGGGACTAAATCTTCACTGAAAAACATGAAGTCAAATATGTTCTTTACATCTTCAATGTTCAAGGGCATTTCAGGAATTTTCTCACGAATTTCATTAGATATTCGACAAAACGTCTGAAATCGAAAGTGTCCGGTCACTGTCACTTAATTTCTGGATATGAGTGTAGTTCGAGGAAATCCGTTTATTATGAGCGAGGTTTCGTTCATGAATTTATCTTAATGAATATATGTGAAAACAAATATATAGCGCTATGTTTTATGTTCTTTTTTATGTAATAATAGCCCCTATTCGTCATTTAAAAGACCATATGCATTGAAATCGAATAATTTTAACAAGAAAAAAAAACACTCTAATATTTTACGAAAATAAGCATAATCTAAGCGGCTTATAAAAAGAAAAAATAAATATAATTATATGATACATAAATAAGTGAGGTAAAAGGCTTTATTATTTAAAGGGGAAAAACACCTTTACGCAATTCAATAAAACGACTGTTGTTCAGAGAAATGCAATGTTGATGAGTTAATATCGTCTATAAAATAAAATGCCCGATTCCCTCTGGCACATAAAAATAGAAACATTTATCAGACTTTTTGGAAGAAAAAATAGAATTTATTTCTATAAATCAGAAAGCAGAGTGCGATTCTTACAAATTTTATGACTTTAGGTAGTAAAAATATCCTCGAAAGACATATATACAGATATATGCGCTATAATAATGAAAAAAAATTCGCCTGCAGTAAAAACAGTCAAACTATGTAAAAAATACAAATGAAAATATTTCCTGTTATTACTTATAATCAAAATGTCATTCTTAGCATTTTGAAATTAACTATGAATAATTCCAAAAAAGAGTGTAATTAGTATTAAATAGTATTAATAAAAGTTGTTCAATAAATTAATATATGAATAGAAAATGCTTCAACTATGTATTACACGAGTTTTAATTCACTGGTCTTCAAAATTTAAGGTAAAACCTGTATTTTGTGTATAATTTGCAAACACAAGGAAAAAAAAAAAAAAAAAACATGAAATTTGTAAGAATTACTCAGTAAAAAAGTGCTTAATTTTACAGCAATTTGCAATTTGAAAATTGCACTTTTTATAAATTGTATGGCAGGGAAAAAAGACGAAATAAAAGATTTCTGTTTAAAAAATTTAAAGATATTGCTTTTAAAAAGAAGTAATCCCGCCCTTAGATGTATTGCATTGGTGTCACTGACTTTTCTACACTGACTTGGAAGTAAAGAACATACATAAAGCAATACTTTTCCAGATAATTTAACAACCACAGACGAAATCGCAATGCAACCATGTGTGTGATAAATCATTACAGGTAGATGCTCTGTGTGGTTAAGATCCAGAGATCTTGGGGAACCTTTTATTCACACTATCTACCATTATTTCAGAATAGTAATCATCACTTTATTATTTTTATTTACTTTACTTTATTTTATTTTTCATTTTATTTATAATTCACTTTATGTCAGGCATTCATGATTAAATGAAGCAAAGATTACTGTTCGGAAAAATAACGTAGATATTTAGAATAAATATATTTAAAAAACTGAGAACAATGAATTGAGCCGGCCAGTTCATTAGCTTGGAGATGTTCATCTAAAAGCATTGCTCGGTAAGATCGAGCATTATCATGCATTATTATGAATGCATTACTAATAGCATCAGCCTGTCGTTTGATATATGGATCAAGGATCTCGTCCCGATTACTCTCGGAAATCAAAATTCTTAATGCGGCATATGCAATGTATGCCAGTGAGACGAACCAGACAAATTCCAACTCAAGACTTTGATCTGGCTTATGTATAATTGTGTTTTGCAGCAATGTCAGATTGGAATTTCTGGTTACACTTTTCCTTCCTGATCAACACATGATCTGAATCGCTTTCCAAATAAAAGCCTGGACACTTCTGTGAATAGAACAGAAGCCATTGCTATCTAGTAGGCAGATAAATTGGATTAGTGTAGGCAGATAAATTGGATTTGATTGCCACATTTCATGTTTTGCCTGAAAAATAATTTTCCTGATAAAGTAAAACTCCCCACATGACCCTGAAGAAGTTGAAGTTCCAATTTTCATCAGATAAGACATCTCTAACAATAGATACTTAAAATTATTTCAGTTATGAGAACACGCGCTAAATATATTCTCACTTTAAATAAAATCTAAAATATTTTTTTCTAATAATAAAGGGAACAGAGATTGCGACATGTGGTTTACAGGTATTAAGATTCCTCATCAATGAGACCCGAATTGTACTCGCCGACGTTAATGCTATGTGTTTGTACCGAATTCGTAATTCCCGAATGTTTCATGAGAAAATTAAAATTTTTAACATATTTTTACTTACCCATCATACGTAGTATAGGGTAAGCCTTGTAATCGTTTTGGAAAATTGAAAAAAAAAAATGACGGATTTGCACGTTTCAGACATTGGAGATTCCTGAAAACATATATTTAGAAAAAAAAATTGCAGTCCGTCTGTGTGTGTGTCTGTAAATGCTCTATCTCTCGAACAAATTGAAATAGAGACTTGAAATTTGGTATGTACTTAGTATGTATAATGGTAAGAAGCTTATTGAATTTCAGTAACCTCGATTATACGGGAATTGTTTTTCGGACTGTTGAAATATTCGTTCTGATAAAAGGTATATAAAATTTTCGAGATTGTTTTTTGAAGGAGCGAATATAAAAAACAATAAAAAACATAAATTTTGCATTAAGAAGGAAGTCGATCGGATAATTAGTTGCCGAGATATTTGTAATCACGTTTACCACACTCATCGATTTATCATGACCCTGTAATTCATTCAAATTTCAATTCAAAGATATATTTTAATTAGTAAAGAGACACTTAATGCGACGCAGTAAACTGTTAGTTAATAGGATTATCATTTTTAGAGTTATAAGGATGTTTATCTTACGCAATTCAGCAATAGAGCCTTTAAAGTTTAGGACGTCATAAAGCCTGGATTTTATTCGAATTGCAATGCATTTTATAAATAGTTTACACGTGTTTTATTTTCATATTTTATGCATATCCATGATGGGTAAGTATTACGGTGGCCCCCAACGACTAGTTTCTGTATATACTTTTCTCAAAGGGTGTTTTTGAATTTTCGATTAGTAAAATATTTCTAAAAAATATAATCAAATTTATTTATTACGGAAATCAAGAAAAGCAGAACACAGTTGCGCTACTGATCCAGTGATATACTTCAGAATGTAATCAGAACCAATTCATATCTAGGTATAATTAAGAATAAAGTTTAATAAAATTCCTGGTAGTACACCTTGCGTTAGAACGGTCTCAAAATTTGTGCCATGCAGATATTTATGTATACACATACAGATAATTTTCAAATAGCATGCCAACATTCATAAAATAAAAAGTGCCCAGTTAAACTGATGGCATTGAGCTCACAGGCTATTCACACTAATTGTATATTGTATTCTTATTTCAAAGAATAATGCCCCTCGAAAAAAAATTGTATACCAAATTTGAAGCAAATCGGATAATTCTGCATGAAAAACCTATTTATCACAGTTAAGAGGGATTAGCCCCCCGTTACCTTCCCTTTTATACTTAACCAATGAATCTCCAAAACTAATAAGGTAAGCGCCTTATCAGAATGAACCTATATACAAAATTTGAAGCAAATCGGATAATTCTGCATGAAATACCTATTTATCTAATTTAAGGGGGGATTACCCCCCGTTGCCCCTATATACTTAATCAATGAACCTCCAAATCTAATCAGGGAAGCCCCTTATCAGAATAAACCTGCATACTAAATTTGAAGCAAATCGGATAATTCTGCATGAAAAACCCATTTATCTAAGTTAAGGGAGGGGATTAGCCCCCTGTTTTCCCCAGTTATACTTATCCCTCAAGACTAATCAGGGAAGTGCCTTATCAGAATAAACATATATCAAAATTTGAAGCAAATTGGATATTTCTATCAAGAGTTATCCCGATACGTACATACATACGTACATACAGAACATGTGGGAACATTAGCTCTCAGGCTTTGATAACCTGTGAGCTAAAAACGGAACTCTAACATTTTCACGTATCCAATACTATAATATAATATACACTATATTGCCAAAGGTGGGTTGGGTTGGGTTGATTATTGACGGCCAATTATCTACACTAGGGATATAGGCCCGGGGGAGTGCCCTTCGTGGGGGTCTTTCTAAGGGAACCTAACCCGTATTTACGCATGGATAAATCCACGGCTCGAAGAAAACCCCGAAAACTCCGAACTATTAGGCCGACGGGCGCGATTGGGATCGAACCCAGCACCTCCCGTCTACCAGCTTCGAGAGCACAACCTCTCAGCCACTGGTGGGGCATTGCCAAAGGTGACTGGTCACTTGCGATTTTAGACGTTTTGTTAACTATCTAGAAAAATACATGAGGAATTAACCTGAAACTGCAGGTGTGTAAACAGTATAGTATAGGTTATATATTTCCGCAAGGATTTTTTCACGAAAGCCCATAGGGGACTGTCAACAAATTGAAAAAGAATGAATATCTTTTGGATAACCTTGTAAAAACTAATATAGCAAAAGCGTTCAAACCCAAGATTAATAATAAGAGGCGTATTGCAATATACTGTGGTCATTTTTATGAGGATAGCATGTATACTCGTAGAGAAATTAAGGTTTTTATAAAAACAGTCCCAAATTTAGCCTAGTTTTTTGCTTATAATTTGCAGAGTTCTTAATATAAAAAAAAGGTGCTTTTCAAAAAAATATGACAAATAACATTGTACATAAGACTCGGCAATCAGAATTTAAAAATAATAAAAATTGGATGAAAAATGAGCAGGTTTACTAAAAATGTTTCACTGCGCATGCGCGAATGCAATCAAAATATAATATGCATAATGTATTAGCTATGTATATAGAGCAACTTTTGCAAAAGTCTCACAATCATAGCTTGAAAATTCTGAAAATTATCGTCGAGAGAATAAGCTTGAAATCCGTTGTTCCCAAAAGGAAGCAAAACGATGAGGGGTTGTATCAAATATCTGTTGATTAGTGCCAAGATAGCGTACACAATATTGCACGTACTACTATATTTGCATACAACCCCTCATATTTTTGCTTCCTGTTGGGAACAACGGATTTCGAGCTTATTCTATCGACGGTAATTTTCAGAATTTTCAAGCTATGATTGTGAGACTTTTACAAAAGTTGCTCTATATACTTAGCTAATACATTATGCATATTATATTTTGATTGCATTCGCGCATGCGAAGTGAAACTGTTTTTAGTAAACCTGCTCATTTTTCATCCAATTTTTATTATTTTTTAATTCTAATTGCAGAGTATCATGTACAATGTTGTTTGTCATATTTTCTGAAAAGAGCATTTTTGTATACGAGGGTGGTTCAATAATTATTGTCCCTGACCTATAAACAATATTATTTTTCCACAAAGTCTCATTTCACAGTAATGCACTTCTGCCACCTATGCTGTAAAGCCACTATGCCTGCTTCAGTGAAAGTCTCTGGCTGAGCTGAGAGCCATTCCTCCACAGCCGCCATAACAGCTGCATTCGGGTGAAACTTCATCCCCCTGAGGAGCTTCTTCAACTTAGGGAACAAATGAATGTCACTAGGGGTGAGGTCTAGAGAGTAAGGAGGATTTTACAACACATCAAAACCAGCTGCATGGATTGCGGCACCACTAACATGGCGTCAGTGGGCCGGAGCATTGTCCTGGTGGAACAACGCTTTTCGTTGCAACATCCCGCGCCGTTTTTTTTTTTTTATTACTTCGCGTAACTTAGGGAATATGGTTGCATAATAGGCCCCCGTAAGAGTGTGTCCAGCATCCAGGTAGTGAATAAGGAGCACACACCTCGCATCCTAAAAAATTGTGGCCATAACTTTGGGTTCTGATGCTTGCACCTTGAACTTGTGGGGGAGAGGTGAACTGCTGTGCCGCCACTCCATACCCTGTAGTTTGGACTCGGGATCATAGTGATGTAGCCACGTCTCATCCACTGTCACAAATATATCACAGAACTGCTTCAGGTCTGTCCCCATAAGCTCCAAACTAGCCCTTGAACATTGAACTCTGTCTTTCTGTTGTTGAAGAGATAACATTTTGGGTACCCAACGCGCCGACACTTTTCTGAATCCTAAGCGTTCATGCACAATGGTTTCCACTGAGCCTACAGAGATGTGCAAGATGTCTTCTAACTGTCGCACGGTGATTCGTTTGTCTGCCATAATTGTGTCATTCACAGCATCAATGTTTTTTGGGGTGCATGCTGTTGTTGGACGACAAGCACCAGGACTTGTTGACATTTTTCCCATCCGCAACTGAATTCGCGGCACCAGTTCTTTACCACCTGGTAGGAAGGGACACCCATCACCCCATACACTGACCATGTCCTCATGAATCTCCTTTGGGCTTAACCCCTTTTTCTGGAGGTACTTGACGACAACTCGTTGTTTGGTTTTCTCTATTTTTCAAGCTAGGTGTCACCTCTCACACTTAAAACGAAGACAAATATATCAATATAGAAGCTACAGTTCTGAAATTTAGCATGTAGGCATCTAAGACATTAGGCTTCAATATTCCACATCAACCATCGCAGTACAAATATTTTAAACACACTCGGGACAATAATTATTGAACCACCCTCGTATTAAGAACTCTGCAAATTATAAGCAAAAAACTAAGCGAAATTTGGGACTGTTTTTATAAAAACCTTAATTTCTCTACGAGTATACATGCTATCCTCATAAAAATGAACACAGTATATTGCAATAAACCACTTATTAATAATCTCGAGTTTGAACGTCTTTGCTATATTACTTTTTACAGGGTTATCCAAAAGATATTCGTTCTTTTTCAATTTGTTGACAATCCCCTATGGGGTTTCGTGAAAAAATCTCCGCGGAAAAATATAACCTATACTATACTGTTTACACGCCTGCAGTTTCAGGTTAATTCCTCATGTATTTTTCTAGATAGTTAACAATACTTCTAAAATCGCAAGTGACCGGTCACCTTTGGCAATATTGTGTATATAATAAAATCTAAAAGATATTATAAAAATATTTCCTTTTCATTTACTTATTAATTTGAATTTCAAATTCTTTTCAATGTAACTCTATAAGCTTATATCTGCTGACTTCTACTCTTTGTAGCCATTGCCATTTCCGAAAAGTAATATTGAACTTATTTAATCTCAAATAATCTCAATTAAATAAAAGAAAGTTTTTAACGAAAATAGTCTTCTCCAAAAAGCATAGAATTCGGCAGCCATGTGAACATTGTTGACCACTTGGAGAAACTTTGTTTTAATTCACTACCATAGAAATTGTTATTTTTCTAAGAAAAAAAATATATATTTATTGTAAAGGTGAATAACTATTTTATAGTAAAGTATAATCGGTAACAGAAAATTTATTAATTCATGTTAGTATTACTAAATGCTGGCAACTTATTAATTCCCTATATTTATAACCATAGACTATCTTTTTGCTTTAGTTTTGTGGTGTTTTTTGTGTTTCGATTTCGACCTAGTATTTGCCTGGACTTCTCCGAATTTCTATTTCAATTTTAGTTTTAAAAATTCTGGTCTGTTCTCGTGTTCTGATTGTCCTTTTGCTTTGGTTTCGTTGCGTTTTCGTGAATTTTAACCCTAATTTATATGTAAGAACCAATTTAGTAAATTACGTATCTTATATAATACTTTATAATTATCTTACATTAAATTGAGCCATCCACACGGACAATTTTTGCGTGAAATCGCTTCCTAAATTACGAAATCGCCTTCCTAAAGAATGAGAATTTACTCCGAATACTTTTGATTAACGTTAAGTATTTTTTTCTGGTGCGAGTAATTTTTGAGATAAAATTTTATTTAAAAAGAATCTGAGGCAATGTTAACTTCTCCTATATATAATTTTTAAATTATTTACTTCATGTAAATTTTTACTAAAATAGCTCATAAAAATAGCAAATATTAAAATTAAAAGTCTAGTCACGATTTCTTCTGTTAAAGTAAAAAAAAAAAAAACGTTAAGCGAGGTTAACGGAGTTTTATGAACTAAGATCACATACAGGGTGAATCTAAACTCTTGGCAAAACTTTAAAGGGTGATAGTACACATCAAGACAAACAATATTAAGTAGGAAACTAAGGGTCCCAAACATCTTCCGAAGGAGGTAGGTGCCATTAAAGGGTCCAAAATTTAAAATGATTATAAAAAACGGAAAAATTGGTCGATTCGTTTGCAGTTTTCGTTAAAACTATTCTTTATGTCAGTATTTTCTTGAAAAAAAAATTTAAAGATAAAATTTAAAAATATACCGATAGAGGGCGCTTTAGACTTTGGAGTAACGTACAACTATTTTTTACCGTTATTTTTTGTATCTCATTTAAATTCTTTCAAAATATTAGACTTAAACTTAAATTTTGAGCTCAAAATCTCAATCGTTGCGAGTGGTTACGTAGCGCAAACTGAACTGTTTTCAGGAGTTGAAATTTGACCCCCTCCTTTGAACACAGTTCAGTTATTCCCGATCTTGGTGTCGTAGACCGGGCAGAAACTACTACCCCCTACATGTAAAATAAACGATAGAGGGATGACAAAATTAAATAAAAAAATTATTCATAACAGACATGAGAAATTTCTCCTCACAAAATAAAAAGAAACTATTTGATGTACGCACGTAGTGCGCAATATGAATGAAGGTTGACACATAGAAAATGGTACACGCATGATGTTCGTGCGGAATCACAAACATTGCTCGAAAGAGTGCCCACCAGCAACGATGCAGGCCTCACACCGCTGGCGGAAGGAGTTGAGAACATTACGAATATCCCGGCCGTCTCCCGGATATCGCCTGCTACGATGGCAATCCTTGCAACCAGGTCTTCGTAGGAGTTGATGGGTTTTGCGTGAACAAGACTGTTCATATGACCCCAGAGAAAGAAGTATAGACAGGAGAGGTCAGGCGAGCGTGTAAGCCAATTTATCGGACCACCCCGTTCAATCCGTCACCATGGATATATTGAAACCAATGCATTTCGCACAATCTACGCTGAAATGTGCAGGTGCTCCGTCATGTTGGAACCACATACCAGCCTTTATGTTGGCTGGAACACTTTGCAGTAGAACTAGAAGCACCTCTTGCAGGAATACCAGATACGTACCGCGCCGTCCAGGCGCCTTGGCAGAAAATATTATTCAATCAAATGAGCGTGGATAAATCCGGCCCACACATTGACGCTGAAACACCGTTGATATGAATGAGGACGGGTGGCGTGTAGGTTCGTGTACGCCCATTAGTGTAGCTAATTATCCCTACATCCGTCAAAGACGAAAACACGATGAATGAGGACAACCAACGCTTTTATAGCACTTTCGATCACAGCGCCAACTGGAGGTTACATCCTTCTGTACTACACATTTCCGGCCAATCGGGTGATACAGACGGTTACTACGTAATGGATACGTAACTGTAAATTATTTCTTGTTATTTTGCACGGAGAAATTGCTCATGTCTGTTGTGAATAGTTTTTTTTATTTAATTTTGTAATCCCTCTATCGTTTATTTTAGGTGTAGGGGGATAGTAGCTTTTGCCTGGTCTACGACCCCAAGATCGGTAATAACTGAACTGTGTTCAGGGGGCAGCGGGGTTAAATTTCAACTCCTGAACACAGTTCAGTTTGTGCTACTTAACCACTCCCAACGATTCAGATTTTGAGCTCAAAATTTAAGTTTAAGTCTAAGCTTTTGTAAGCATTTAATGAAATACAAAAAATAACGGGAAAAAATAGTTGTTCGTTACTCCAAAGTCTAAAGCGCCCTCTATCGGCATTTTTTAAACTTTATCTTTAAAATTTATTTTCAAGAAAATACTGACAAAAAGAATAGTTTTAGAGAAAATCGCAAACGAATCGACCAATTTTTCCGTTTTTTATAATCATTTGAAATTTTGGACCCTAAACTTTAATGGCGCCTATCTCCTTCAGAAGACGTTTGGAACCCTTAGTTTCGTATTTAATTTTGTTTGTCTTGATGTGTACTATCACCCCTTAAAGTTTTGCCCAAGAGTTTAGATTCACTCTGTATATATTAAACAATCTATCTAAAACATTGTAATAATGTATTTAAAATATAAATTAAATTTTTTAAGTGATAAAATTTTATTCACATTTCGACACTTGAAATACAAAATAAAGTATATATTTTAGAAATATTTTTCCGAGTAAAGAGCTGAGAAACATCCTTTAAAAACGCTACAGGAAATGAAATCGGTTAAAAAGTTTCATTTTCTGATTAAAAATTTAAAAACTACGAATTTATTTTAAGCCTTCAGATTAACATTGAAGAAGTCAATTTCAAATATGACTTATTACAAAACTTAAGAGGCTACACTGGTCAAGCGAAAAAACTCGTAAGATAATGTTAAAACTATGGGGATGTTCTTTTCAAATTTCTCGCTTGCATTTTAATATTTTTTAATGATTTGTTTTTGCACAGAATAGCTGAGATTTGTCTGTAACATTGTTAGTTTAGAACCGATTGGGAAAAAAAATTAAAAAAAATCTGCAATCAAAATTTACAGGTTACAGATAAACCTTAGCTATCCCATGAAAAATAAAACATTTAAAAGTAGTAAAATGCAAGCGATAAATTTGAAAAGAACACTCCCATAGATTTAACATTACACTGTAAAAAATCTGCGTAATGTTCCTGACGTTTACTGTATAACATTCCTGGGTTTTCCCGGATTACTTCTGCTGATCCGAGGACACCGAGAAATCTGGTGTAAGATCTTCCCAATGTTATGTAACTTTTCGGAATACTTGAGAAAGTGAAATTTACTGATCAACTGTGAAACATTCCATACGTTTTGTGTGTAACATTCCTTAGTTTTCTCAGGTAAACTTTTGAACTTTTGCGTAACTTTTCAAATTTATTGTAAAATAGAAATTATCGATGATCTGTGTAAAGTTCTATATGTTTTGTGTGTAACTGACTTGTGTAAGTTTCCTGGCATTTCTATGGTGAAATTCCTGGGAAAACCTGTGGCACAATAGCTGCCACAGGTTTTCTCAGGAACTTTACACCAAATGTTTTACAGTGTAGCTTTCGAGTTCCTTTGCATTTACTAGTGTAAGTAATAATTTGCCTGATTTATACCTGCTGCAAGACGAGTCTTAAAGGCCACTAGCAGAAAAACAATTCATAATTTGAGTAACATAGTGGGATTTGAATAGACTGACTAACAATTTTTTTACATGTAAAATATGTCTACAAGAATTTGAAATTTTTACAAAAAAAGAGATAACAAATGAAACCTTGGACGTCTATAAAATAAATAAAAATGTGACAATCAGTAGAGTTCAACAGTGAAAAAAATTTACAAGTACCTTGATTTTTTTCCTATGATTCTGAAACTTGTGGTATATCAATATCCTTAAATTCAATATTCATACACTGTCGTTCAGTTTCTATATTCATTATTTTATAACATATGACAAAATTAAATTACATTATCTATTAAAATTTAAAGAAGGAGATACCTATTTGATATGCCTCTTCAATTTGGGCTAATTAGGGGTATATTCTGAAGGGATACTTTAAATTATATTCTTTAGAATTCATATTTGAGCTGTTCGATAAATGTTAATTAATTGTTGGCTTAGAAATAATCATAATAATACACGAAGAAAAAGTTTATTCGATTTAACAAAAAAAATGAAAATTCGTTTTTTGGTATACGAATCGTTTTATCTAGAAGAAATGTGAAACATGTATTTCAATAAATATTTAGAACTGTATAGTTTATCAAAATCCGCGTGTAGTTTCATTCCGAATACCAGTTGTTTTACATGTGTTAGAAATTGCCTCTGATAAATTGTAATTAACTTTCGAAATATCTCCCTTTAGCAAGCTATGATTGAATAGATATATTGTAATGTAAATTGCTGCAAAGACTTGCTTTAATAAAATAAGATGTAAAAATATTTTGTGTTTCTTAAGTTGTCGTTTAATCATCTGTATGTATATGTCGTCTTTGATAAACCTGACTGAAAATTTTCTATGTAGATTGTTACACTTACTTAGGTTTATAACATGTTTATATATAATTCTATATCTATATATGTATATTGAAAACCTTTTTTGATTGCTTCTTCATTTCTAAAGACCTGCATTTACTAATTTAATATTACAGATTCAGTATTTACCCATGTTTAAATTTATGTTTTTATGTTATCTAGTATATAAAATGTACTATAAATGTTAAAGAGGTATTAGTTACATTTATCAATAACCAACAAAATTTCTTATAGCATAATTATTAATAACTTGTAGTTAAATTCGGAAAGAAACAAAGCTGATGTTGAATAAATTTTCAACTATCATTATTGTTAAAATATCTTATTCTTCCCATTGCATAACAAAATCGTTTTCCGATGATTTACATGCTTCGACTTACATTTCCTTTACACTTTAAAATTCATTTATTTTTCTTTCAATATCCCTTCTATTGAAAATGAATATTTAAACAAAATACATAGCTCTTGGAAAGAAGCATCGAAAGAATATATTTGAACTCACTTATTTTGTTAGCTAATGTATACATTTTTCTTTCTTCAACATTTCATGTATATTTATTTTTTTATATTCTATCGACTTACATTAATGTAAATATTTTAGAATTTGTTTTAAATAACATCAGCTGTCGTTGCTCAACATTTCAGGCAAAAATCTATTCATTTACTGTTTATTTGTAAAATATTTTTTTGAAATTTATTAATTAATAAAAGTTTTTATTAATTTATTTTCCGCATTTAAAAGTGATAAAAGATATATAGTTAAAATTCAAACTTTTCTTATGTAGCCTTATATTCTTACTTAAATTCTTAATATATTATTTTATTATAAAAGCTTTCGTGCACTTCAGTTTATAGAATATTTGTATTTATTGAATTTCGAAACAAAAATATAATGATGACATTTTGCAGAACAACAGCTATACAAAACTCGAGTAAAATGCAACGTAATAAATTTCAACATTCAGTATTTTCAGAAAATGTAATTACTGAAATCAATACAGTATAACGAAAACATTATTTTATTATAATTATTCACTGCAGCAGACTTAACAAGAAAAAATACAATTTATAAGATTAAAAATAATTGTATTTAATTTTCTTGACATTTGGAATTAATAAGGAAATAATAAAAAATGACAAGTTATAATCATTTTTATTCTTAATAACAAATGTCGAAAAATCATGATTTAATTTATATATTAAACATCTTTTACCGCTAGAAACATATAATAAAACTACCCATAATTAACAATGACAATTTTCATAATTACAATGACAACAATTTTAGCTATTTTTTTTATAAGTAAGACTAGATGGAACCCGTCAAAATTTGACGGCAAAAAACTTGATAGTACCATAAAAATAAAATTCATAGCTGCTTTAAAATGTTTGAAACTTTTGCAGAATAATTCAAATAAATAAAAAACCCACTTTGAATTAAAGCTAGGTTGAAGAACAGCAATTGGCTAAGTTTCACTGGCACATGCACTCGCGGAATTTCTTTCATTTGACACATTTAGCGCTGTTGTGCAAGTAAATGGTAAGTGCCCCCTTGGGGAGGGGGAAATGGCAGGATGGACCAAGGAGATGCATAACATGAATAAGCAGTCAAAGACCTTTCAAACGATATGTAACATGAGGGGTGTGTGCAAAATTAAAAAAAGTACCCCCTTGGGGGGGGTAAAGTAGGGGATGGACACGGTACATGCATAATATGATTAAGTGGTCACAGACCTTTCCAACGATATATAACATGAGGGTTGTGTGCAAAATTTAGAAAAGTACCTCTTTGGGGGGGGGGGCAAAGTGGGGAGATGGACATCAGAGATATGCATATGATTAAGCAGTCACAGACCTTTCCAACGATATATGACATGAGGGTTGTCTGCAAAATTTAGAAAAGTACCCCCTTGGGGGAGGGGGGGCAAAGTGGGGAAATGGACATTGGAGATATGCATATGATTAAGCAGTCACAGACCTTTCCAACGATATATGACATGAGGGTTGTCTGCAAAATTTAGAAAAGTACCCCCTTGGGGGAGGGGGAGGGCAAAGTGGGGAGATGGACATTGGAGATGCATATGATTAAGCGGTCACAGATCTTTCCAACAATATATGACATGAGGGTTGTGTGCAAAATTTAGAAAAGTACCCCCTTGGGGGAGGGGGGGGGGGACAAATTGGGGAGATGGACATTGGAGATGCATAATATCATTAAGCGGTCACAGACCTTTCCAACAATATATGACATGAGGGGTGTCAACAAAATTTAGAAAATTGCCCCCTTGGGGGGGGGGCAAATTGGGGAGATGGACATTGGAGATGCATATGATTAAGCGGTCACAGATCTTTCCAACAATATATGACATGAGGGGTGTCAACAAAATTTAGAAAAGTGCCCCCCTTAAAAGGGGGGAAATGGCGGGATGGACCCCGGAGATGCATAACATGAATAAGCAGTCAAAGACCTTTCCAACAATACGTAACATGAAGGGTTTGTGCAAAATTTACAAAAGTACCCCCTTGGGGGGGGGGGCAAAGTGGGGGATGGACACCGGAGATGCATAATATGATTAAGCGGTCACAGATCTTTTTAACGATATATAACATGAGTGGTATGTGCAAAATTTAGAAAAGTGCCCCAATTGACGGGGGGGGGGGATGGACCACACAGATGCATAACATGAAAAGGCAGTCACAGGCCTTTCGAACGATATATCATATGAGTGGTGTCAGCGCAAAGAAAAGTCTCTGCCCCGTGTGGGCAAAACATACTCCCCCCCGCCGCCATAATTATTGATGCGGACTCATTTTTTAAATTCGTTCGCACCCCTCTTCTCCCGCAAAATGTGAATTTTAAAAACTCCCCTTCCGAATTTTTTTATACCAAAAGCACTTATGTCCATCGTCTGCATGCAGAGTTTTGTGCTTACAGACGCCAGACACAACAACACACACACAGACAGACGTTTACCGACATTAATAGCAGTGTTTCACCCAGACAGTTTCAGAAGGGTGCTGCACCCTGCCTGCCCTTTGGTTTGCAAAATAGCACCCTTCTTGCCCCTCATAAAAATAATTAGCACCCTTCTTGCCCCCTCCAGCAAAATAATTAGCACCCTTCTTGCCCCCTCCAGCAAAATAATTAGCACCCTTCTTGCTCTCAGTAAAAAAAGTGCCCTTTCTCCTTTTTGCATTAAAAAATTTGGTTTCATAATAAAAACTGACTCAATGTTGTCTTAAAAAGATTGTTTTGACTTTGAAATATCAAAAGTGGCTTTAAAAACCAAAAGAATACCTTTAAGCTTTAACAATTAAAAAAGTGCCCTTAAGATTCTGAAAAGTGCCCTCAAAAATCCAAAAAGTGCCCTTAAGAATAAAAAAAGTGCCCTTTTTCTCACCAGCAGCACCTTGCCCCTTTTTAAACCTGGGGGAAACTCTGTTAATAGTATAGATGATACTCAGTGCCTACACATTTCACCCTTTATAATTCAGCCAATGAGTTGACAGTCGTTCATTTCCAGAAACGAAACAATAATTCTTTAGGATGAATTTTGTTTGTTTGGCGTCACAAACTTTTTAGGGCACCTGCAGACTAAAAACATATAATCAATCTTCGCGGGAAAAAAATCCTAGATTTCGTCAAATGATCACAGGAAAAACACTAATTTCATCAAAGGATCATGTAAAACGTGAATTTTGTTAAAAGGCCACAGAAAAACGTGATTTACGCAAAAGATGAGCAAATTTTGTCAAAGAATCGCAAAACAGGAAATTCCACCAAAAGATAGCGCTTTCTTGCCAAATTTCGTCTAAAAATTTGCGGAATAAAATGTATTTTATCAAAAAATCGCTGGAAAACGCACATTTCGTTAAAGTATCGCGAGAAAAATGCGAATTTCTTCAAAGATTGCTGAAAAAACGCGAATTTCATCGAAGGATTGCTGAAAATTCATGAATCTTATCAAAAGGCAGCAGAGAAAATGTGATTATTATCAAAGCATTGCGAAAAAAGAAAATTTCGTCTAAGGATCACAGAAAAACACAAATTTCATAAAAGAATCATGGAAAATAACGCAAATTTCGTGAAAAAAAAATCGCAGAAAAAACACAAATTTCGTCAAATTATCGCTGAAAAAAAACACGAATTACGTCATAGGATAGCTGAAAAAATTGTGAATCTCGACAAAAAAAAGATACAGAAAAAAATGCGAATTTCATTAAAGAATCACGAAAAAAAATGCAAATTTTGTTAAAGGATTGCGCAAAGAATGTGAATTTTTTGAAAGGTTCTTGTGAAAAATGAAACTGTCTTTATTAAAAACAGCACACACACAAACATCTATACAAACCTCAATACACACAAACATATTATAGGCAGGGCTTGAAATTCAATTTTTCCAAGGACGGGAGTCTCCCTACCAACATTTTTAAATGGAGGGGAGTTGTAATGTTTGGGAGGGAGAAAAAAAAATTTTAAACCCCACTATTATTTTACGTGTTATTTAAAGAATTACATTAATGCAGACATGACAAAATACCATTGAAAAAATTAAGTCAACTGAGAATGATTATGTAAAATGTTTATTTTTATTATAAAAAAGGGAAGAATGTTAAGTTTTATATATGCAGTGTATTTTTCAAGTTCCATTAAATGTGTTAGGGACCCTTAACAATTAGGTTGTTAAATAAATTTCTGACTTTAGATTTTACTTGATTGAGATTCACCGATCGATCGTGGAAAAGACGCAAAGTTCATCGATCTGTCGCAGAAAAAACGCTAAGTTTGTCGATCAGTCGGGGGAAAAAAGCAAATTTCGTCGATCGATTGCAGAATAAACACAAAGTTCGTCGATCTGTCCCCAAAAAACGCAAGGTTCGTTGATCAGTCGCTTAAAAAACGCAATGTTCGTCTATCTGTCTCAGAAAAAACGCAAAGTTCGTTGATCTGTCGCGGAAAAAACGCAAAGTTCGTCGATCAGTTGCGGAAAAAAGCAAATTTCGTCGATCGATTGCGGAATAAATGCAAAGTTCGTCGATCAGTCAGGGAAAAAAGAAAAATCTTATCGATCGATTGTGGAATAAACGCAAACTTTGTCGATATGTCCCCAAAAAACGCAAGGTTCGTCGATCAGTCACTTAAAAAACGCAATGTCCGTCGATCTGTCGCGTTCGTTTGATGTCGTTGTTGAAAATTTATGAATTTCTATTATTAAAGTAATTTTTTCATTTTACCGTATTTATTTTATTTTTGTGTTGTATGTATTTTGCTACTTTGAATTTTTTTAAACTAACCGTTTTTTTTTGGAGAGTGAGAGAGAGAGATTTAGTAATTTGGTGACACGAAGTTCCGCAAATTCTTAAAATCCACAAATCGTTTCCAATGTAAACAATGAAATTTACAATTAAGTTGCAAGTGCAAAATTTCAGTTTTTTAAAATTTTCATGTCATTCTGTACACATTTTAATATGTCATTCTGATCATTATACATATTTAGTTACGCATTCTTAATTATTTACTTGACCTTTACTTTTAATATTTTAAATATTTCAAACTTACAGCTGAATGTAATTATTAAAACATTTGAAATACTGCATTCGAAAAATGAAATTTCAGCTTAGAAACGCGACAATTACTATTAGGTTAAAAAAATTTAAAGTAGAAAAGTACTTATGATATAAAAAGAAGAAAAAAAAATACACCAGAATTTATCTGTATTACGAAAGCGGGAGAAATGATTTTCTGTGCTATACGAAAAGATATCCAAATAACTCAATCATAAACATAGAAATAGGTATCGGTTTCTATGTTCATGTGCACTCAATCCAAACTTGAAACTTTTAAAAAGGTCATTGAATGAATGAAATTCATCTCCTCCTTTCACATCCAGAAAACTTGCTGTGTCGCCAATTATGTTTATATTTTATATATATATATAAAAAAATAATAATTCAGGCACTTTTCCGTTATACGGACACCATTGTCGCCAAACATACATACATACATACATTTTGGCATACTGTCCGCATAACAGAAAAGTACTAAAGTTCATGGTTTAAAATCACAATAAAATATCATGAAATTTATTGATTAGTTGTGGGAAAATATCGGGGAAATAATGTGTTTTTCGTGAATTTTTTGTTTTGTTAACAATGTGGTTAGAGAGCCAGGGAGAAATCCAGAAAACTTGCTGTGTCGCTAATTATGTTCATATTTTATATATATATATATAAAAATAATAATTCAGGCACTTTTCCGTTATACGTACACCATTGTCGCCAAACATACATACATACATTTACATACATACATACATTTTGGCATAGTGTCCGTAAAACAGAAAAGTACTAAAGTTCATGGTTTAAAATCGCAATAAAATATCATCAAATTTATTGATTAGTTGTGGGAAAATATCCGGGAAATAATGTGTTTTTGTGAAATTTTTTGTTTTGTGTTGTTGTGTTTAATTGTAAGCATTCATTATAATTTTCAGTGCATTATTAAATTGAAATTTTTGTTTAAAATATGTAAACAAAACAGTGACCAGAAACCTGCACAATTTCTAATATAGATAGATAGATAGATAGATGCATGCATGTAGTACTTTTAATTATTTGGTAAAAATACTGTGATCGTCACTGAAAAAACCTTAATTTAACCTAAAAGTAATTGTCGAGTGTTTAAGCTGAAATTTCATTTTACGAATACAGTATTTCAAATGTTTTAATAATTACATTCAGCTGTAAGTTTGAAATATTAAAAGTAAAGGCCAAGTAAATAATTAATAATGCATAACTAAAAGTAATTGTCGAGTGTTTAAGCTAATTTCATTTTACGAATACAGTATTTCAAATGTTTTAATAGTTACATTCAGCTGTAAGTTTGAAATATTAAAATTAAAGGCCAAGTAAATAATTAATAATGCATAAGTAAAAGTAATTGTCGAGTGTTTAAGCTGAAATTTCATTTTACGAATACAGTATTTCAAATGTTTTAATAGTTACATTCAGCTGTAAGTTTGAAATATTAAAAGTAAAGGCCAAGTAAATAATTAATAATGCGTAACTAAATATGTATAATGATGAGATTTTTTTTTTCTTGAATTATTCAGTGAAACTCGCCTTATAAATGTACGCAAATAATTCACATCAAAATCTTAAAATAACAAAGTTTTCTTTCGTGTTTAGCTATGCTTAATAACCAAAAAAGCTTGATTAATACAAAAAATTTTTCGTAAAAATACTGTGATCGTCGCTGAGAAAACCTGAATTTAATCATATCACACAGAATTACATATTAAAAGTTTAAAAAACTGAAATTTTACACTTGTTTACATCGGAAACGATTCGCGGAATTTCGTGCCACGAAATCTCTCTCTCTCTCTCAAAAAAAGGGTTAGTTATAAAAAATTCAAAGTAATAAAATACATACGACTTAAAAAGAAAATAAATACGGTAAAATGAAAAAATACCTTAATAAAAGAAATCCATAAAGTTTCAACAACCGAACAACCAAATGGAGTCGTAATCCACATACGCTTCTAGAGAGAAGAAAAAGCCTTCACCTCATTGGCTGAAATATCGCGTCTGAAGATAGTAAAAGCCTCTAGCTGATTAGCTGAATGCTCGCGCATGCCTATAAAAGGCATTTTTGCACGAAAAACTAAAAAGCAGGTTAGCTTTAAGTATATGGATTAAGTTATTAAATGCTAATTAGGATTTTTTAGGGTGGAAATGGGACAGATAAAATGGAAAAGCTGATATTATTTCTGAATTTCTAAATTAATGTATAAAAGTATGATTCTCTGTTTTCTTCATTTTTTCATTATACATAGCAACTAAACTGAATCATGACAAATATTGTACTAATAAAGCCTCGAGAAAAATAAATTTTAACAGACATCTAAACAGATGCAAATTCTAAATATGTATATATATATAGACAGTTCTAAAAAGGCCGATTTGAAAGCATTTTAGTACATGGATTTGATTTAAATTGATATTTCTCGATGAGCCACAAAACCAGACCACCGCCAATATTTTCCAATGTAACCTACTTACGAAGAATAAGAAGTAGCCTAATTGTATGCATATTCAGAGTAAATATTGCCTCCACCAGCATCTAAACGTACTTGTGCACGATTTCCAATATAAAGTCGAATTGCATTTCTCACATTTGTTTATATTATGTTTCCAGAAGACTGTTTTTCCTGTTTCACCTTATACAGGGTGACCCAGCTGAGATGTTACAAACTTCAAGGGTACGTAGGGTACACCTAGACACCTAGGAATTACATAGGAATGCCAGGTCAGAAACGCTTTTCTGAAGCCATAGAGGGCATTGAAATAGGCGCGGATGTTTCAAGCGTGCTTGTTTCGAAGCTTCATTTTGCATTTTTTTAGACATAAAACATAAGGAAAGGAAAGGACACAAAATAGGAGAAAAGAAGGTGTTTATTACTCGTCGTTCATAAACATGAAAACAAAAGTAATAAAAGCACAACTCATATCAAAGGAGATGTTCGAATTGACGACCCACGCATGTGATGCAGGCCTCACATCTTCGCTGCATGGAAGTTCGAACATCCGCAAACATTCTATGAGTGTATTGGATTTCCCCGAAAGCTGCAAATAAATTATTAAATTAAATTAATTAAATTAATTAAATTAATTATAATTAAATTAATAAATTAAAAACCTGTTCGTCTTATCCACTATTGCACCACTCTTGTAACCCTGGGGCCAAGAATCAGGCCCGTGATCCTTCCTTTTCAATGTCCTTACTGCTCCAGGAAGGCGTTTCCGACCCAGCATTCTTATCTGATTCCGAGTCGTCTAGGTGTAGCCTACCTCCCCTCAAAGTTTGTAACATCTTAGCTGGGACAAAGTTTGTAACATCTTAGCTGGGACAAAGTTTGTAACATCTTAGCTGGGACACCCTGTATATAAATTATTTTTATCTATGTTATTTCTACTGTGCATTTCTGACATTCCATTTGTTCTATTCAGCGATATTGTTAATAAATTATACATTTGAGTGATTTCTAGCAGTTTATACACCTTGGACACATACAGTGGCGGACAAAAAATTACATCGCATAGATTATCGCATAGATTTTGTTTACCGCAAATTAATTTATTTGCTTTAAAGGAACGTATAACATCATTGCACGTCACTATTGCATCATACAACAGTTACAAAGTAATGCACCAACCAATTTTTATAAATAGAGCACCAAAATGAAAGCATGACCAACTGTCGTGATTTTTTATGCTGTGAAAGCATGGTTTCATACGTTTGATTGAGACCCCTGAAAAAAATTTTGGCTGTTGCTTTATGCAAAAAAAAAAGGGTTTTTGACAATTCTAATCATTAAAAAAAAGTAGGATTTCATACGTTTACAATTGCTAGAGTGATTAAATTGACGCGTGAAACTTAGGAAGAGGGTGAGCCGGTGGAATGATGGTAACTACAACGTCTGAATCGATATCTGAAACAGATGCTTCTCCGTGATCGTTATGCAAGCGCTTTTCATTTAGATGCTGAATTTTAAAAATGCTTGTGGCGTTAATATAAGTGCATGAACTGTCCGAAGACGGATTATGTAATGTGGTCTGGATGCTTAACCCACTCCAAAAAAGCCTTTACTTACAAAAAATGTGTAGAAGCGACTTACTTGGGCGAAAAAACATGTATCATTGACAAGTGTTCAGTAGAACTCACAAGGAAGGTCTCCTTAAAGCGCATACTCAGAAAATTCTAAAAAAAAATGCTAATGAAGCTACTCATGTATGTAATAATGGAACAGTGAAATTTAGCTGCGGAATCCCAGTAGAAAATCTGCCAAAAAAAAATATATATATATATATTTTCGAGTATTTCGCGCAAAAAGACGCGAATTGGCGAGCAATATTTTTTCCTCGCCAAACGCAAATGATTTTAATGCATTTTAACATTGCTTCTATAATGATTATTCAATGCGCAATACTTAATGAATATTAAACGATGAAAGTTTATTATCTTTTGTATAAATTTTGTATTTTCAACAATGCTTTTTTTAATTTCCAAATATGTCTATGAGATTTTTGTAAAATTTGAAAGCGTAATATTGTCATTAACTTAAAAAAAAATTATACTAATGGGTTAAATCTAGGGCTCATGATAGCATACCCTCTTGCTCAGAATCGTTTGCATTTTGCGTTCAACATTTTCAACTCTCTGTACGTTTGCAGTAATATTAATTTAAAATATACTTTTAATCAGTTTAAATAAATCATTCATGCTTTTTTCTCTATTTATTACCGATTGAATGAAATTTTGCTATTGTTTTATCCCCCATTCTACGAATTTTTAAAAAAAATTAAATGGCCTCAACTGTTATAATGGGTAATTTTTAAATGTATTTTAAAAAGAAGAGCTCGATGACAGGAGCATTAGTTATGCATTTCCATCGTTGTTTCCATATCGACAATACTTTTTCCTTGAATTTACAATGTTCAGAATCAAGCTTATTTTTGAGCTTGAAACAATTTCAAGCAATTTAAATTACGATATTTAAATTTTATTATATATACATATAAATGTGTACACAAAATTGCAGTTATAAAAATTTATTTATTATGTAAGTTAAACTTATATAAACAAGTTCAGCATGAAAAAAGTTTTTCCTTAAAGAGTTTTTGTCATAAAACCAAATTTATTTTAAATTTTATTCCATCGCCAAACTGTGATAAATCGCCAAAGAAACGAAATTTTCATAATTTTTTACGGACGTTATATCGAGGTTCCGCAGAATTTTTTTTTATAGGCGTATATATCCTCATGAGAAGAATATTCTGTAATTTTTTCGAAATTTTCTGAGTATGCACTTATGGAGACCTTCCTTGTCAGTAATAGTTTTGGACATATCTAAACACAATCTTCATGCAGGGCCTGATTACCAACGGGGCACACTTCCACCAGTAAAAAAGAATAGAAATTTTGTCCTTATTCATGGTTGTATTTTCGCATGAATAGGGCGTTTTAATACGACAAAAAAGTCTATTAAATTTTACTGGTGGAAGTGTGCCCCGTCAGTAATCAGGCCCTGCCTTCATGGATCGGATGGTAAGAGGTATGTTAGGAGACGAAAAAGTGAAGCATATCCCCAAGACTGCCTTCCCAGTGAGCCAAATGGTCTGGTGAAGCATATCCAGAAAAAGGGTTGGACGAGTGAAATTAGTACTGCACATCAGTTTTCACCGACATCTAGGAAGAGTGTTTAAAGTCAATTATTCGGAATAATTTTAAACTAGCAGAAAAATTCTTTTTTTAAAACAGACTTAGCATCCTGTTATACGGCGAAATTGCTAAGTAGAATCGAATTTATTCATAAATGATTTTGTTGCACCATTTGCAATTGTTTTGTCTCCACAACATAACGTATATTGATAAATTAGGTCCCCCCTCTATTTCTCCATATTATGTGCATGCCTAGGTACAAGGCTGTCATCGCCTCTCGTAGAGAGAATCTTCAAAATATTATAATGATCCTTGTGTCGACAACCCCATCAACAGACATCTAACATGACTGCAATTATGTAAAATGTATTATTAACTACTGTATTTTTGATCAATTAATTTGTTCCATGTGTTGAAAAAAATATTGCATTTTTCCCTTTCAGAACCTTTTTTAGAATAATTAGGTGTTTTAGTAAACTAATTTTTATGGCAAACTAATACTACGTTTATTTTAATGTGACAACATTACCTTTACAAGGAGAGGACCAAGCTTGGTAATCACAGATTTTGATTATTTTTATATATGATGAGGGTAGAAGCCCCTTAGTCTCAGGTTCAATGGATTTTATACAACGCTTCTTAGTTCTCGAGAAATAGGGGGTCTAATATTTAACACAACTTAAATACTTTGTAACGAAATTACTATGTTCGTCGTAGCTCAGTTGTTGTGGCGTCTACTCGTTGATTCGCGAGACCGGAACGAGCTACGTTTGTTTTTCTCATTTTTTGTTTTATAAATATACTGATAATTATAATATTATAATTTCAATTAAAAATGTTAATAGCGTACATTAATTATAATGTTAACAAATTTAAATTTAAATTTAATTTATTTGATTTTTAAGCTATTATTAAACGTTTCTCATCCTTTAAAGAGATTTTTTTACATGGATCCATTATTGACTAGTCAAAATTACAAAATCGTTACAAAATCATGCCTTTTTTTATTAATTATAAATTAATTCAAAGCGCAAGCATACGTATTACAAATTTAAAAATCTTTAATATGCAGAAAATATGTTGTAATTTAATTCTTATGCTAAATTTTAATATAATTATGCTTCTTACTTTAAAAACAAAGCAGTATTATCATCGCATTGACTTTCCATTTTAAGGCAATATATAAATGATGTATCTTTAAAATCACGAATTGACACAATTGTTCAATATCGTTGAATCGATAAAACATATATGAAATACATTTTAAAAGTGATTTTAAAAAAAAAAAACTGTTTAATGATGTTTTATACAACGATTTAGTTACAAAAAATGTAAATTGGTTTACATTAAAATTAATGCACAATATTATAATTTTCAATTAGGTTTATTAAATAATAATCACAAGTATATTTATAAAAAAACAATGAGAAAAACAAATGTAGCTCCCCCCGGTCTCGTACTCGGGCCCGCAAACCACCGAACAGACGCCATAGCAACTACAGGGTGTCCCAAAAAGGAGTACCTATTTTTAAAAATGAATAAGAAACAAACGAATAGAGTTATTAAAAAAATTCTTGCAGGAAACGGATGTGTGAAGTCTGGAATTTTGTTTAGAAAACGTTATTATGATAGTTCAAAATCTGACCGACAGATGGCGCTACAGCACATTTTGGTGGCTATATGAACAAACAGAGCATGCGTGAAGCCCAGACAGAAGCAGATGTGGTCAGTGAAAGTCCATTCTAAGACTCCGGCATGTTATTGCGATGAATTGAGGACATATTGAAAATATTGTCATTTAATTTTCAACTATTGCTGATGAATGCAGTAGCCGTAGCGCCATCTGTCGGTAAGAATTTTAACTAACATAATAAAGTACTCTAAACAAAATTCCAGACTTCACACAACCGTTTCCTGCAAGAATTTATTCAATAACTCTATTCGTTTGTTTCTTATTCATTTTTAAAAATAGGTACTCCTTTTTGGGACACCCTGTATATAGTAACTGCGACCAACACAGTAATTTGTTACAAAGTAAGTATTTAAATTGTTTAAAAATATTAGACCCCGTATTTCTCCAGAACTAAGGAGCGTTGTATAAAATCTGTTGAACCTGAGACTAAGGGGCTTCTACCCTACAACATATATAAAAATATTCAAAATCCGCGATTACCAAGATTGATCCTCCCCTTGTTAAATAAAACATAAACATAAAACACATTATTTGCACACTTTTCTGTTTTTTCACAGATGATGCATTTTTTTTTGTCTGCCACTACGTATATAAAATACTAAAATGACTGAACTCGAAAAGTGTGTTCTACATTTCTACTTATCATCAAAAATCTCTTTATTTATCTTTGAAAGGAGCCAATTTATACAAATGTGATCTTTTGGCACTCTTTTATTCAACACAACTTGGCTTTTGTATGTAAAGATGGAATTTTGTAATCGATTTCTCATATCCTAGAATTAAAAATAATATGTTCACAGGTGTGATTCCAATGACAATACAACATTTTGTTATTAGAACTTAATTATAAATTGATACATTAATTTTAAGGTATTTTTATTTTTACCAGTCATAGATGATAAATTGCCAAATATTCAATTGCATACGAATTACAACAAAAATCGATTCAATTATGCACCATAATATGCTCGCCAAAATAAACCAAACGGAAGTGAAACTGCAACGCTTCAAATTTTAAACACTTAAAAGGAGAAAAAAAAAATTAGCGTGTAATAATTAAAAATATATGTTTTATCAATTAATAAGTTTTATATTAATTAAATTATGATTATAAGTCGAGAAATCAATTATTAGTTTATAAGATCTAATTCAGGTGTCTACTTTTATTTCCTGTTAACCATATCTTTAAAAAAAAACTGAGCAAAAAACATAATTTTTTTAAAAATACATTCACGAGCTCCTACTTTCTAAAAAAGCGTAAATCAAAGTGGTGAATTTTCGGGTTTCCTGCCCATGTCATATTCACGTATTTTAACGGAAATTATTTGGAAAAAGCATGAATTGCAGTCATGAAATTAGGTATGATTTTCAAGATAAACAGTGTATCCGTATAAAAGAATGTTTTATAAAAAAAGCTATTTTTACTTTTATATTTATTTTGTATAACTATCGCGTCGTCGTCATTCTGAGCACATATAGCTTTTGATTCTTAAGGAATAAAACTTTATTCCCCAAATAATGAATTTGTAAAAAATTTCCTCGATTTTTTTTTTTACTTTATAAAAGCAGATTAGAAGATTTATGCAATAATAAGAATAAAAAAAAAACAATTCGTTAATTGGATCTTATAAACTGAATTGGGACAACATGGTTAAAAATATTTCACAACTTTGAAAATAAAGTAAGTAAGTGTACAACAATTCAAACATTTTTTTAACAGAATTTATAACGAGAAACGTATATCTATTCAGAACTTTAGGAAAACAGTTATTATTTTTTTTTACTTTATTGTAAAACGCATTGTTTATCAACCAAATTTTCATAAGTAACTGTTGAAGAGAAATATGCTTGGCTCAAATAGATTAATTATTTAATAATCTCAACCTTCAGTTTCCTTTCTCATTGCTGCCCATCCCAACACAACCCATTTGCGGGGACAAGTAGATCGAAATTAAAACTTAAATTGACATACAAAAAGGTTGCTCTGGGGTTGGCTATCTATATATATGGATAAATATACATACTTTTATTTTATATTATCATTTTTATCAGCAATGCTTGGACATCGTTATGCAGCCATTTTTGAGCTGCTGTCTGGCTGATTGTTAAGTAATTACAATCCTTTTACATCTACATTCAAATTTGTCTTTTTTGGTGAGTCTTGAACATTATTTTATGTTCTAATTACTATTTAAGTTGAATAATTTTCTATTTATTTAATTTCGGTTTTAGTTGTATATTTATTTATTTATTTTGTTATTTGAGCCTCATGTCGGTTTTTAATTTTCTTGTTTCTTTTATATATGTTATTAGGGGCTTAACATTGTCGATTTTGGGCATGGTGCTGACAATATTTGATGAAATAACATATACTTACTATGAATATTCTTATAAAGAATTTCTGAAGATTCTATAAGATATTCATAGTTTTCCAAATTTTTCTTTTCCGGTTTTCGCTTTCTTATCCTTTTGGATATAGTTCCTTCAGTGTCCATTCCATTGCTTTTTATAATGTCTTGTCCTTCGTTCTTCAAATATGTATTCATTAAATATATATATATATATATATATATTAAATATTTAATATATACATATTCATTATACATAATATATACATATACATTATATATACATATATATTCAGAATTTTATATAAAAAAGATGATAAACGGGAAACAGAAATGCTTGAAACACAAACTCCAAGCTCCACAAGAAAGACAATTTCCAGAAAATCTTCCTTTAAAAAGTCTACTTACCACACTCAACATTACATTTGTACATTTCAATTTATTTTTATTAAAAAGAGAACCGCTTTTGGTGCAGCGCACACCTAGCATTGAGACCCAGTGAATTTTAAAGCCCTATGTTGCGAAGTTTGAAAAAAGATGAAAATTTTCTGTTAAAAATCATATTTTTTTAATTTTTTAGCAGCATAACTTTCTGAGAGACCATTTATCGCACTATACATAGAAGTTTTCTCGAAAAAAAAAATACTTTAAAATGCTCCCTTGTAAGTTTTGCCTCGCCAATCTCACTCGATATCGGAATTCCCAGATTGTTATCAAAGTCGGCATTTCTTCGCAACGTTTAGTGTACATAATTTGAAGACAAATGTCGTATATTCATTCTAGCAATTCTTATCTTGGATATATTTAGTTTTAAAATCTTCCAGGTAAAATTTAATTGACATAAATGCCCATTACATTTACATGACTTTGTAGGATTTAATAGACTTCTGCTTTTATTTTGTGAGATACCTGATAAAGAAACAACAAAAATAAATAAAATGGCAATGTTGTATTAAAAATAAATTATACACTTATTTCTCAAAAATCTTGATTTACGTTATAAAGTAACTTATACTTAGAGGAAAAAAATATATAAGAATTTATAAAAGTACATTACAACTTTAATTAAAGTTTTTTTTTTTTTTTTAGTTAATAATGATATCTATCAAAGGAAGCGATCTCTTATACTTTTACCTTTCAAAGAGAACTTCTTTTTTAAAAAAATTCTACTTACAGTGAAAAGAAAATTTGTCAAATATTGTCGATGTATTTTGCCGAATCATTTCACGAACGTAAAAGTAAAAACAATCAATATAAGCTTTCATCTAAATTTCAGTAAATAAAAAAACATTTCCAGATGCGTTTCATCACGAAGATTTGTTCTGCTTTCCCGATGATAGATTATTTCTTCATATAATAATATAAATCCCGAAAGAACATTTCTACAGTAAATAATCTCACATTTTTAGAATTGGTTTAAAGCGATCTCGAAGGTATAAAAATCAAGAAATAAATATAGAAGAGTTCCTTCCTATTTAAGATACTATATTTTGAGTGAAATAACTTAAAAAAATTGCTTTGATGAAGAATTAAGTTTTGCATTATAGTATAGAAAGTAAGAATTAAAATGATGATTCTAAATGTAAAAATGCCTTGTTGGGAAAAAACCATATATGCCAGTGAATGTACAATAATTAAGCGATAAAAAGATAATTAAATATACATTTTTCACTTGAGAGTTAGTTACTTTTATATTCCATTCGGTTGAGTCTTTTAAATCTGATTTAATGTTTGTTTTCATGTGAGTATTCATTTTCATATAAAAACATGTTTTGCAATCGTTTTCCTCGCCAAGCTCATTCGACATCGGAAATTTACAAATCGTTAGAAAACGTATCATTTTTTCGAAACATTCCTGATAGTTAGAGGGCAAAAATCGCACAATCATTATATCAATACTTACCCTTGAAACACACAAACTTATGGCTTAATATATTACCGAAACAACTTCTCCCACATCTACACTAATAAAATAAAGTTTTGCTCTGTGTGTGTGCCTGTGTGTCAGTTGGCAATGGCTAGCAAAATCTAGCCCACCTAGAAGTCTGAAAATGTAGGTGTGGATAGTCTGACCATGTGCACCTGAGTCTCAGAATTTTGATAATTTGATAATTATTAAAGATATTAATTAGAATATCATTAAACATCGCATCGAAAATGCCGTCTTTTAAATCAAAATGGCTAAAAAAAGAACTGCTGTTGTGGATTTGCAAACGGAAATGAACGAATTCGAAGTTATTTTACTAATTAGCGAATTTTAAGAAAACTAATTAAGATATCAATATGAAAATTTCTGTGTATATGTAAAAAAAAATTCTGCATCCGACCATGTGAATTTTGAAAAATTCGGCCGGTAATTTTTCTTAATTTATGCAAAAAACTGCCGAAAATCTGCCGGCGGCAGTGAAAAAAAATCCCAGAAAGTTTCAGACAGGGATCTGCTTTCATTAAAAACCGAACTACAAAGAAATCTGTTTCTCTGGCCGATCCCTCCATTTAATTTGCGAAAATGAAAGGAAATAATTGCCATTTTTTACTAATGAACAAAAATTTAGATAACTAATTAAAATATAGATCTGAAATTGAGGATGGGAAGTGTTGTCATCTGCCAGCTATTTTAGGGTAGCGTCTTCGTTATGTTCTAATTATCAGAAAAAATTATTTCTTTTTTTAATGATCGCATTAATGTAGATGAAGGAGGTTTTCTTGAACAAATTATTCGTTATATTTGCGGGTATGGGGAGGGAGGGAGTTAACGCCTTGCTCTGAGATTGCTATTATCTCGGGACCGGGTAACTAGTAGTATATAAAGATTTTACCTGATTGTAAGGTTTATCGATATTTTCACTTAATATTTGTAGTGTAGATGACGATGAAAGAATCAAAAAATTAAATAACCATGAAATGATAGGATTCCTTGCACCTCTATTTCTAAAAATAAGTTTTTATTACACCATAAATTAAATTATTTTAGAGTAAGAAAACAAAACTTGTAAAAACTTAACGCAATGCTGTACAGGTTTAATTAACCTTTACGGACACAGGCAATTTGTAGTAACATAAAGACATGGGCAGCGCACTCTCTGCGCCATCGGTTTTTAAGTAAAAATAACAATTTTTAATGATATCCTTGTATAATGTAATGTCCAGTACACTGTTAAAAATTTGCAGCAAACTATCCAGTCATTTGACCGTTTTTGTAGAAATCAGTTACACTCTCAGAAAAAACTGTAAATTTATGAGCGTTTCCCTTCAATTTTCACGGGCAACAGCCTTATTTGATGAAAAACGGTCTGATCCACTAAATAAACGGCCTTATCTCTTAGATACTTAGAAAATTAAGAGCAATGCACATATTCTTACAGTTCTAGCCCATATGTTAGCAAAAATACGGTACGACCCCATACATTGTCCTCCGCTAGGGTGTAACCCTTCATTTTACTGGCGTTTCGAAAATTTTAACCCGCCAAAACAGCGATTCTGTGATGATTATCTAACGTGTTACGTGCTACAGAACAGTAAGCAAAGTGTTATTGTGTTTTAAAATGCATTATATCCTATGCATTATAATGCTATATTACTTTGCCCCGTAAAATTACGGGCTGCACAAAATGATGGCCATGGGTTTTTTTTTACGGGGTATGACTGGAATCTCTGCTGCCAGCCTCTGCCCGTAATTTTACTGCAATTTTTTTACAGTGTATATAACCGTAATTTAACTCTATTCTGACATATTATTGCCCATATTATGGTCAGAATAGAGTTAAATTACGGTTATGTAACTGTTTTTTTTATATAAAAATGGTTGAATGACTGGACAGTTTGCTGCAAATTTTTAACAATGTAGTATAAGAGTAATAAACATCAAATTTATAAAAAAAAATCTAATTTAATTAGAATTAATATAACACGGATGGTTTGTTGTATACCCTAAATATACGGGTGGAGTACTCTGTTCGCTAAAGTCTTTCATCGCCTAAATATCAACTTTTGATCCTATAGAAGAATAGTGACTGATGTCTAATAATAGTGTAAAAGTAGGAGACATTACATTATGAAAAACAGTTTAATTAAAAAATAAAATATTATATATTACACACATACATAGGTGGCATATTCCGCACACCAGTGGTGATTTACCAATAAAAATAGTGACGTAGAACAGAAGAAAGACTGAACTTCAACTTTAAACATTGATGGAACAATACAGCGTCTTTTGGAAGAGGGTAAATGAAGCGCAATATAAATTTACAAGAACTGTTTACAAATTGGGGTGTGGGTGAAAATGGTCGTAGGTTTCTGATTATACATATGTTTTTTTGTGTTTTATTATTTCATCTCTGTAGTGTAAAAAGCTTTACATAAAATAAAGTGCGTGTCATGAGACTCACGAATGTAGTGAAAACAGTCCGAAGCTAACCAGATGATAAAAAATGATGTTTGAAAAAAAAAAAAAAAAAAAAACAGCGAAACCGAAAATTTTTTCAAGGGATTCCCAGTTGCTAGCAACTTCACTCCCTGTATATGAGTATTTGTGTATCACATCTTAAAGGAGACATGAAAAAAAGAGTATAAAAGTAGCAAAGTAAATAGATGATGAGGAAAAATGTTTGCGGAAAAAAAAGCAGCGAAACAGAAGATTGTTTCAAAGGGATTCCCAGTTGCTAGCAACTTCACTCCCTGTATATGAGTATTTGTGTATCACATCTTAAAGGAGCCATGAAAAAAGGAGTATAAAAGTAGCAAAGTAAATAGATGATGAGAAAAAATGTTTGCGGAAAAAAAAGCAGCGAAACAGAAGATTGTTTCAAGGGGATTCCCAGTTGCTAGCAACTCCACTCCCTGCATATGAGTATTTGTGTATCACATCTTAAAGGAGCCATGAAAAAAATAGTATAAAAGTAGCAAATAGGTGATGAAAAAAGATGTTTGCGAAAAAAAAAGCGAAACAGAAGATTGTTTCAAGAGGATTCCCAGTTTCTTTCTTTAACTTAACGAAACTCGCTTTTAAAATTTTCCGGTTGGATTTTCAGTGATCGGGCAACAACTGGAATTTCGTATTCGGGTTTTCAGCCAAATTACATACTTTACCGAGTTTAGCTTTACGCAAATTTAATTTAATTGTTTTTACCTGTTATTTTTCTTTTTTATTTTGTGTGTGAGTGCGTGGAAAACATTTACATGCAAATTTAAATATTTGCCTCTGTGCTGTTGTTAATCAAGTATTTTGTTTCTTTTTTTTTTTTAGAATTCACAATTGCGTTTTTCACTGCACTGTCGTGACCGCGTGTTTAAAGGTTAAAATTACGCCTTTATTTTTTTATTTTGGATGGTGATGAAACGAAACAATCGCATCACCTTTTAACTGCCATAGTTTATTCCTTTAACTGTCACAGTATAACAATATGAAATAAATTCTGCTTTAAGAAATAGACAAAAAATATCAAACTATATCAATGTATTTTACCGAATCATTTTACGAAAACAAAAGTAAATGAAATCAAAATACTCTTCCGTTTACATTTCAGAAAAGAGAATTAAAAAAAAAAAAAAATCCGTTCCAACACGGAGATTTGTTCTGTATTTCCGATGATATATTAATTCTTCATATAATAATATAAAATCTAAAGAAGATTTTTAAAGGAAATTATTTAGGAAATTGTTAGAAAACGATTTGGAATATATAGCGGAGTTAGCATTTGATAAAAATTCTATTTCTATTTTTCTAACATTTTGAGGAAAACAACGTTTAAAAAAATGTCGCATGGCACATGAACCTTTAAATATTATTATGGTAAACATTAAAACACTACAAATAGAAGTAGGATTTTTTGTTAAAAAAATAATTAGCAGACATGTATTTTTCATATAAGATTTAATAGGGAATGTAATTTAGTTTAAACATTTAAACTTGTTTTATGTTATACATTCTTTTTTAATATTAATATTTTTAAGAATATATCTATAATATATTTTTTTAAAAAAAATGTTTGTCTGTCTGTGTTCTAAAGAGGCCGCTGCGAGCTGAGCTACAAGATTTGATTAAAAGCTGCCAATATGTCTGAATTTCTGCACCTGGAAGCCGGTTTTTGCAATTTTTTATTAGAATTGTTTTTATTAAATTTTTTATTCAAATTTTAGCTTTTTTCCCGTTTTGCGGCGATTTTTACACGTTAGTAAAAGCAATCCGGTTTAAATTTTGTAGCCCAATAAAGTACAGTTTTTTGCGAATTTCTCAGCGATATTTCCACATTAGAAATAGGAATCAGGCTTACATCTTTTAACCCAATATAGAAACTTTTCCTCATCTTTTCGGAAAGTTTCTTCGGAAATCAGCAAAGTTTTCGATACTTTTTAAGTCAATTTTTAGAAATTTGCTTTTGCGTTCATCGGCTATTTTTTAACATTCATAAAAGGATTATGGTTTCAGTCATTTAATCCAATATAATAATTTTAATCTTCTTACGAATTTTGAAATTTTATCGAATTTTTTTTCTCGAGTTTTAGCATTTTTAACGCTCTGCTTTGATGTTTTGACATTTATTAAAGGAATACTGATTCAATCTTTTAGATAAATACACAAAATTTTGTCCTCTATATCTAATTTTGTTCGCAAAATGCTTATGCGATATTAAACGTTTTCCTTTTTTCTTTCGTTCTCAATTAATTTTTGGACTTTTTTTTTTCAGAATTCGGGATAGATTGTCTGGAATATTTTTTGGATTGGGCAACGTAAGAAAACGTATGTTCTAAAAGTTAAATTTTCTCAGAACATACTACAAATACACGAATACGAAGAATACGAATACACGAAGAATACGAATACACGAAGAATACGAATACACGAAGAATACGAATACACGAATAATACAAGAATACGAATATACTATAAATTTTACGTCAGATTTCCAATTTAAAATAATTTACTTTGTAAGGCAAAAAGTAACAGAATAAAATCCTTAAAAGCACTGTTATCCCACATGCATTATAGTCACGACATTTAAAGATAAATTACAAACCATTGACAATATTTACTTCTGGTATAGTTTGTAAGGCTTTGCAGACGTGACAACAAAAAATAACTATACTAAAACTAATTACTAACAAATGCAATAGAATGAACGCAGCCATTATTTCACCTGTACCAAATGCAGAGATTCGATCTTCTAACAAACATAAAACTAATAAAACCGCTATTTTAAAGATTACGAAAACCGAAAAATAAACGAAATACATTATTTTAACTAAGTATTTTATAATCATTAATTAGTGTGGTATTTTTTTAAACAATAATGTTCTGTATTTGGCACTGTTACTTCTTTACAGTTTTCTGTTGAAAGTTAAACATATTACATAGGAAATGCACAAATAGAAATAATGTTCATTTTTGTTAGTAGAAAATGTATTTAACCCTTAATTACATAGTGATGTAAATTTCCATCACTGTTTATTTAACTTTTAATAAATAAATCAACTTCTTCGCCACCATATTTATATAGAAATATTAATCCAGTAAATTTCCCGTGAACTATGTTGCTGAACAAAGTTAAAAATCTATCTTAAAATTTCTGGTGTCTAATATTTAATATATGTATAAAAAAACACAATTGTAAAAGAAAAACTTATGCAAAGAAGGGTTAACTTAGATAAATTATATACCAAACAGAATTAATATATCAATACATTAGATTCTGTTTTCTATAGCTTTTTGTCTCACTGGTTAATTACTGGCGCGTTCAAACAACTGATAAAAAATTTATAAATAAAAAAAAACAAATAAATCGATAATATATAAAATACTATTAATAAAAAATCTTCCATATAATTAATTAAAACATGTCATTATTCGAATAAAACCAATCATAATATAAAACCAGGTTTAAATTAAGTTAAATTTCAATTATTTAGTTTTCTTAAAATATTGGATACACTTTCAGCTTTCTGTGTAAATCCTTTATGAATAATTTTCAGTTTCAATTTACTACTTTTTTTTTACTTTATAAATTCAGTTTACCTGTTTTTCATTCACTAAATCTTCCATTGAAAATGAATGTCAAAACGAAGTATATAGCTTTAGGAACGTGTCACTGGGAAAAAACAAAACAAACGTACTTCTTTTGACCACTCATGCATAAAATAGTCTTTATTCTACATTTGATATTTATGTGACTTGCAGAACTTTATCGACTTATGCTAATGTTACGGAAATATTCTAGGATTTGTTTAAAAAAGAGTACCTTAGTTTTATTTTTAGTCAAAAATTTGTTATTTTACAGAATATTTTTAACATGATTCGTAAGAGGATTGCACATAATTTATTGAAAAATAAAGGTGCAATTTGTTTTGCATTTTTTAAAGTGATAATATATGATTAATCTTAAATATAAAGTTGAACAAAATTCCAAAACTTTAGTTTTTTACAAAACCACATTATAAATCAGTGTACATTCTCTCCTTATGCGTGTAGTTAAGCGGATATTTGTATTCATTAACGTTCTGTACGAATATATAAATATGATTTATTGTTAAACAGCATTTTCACAGAAATCTAGAGTAAAATCATGTTAGTAAAAATCAACGTGGATACATTTTTAAAAATATACTTGTCCGAGTGTAACACAATTTTTCAAAAAATTGTAACTGGTTTATTATAAATAATCATTCTAGAGAATATAATAAAAGGATAAAAATTAAATGATATATTGATGAGGTTAAAAAATAATTGCATAAAATAACCGGAAAGTGTTTTACTTTCAATTACATTATGAATTCATCGGAAAATAATTAAATGTGACACACACAGTTACATTTTTTATGCTTAATAAAAAATGCTGATAAATCTTAATTGTATTTATCTATTAAGAAGCTGTTTCAGCAAGAAACACACAATTAATCTCGCATCTGAGTTATAAGTTTTTTTCTAAATTGTTAGACATTGTTTTTATAAATAATATTATGTTAAATAATTGATTGCTAGTCACGATTTTTATGTGCAAAAAAATATGAAACATAAAACAAATATTATTTCCGAAGTGCTACGAAAAATTAGTTATAAACATACAAATATTTGAGGATCGTTTTTTTTTTAGATTTACTCATAGGAATTACAATAAAAAAGAAAAAGAAAAATATATTAATTAAAAGGCCTGGTGTATAAAACATTTTAGCTGTTGCTTAAGGCGGTATTCAAAAAAAATATTTTTCCACGCTCAACAACTCAAAATTTTGAGACACATTCCCAGTCTCATTTTTAAAAGTAACAACAGGAAACTTGGCGGCGTGATTTATAAAGACATTTATAAGGGCCCCATGTTTTTATTTTTCGTTCAATTAATTAGAAATTGATTTACAGACAATTATTTAAAAAAGTACGATCATTTTTTTTTTTCAAGCCCTATCACGTTGTGAAATTCGGTTCAAAATGTCCACTTTGACAGCCTTTTTTGAAATATATTCTGCTTTTATGAAAAAAATCGAGACGGTGGGGACATTATAAAGTTTCTGAATAAGAGAACCTGCCAATTGGATGCATTTTAGAGCAAAAATGAATTCACAAATGTGTCTCAAAATAAGCAGTTTGGATTTGAATACACCCTTAAAGAATGACAGATCTTTAAATGAAGAAAAAAAGATTTGGAAGCACTTCAGCAAAAGCATTTCATTCAAAGTTTTTTATTATAGAGTGTCCCCAAAAAGCTGAAACAAGATTTAGTTTTTTTTTTTCCTGTTGGAAATAAATACGCAATATAAACTAGTCGTTGGGGTGCCACCGTAATACTTATCCATCATGGATATGCATAACATAAAATATGAAAATAAAACATGTGTAATCTATTTATAAAATGTATTGCAATTCGAATAAAATCGTGGCTTGATGGCGTCATAAACTTTAAATACTCTATTACTGAATTGGGTAAAAGAAACATCCTTATAAATCCAAACTTGATAATCATATTAACGAACAGTTTACTGCATTGGATTAAGCGTCTCATTTCCAGTGAAAATATGCATTTGAATTGAAATTTGAATGAAATACAGGATCATGAAAAATCGAAGAGTGTTGAAAATATGATTACAAATATTTTGGCAACTAATTATCCGATCGATTTCATTCTTTATGCAATTTATGCAATGGTTTATGCTGTGTTTTTTTATTGTTTTTTTATTTACTTCTTAAAATAAGCAATTTCGAAAATTTTTATATGCCTTTTATCAGAACGAATATTTGGAGAGTCCGAAAAAAATAATTCCGGATAATCGAGGTTACTGAAATTCAATAAGCTTCTTCCCATTATTGCGTATTAAGTACATACCAAATTTCAAGTCTCTATCTCAAAATTTTCGAGAGATAGAGCGCTTATAGACACACATACAGACAGACGGACGGTAATTTGTTTTTTCTAAAAATATGTTTTTCAGAATTTCCAGTGCCAGTCTCCAGAAACGTGTAAATACGTCAATTTTTTTTTTCGATTTTCAAAACGATTACAAGATTTACCCTATACTACGTATGATGGGTAAGTAATAAGAAAAGCGTTCCAAATAAGGTAAAAAATCAGTTTATCACAAAGAAATAGCCTTCTCTTTAACTTTTCACATTTAAAATATTTATACCGGGTGGTTATAATTAAAGATACACTACTGAGACCAATCTGTAGCCCGTTCTGTTTGATGGATTTTGTTAAAACTTGGTATATACGTTATATGGACCATAGAGAAGAGAAATATCCAGTAGAAAATAGTTCAAATTTCAACTACCAGGGGAAAAGATGGCGCATAAAGAACCGGAAACACAAATTGGAAACGTAAAATGTTATTTACTCAGAACATTTCTTCAATGCCATTCCATTTGTGTCAATGACATTTTCAAAGCGTGTTAAAACATGTTTAAAAGAAAGGAAGACGTCATGTACGGAAGACGTCATGCCATACACGTGATGCCATACACGTCATGTCATTTCAATTCCTCAAGAATCACTTCGTCGGACATCGGATGAAGATTTTGAGTGCAATGAAGGGTTTTATTGATAGCCTGATTTGCACAAATCTGCTTCATATTATACACGCAGCGCCATCTTTCGGTAATGTTTGAAGCAGAATTTTATTGTCATATATAAAAAAAAAATCATATCTCTCTCTAATCCCATTCCTACAAACCTCAATTTTTTAGCATCATTTGTTTCGTTTTAATTATTTTTTTAAGTTTTAACGAACTTACGGCGCAACCGGTATTTGTTTTTGTACGTTTGGCTTTAATATGACTAAATTTGGACTGAAGAATTCATTTATTGTGTTTATTTCTGAATGCGCTATCCAATAGTTGCATTTCTTACCGCGGTATATCACCTATAAACAGTAATGGACAGTACTTTAAAAGTATGGATTTCTCGTGAAACGGGACTACGACATTGAAAACTGTGTGCGACAGCAAAGGAACGAATTGGATTGAACCATTTCTGTGGATAACAGACCAGGATGGAAATAGTTTAGTGCAGCGATTCTTAAACTGTGGTCCGCGGACCCCTGGGGATCCATGATCTTGTAGCTAGGGGTCCGCAAGCTGAATTTAATTTTAATTAATTGAATTAAAGTTTATCCGAATTAAATTTTATTACTATTTATTTAATGTCAAGTAACATTATACTATCTTTCAATTTTGTTACATTCTAATCCTATGAAGACATAAGAAATTTGCATATACAGTGAAACCTCCCTGAAAGACCACCTCTATAAGGAGACCACCTCTCATAAAGACCGTTTATTTATGGTCTATAATTTTTGGCTATAAGCTCAATGTTAATTTTCCTCCATTAAAGGATCACTATTTTCCATTTCCCTCCCTGAAAGACCACTTTTCATTTGAAGAGTAGAATTATTTTCCTTTGTATGGGGAAATCTCGAAATTCTACTCATCTCCAGAAAATACGTAAATTTACTTTCTTAGACCTGATGAATCAAGGTCGTTTCTCCCCCATTTAAGAGAAAAGTGCTGGTTCTTGTGTATGTTTAATGTCATGCGTTTAATGTCACTATGGTTACAGAAAGATAAGTTGGTGTTGGTGGGAGAAGGGCTATTGTCGCCTTTCCTGGAATTAAGTAACAGACACCTGTAAAGTGCAGGAGACTTTTTTAAGCGATTGAGTGTATGTTATGGTGGAGGGTCCAGGTTACACTTTATCTCAATTTTGTTGCTTCTCTTGGAAAGATTGACAATGCTCGTTGTTATCACTTCATTTTGGTTTAACAGTAGAAGTTTTAGCACTAGCATGATGGCGGATAATTCAGCGAAAATTTTATGCACACTTTGTGATCATGTATTCACAGAAAAAAGAAATTTATATCGGCACATAAGAAAACTTCATCGAATGAAAACATCGACCTCCAGAAAGGAAAACGGATTCAATGTTCAATATGTAGATATTTCTGCATCTGTATAAGAGCTCTGCATAGTCATATTCAAACAGATCATCTAGATGTAAAATTATATTTTGAAAAGGATTGATATAATATGATTTTGAAATAGATTGATAGAAAGTTCCATATCTGTTAGAGATGATACTAAGATTAATAATTTGTTTAAAGATATCAAAGAATGTTTAGAAACAAAAATTGTTAATGAGAAATTGTTAAAATCAAAGCAAACTACAATTAATTCCTTCTTTAAAGCTGTATAGACATGAAATATAATAAACTAATTCAATAATATATATATTGTAATATGTATTTCACGAAACTTTGCTTTACCCACCACCTCTATTCAGAGACCACCTCTCTGAAAGACCAATTTTGTATGGTCTAATGGGTGGTCTCCTTAGGGAGGTTTCACTGTATACTTTTCCAGACTGATGTTGGTCCAGAGAACAGAAATAAAGTTGTCAAAAGTGAATGTTACCATTAACACTAGAACGACCATGAGCGGTCATTTTGACCGTTACCAAATTAATATATTCCGATTCGAACCAGAAATTTCTTTTTAAAATAAATGAAATACAAAACTCGCAGAAATACAGTGGAACTTCCATTTAACGAAGTCTCATCGTTACACTTAAAAACTTCGCTATGAAGAAAATTCGTTAAATAGAAATTAACTTAAATTCATGAAACTTTTTCTTGAGATATGACAAACAGGTCTTGGATTCAGAAGCATTTGATTCAGTTTTAATTATGAAGCCGTCTTTTACAAAACAGTTGTGTACGGTCGATGAAATCACGTCCCATTCTCAAGCTTTGGCTCAAGCTTTCATCAGCTCTGATACACAGAATCTCAAACTAATGTTTTCACTACATCGACTTTTTTCTGTCTTTTTCGATAATGAACTTCAAGATTTGTTATTATTCCTTAGACTAATGATTGAAGTTTAGCTGTATTGGCAGGAACAAAAATAACTTTAATGTTCTTCGATTTGTATTTTGAAGCACGTTCTTTTGGATGTACAAAGCAATTGTCTATCAGCAATGGAAGGTCAGATTGGTACCTGTCTGACTCTAATAGATATTTTTTGTTTCAATGCATCTGACGCCATTGCGACACCTCATCTTCTATATCACTGAAGGTAAAAAGGGGATTTTGACTTCCCCCAACTGTCAGCTCTGGTGTCTCGGAGTGGGAGAATAGTGATAACAAGTGTTTTTCTTAGTGTGAAAAAAAATTGTTTTATTTAGCACCAAGCAGAATGGAAATTATTTAAATGTGTTCATTTTCATACAATCGAATCCGCTGAAATGAATTTGCAAATCCTTCGAACAGCAATCGCTTAGTTTGAATTCTGTACACGTACAAAAGTGGAATAAACTTCGTTATATAGAATATATTTTTCGTAATATGGAGATTAATTTACATGCTAAAGGTGCTCAAAATCAAAGTTCTGCAGAAAATTTCGTTAAGTAGAAAACTTCGTTAAATAGGGACTTCGTTAAAGGGAAGTTCCACTGTATGTTAAATGAATAAGTTAAATTGTTTTAAATAAAAATTCTGGTGTGAAATTGTTTTATAAAATTTGAGTAAAATTTCCGGTTGTTCTAGTGTTAAATGAGGGAGTTAGAATGACAGTGGAATAAGTCAAACATTTAAAAAATTTAGATAACCATATTTTTACTGAACGTATAAATAATAATAATAACTCTCTAAGTCATAGTTGACTTAGGGAGTAGCTAGAGGGCAAAATAAGTTTGATCACTTAATGCAACGGCAATATGACATGTTTCACAAAACCCTTCATTTCACAAATGACTAAATATTGACTTATTCCACTGTCATTCTAACCCGCTCAAATAATGAAAGTTACAACAACTTTTAATGTATAGACGACCAAAGCAACAATGAGCAAACGACGGTTCAAAAAGAGCATTCATATTAAAGTACAAGATATTATTCCGAGTCTAATGTAACTACTTTTTTGTGCTGTTATTGCAAACGAACTGCGTAAACAAGGTCTCTGTATCCTTTTCTATGAAACGGGCTGTATCAAATATAGAATTCGACTGCAGTCTCACCAGATTTTTTGGATACCCGTTTCAATCAATGAATCGGATATTTCACATCTAGTATTAAAGAAGGAACATTATTCCGTATCAAACAGTAATAAATATATTTAACTCTTGTTAAAATGTTTTCTATAACTATTTTTCTTATTGATGTGCACTGTTAAATATTTGCAGCAAACTGTCCAGTCATTCAGGTACTTTTAGAGAAAACGGTTACATAACCGTAATTTAACTGTATTCGGACAATAAAATGGGCAATAATATATTCCGAATGGAGTTAAATTACGGTTATGTAACGTTTTTCTGAAAAAACGGCCAAATGACTGGACAGTGTGCTGCAAAATTTTAACAGTGTAGCTGGTTTTCTGACAATTCCGGAAACACAACTTGAGATTACAGCAAATTTTGTAATGGAAAATAAATAGTTACTATGTCTAAAAGGTAGATATAGAAGGTTAATTTCTCAAACAATATTCAGAAATGGCTTCGATATCGATTACGAATATCACTGAAATTAATAGAATAGCTCAAAAATTCAATAAACTATAGAACTGTCACTATATTCTAGCAACTCGTGGTCGCAACTGAGCTTTATTGAATAATGGCAAAAATTCTCAATTACCCAAGATGTCAGCTTCTCTCAGCATTTTTCTAGCTAATTTCTAGACTTCAGATCCATACAACACGTGTCACGCTTCAATTTCAAAAAGCAGAAGAACTGGTCTTGCGTTCCTAAGGAGATAGGTCTCAAGTCAAGATCTGCTGATACCAATTTTCAATTCCACTTTCACACTCGGCAGATAAAACTACATAGAAAAGAACCAACCACAGCTTTCGAGAGCCACAAATTCAAATGAGAAAATTAAAGAAAAACGAAGGATAGGGGTCGCTTTTACGCAAAGAGTTAATATCGACAGAACGCTCAAAACACTATACTCCCTTTATAAGAGAGTAGCCGATAGCAAAATAATCCCCCAAATCCGCAATTAGCAAAATCCTCCACTTAGTCCCCCACAACATGAGAATCACCAGATGACTTATTATTTACATCATTTGTGCACCCGTCGCAATACGAGCGTCACAGAGGAGTTACAAAAAAAAAGTTTACTTGAGACTAACAATTAAACAAACGAAAAGTACCACATTTTGGTTTATGCAAGTGACTGCGAACCATTTGTCATGTTAAAGTGACGTCACATGGAATAGATGTGCTGCAGGATTACTACCTATTTACTACAACAAATGTTTGTATCACTTCCCTTAGAATATTCACAATTAGCAAAATTAGCATTTCGTGTTTGTTGCTTAAGTTTTTGACATCAGTGTACATGATATGAAAGAAACCTTTTCTTCCTCTATAAAATAAATTCTATTTAAAGTAAAGGAAAAATTTATCAAATATATCAAGGTATTTTATTTTTTCATTTGACGATTATAAAAGTAAACACAGTACAATTTTTCTTTCATCTATATTTCAGTAAAATGAAACAATTTTTCTAATGTACCAATCACAATGATTTGTTTCGTTTTTGTAATGATAGATTATTGCTTCATATAATAATATAATGCCCAAAAGATCAGTTTTAGAGTAAATAATCTAACATTTCGAAAATTGCTTTAAAACAATTTTTAAGGTAAATAAAATAATCCATATTTGATACACGGAAGTTAAATTCCGATTACTAAATTTAAAACGAAAATTACTTTAAAAAGTTGTTTTGACGACTCATACACATTTGGGTAAACATACTCATACAACATTTGACTCATCAACATACTTGTAAACATAATATACACTGCTATAATCAGAGTTTACTCGAGTTACTTCCAAAATAAAAAATCGATCACTTGATAATCATTAAAGTTAAAGGTTAATTGAACATTTTAAAATATGGATCCGTCATTCTACTTTATGTGTGCAGATAAGAGTTAAAAAAAAATAAAATATGCAGATACAAAAACAAACCCCCTATTGATTTGCTTAACTTGGGACACCTGTATAAAACCAATATTTATTTCGAGTGAGAATGCTTGCTGTGGAGTTAGAAAAGCCATACACATGTTAGTATAATAATACAGATACTCATGAAACACAATAATAATTAATACCCTTTTAAAAAAATAAAAAATAATCATTGACGAAGTTCTTACCGCTAAGTTTAGATGTAAGAATGGAAAGCATCTCTGTATATTCAGTCAAACCAAAATATTCATTCTAAAGTATAAAAGAAAATTTGTAACGTCGTACAGTGCCAACATTTTAATGTCCACTTCTATTACATCATCTAAAACAGGAAACAAGTACCCATTTTCGGTGATTTTAAACTGTTGCTAAAAACATTTACTTGCACATTTTTTGCACTTGATATAATTTTGGTACAATACCAGAGACGCTTTTATTTTTTACTTTTTCCGTTAAAGACAAGTTCCACAATGATGTAGACCTCCCGTTTAAGCTTCTTCATTCTGCGGACAATATTCTACAGTTGTACTATCTATGAAGTTATTATTTGAAACGTCATAATTTAATTTTTCATGTACTTTTTCAAATTACGGATGTTATTATTTTTTTTTTATGTTTACTTCCATATTTGCAACCACGGAGTATTTGAAAAAAGTACATGAAAAAAGTAAATGATGACGTTTCAAATAATAACTTCATAGACAGTGCAATTATAGAACATTCTTATATGTTTTGATAATGACTCTGATGGAGCCGAAACATGTCAAGAGTGAGTCTAATAAAACTTTTTTTACTGTTTATAAAGTTTTTATTTTGCGTATTTTAGCAATTAAAAAATTAATATATTTTTTTTTCAGGATCTAAGTTATTCTAAACATTTACTTCGTATTATAGCATAACATTTATTATATTTACTTTGCACTAATAGTGCACATTCAATAAACAATTAAAAATGTTTAATACACAATTACATATTTATTATATTGCTTTATACAGATAATATTATATAATATAAATAGAATTGAATATTTAGTATCAATTTTCAACTTAAAAAAATATCAGCCTGTGTGAAAAAATTAAGGGATTTTGTACAATCCCGCACATTACAAACCCTGAAAAGTATGATTAATATATAAAATTCAAAATATTAACAAGGTTTCTTATGAAATTAATGCATATTTGCAAATAGTGTGACATGACAAGATTCCAAGTTTACAACGAAATTGCATATACTGTGACATGAAAATATTACTATAGTTTGGAATGAGTTTGTAGTTCTTACGAAATGACAAAGCTAAATGTTCTACTAGCTTGCAACAAAGCTGCAGCAAATTTTACACAACAAGAGTACAACTTGCACGACAAGTCTACTGTAAATTGGGCGTAAAGTATGGTGACTTTGGAGTTTGCGTTAATTTTTTGCTGCAGTCTTGTTATGAACTTGCAAAATTGTCATGCTGAACTTGCTGCAAATATGCAGACTTGCAAAGCAAGTCTGATGCACTTTTGCACCAAACTAAAACTGCTATGTGGGTTGTAAATTTTACTAATTAGTCTTATTCATCGATAAATAGCTTTAATTTTCTATTTATTTATGCGTGTATAAGACTAAATAAAAAAAGCTATGAATCTTTATTTAAAAATCTGCTAAATTTTCTCATTCGCATTTTTTGTGAAATAATACTAACAAAAGAGAATTTAAATTTTATTATAAGAAAATGCATATTGTATGTTCATTTGTTTGCATTAACAACTGCACCACATAAGGAAATTGAACACAAAATGTCTATTCGTTATTTGATATATTTTAATAAAATAATTATAAATGTGATTCCTAGGTTTTTTTGGCTATGTCTCACCTAAGCAGCGCATTTAGCACCCCATGTGATATATAATTGTTAATATTTATAAAATTGCACTCCTAGTTATGTGAATGAAAGAAAATTGATAACATCTGTGACAATTGCAGAAGGATTAATAACATCGAATTTCCTTTAGACAGTACATTTAGACAGTTCTACAGCATGTAAAATTTTTGTTAGAAAAAAAATGGGTTTTCGACTTTATTTTTCAAAGTCAATGGATATCATCGCTTTTGCAATAACAATAGTTTTACATCTTATTTGCCACCTTGCTTCAGTGTGAATCAAAAGTTCAACATAACCTTCATCTCCATTTTCACAAGCAAAGCTCATCTTTTTCTCATACGAGTTTAGTGATTATGTGATCATTAATACTAAACGTTTCTATTATAGTGCGTGGAATGCCTATTTTGAATTCTACGAATTGCGTGACAGAAACTGACTTGCTGTAATAACTCATCCATTTTCCAATCAACAAATGATTTTTATATCTAAGTTACCGGATGTGGCAACTTACTACATGAATAATGAAAATTTAACATTTAAATCAGCGGTTCCCAACCTGGGGTACGCGTACCCCTGGGGGTACGTGGCGGGCCGGCTGGGGGTACTTGAAAATAATATCGGTAATGGCGGATATCACCAAAAGGGTGTAACTCAGTGTTTCCCAACCTTTTTTTGACCGTGCCCCACCAAAGCATCTTTAAAATGATGATGCCCCCCTCCCCCTAATACATATAATTCTTATAAAAATTTTAAAGAATGAACTCCTGATAGAGTAAAAAGCATTTAACATTGATCCTGAAATGTACCGAAGCTAATGGATGAATCAAATATTTTTTATAATCATCTGATACTACTCGTAGTTTAAATTTTCGTTGGCAAATAAAGGGTTAATACAGTCATTTTTAATCTCTTCACAACGGTCGTCACGTATGCGTGATGTATAGAGTACTCAGAATCCTTGATTAGACCAATCAATAATTTTGAATAAAAGATTTTTCTCTGATTTAATTAGAGAATTTCTGCGATTAAATGACGCAACAATTTCTAATCAGAATAAAACGTGATAAAAGATTTTGTAAAGGAAAGTCGTCAAGTAATTGTTAAATATACACTTGAATAGTTTCATGTATAAAATTGATTTTTAGATGACATATTGCAGTGCAACTCATTCAATAAATAGTCGAAAAAAATGTTTAAAATTCTAAAATACTTATAAATCAGAAAAATTATAAAGAATTTTTAAATACTTAAAAGTACCTAAATATCTTAAAGAGTTTTTTTTTATAATTATTCTGGTAGAGATGTATTTAAAATTTTTGAATGGACACTTTTAAAAAATTGAATAAAGAAATTATTTTTCTCATTTTTGTTTTTTAAATTTGAATGTGTAATTTTTATTTTCAGTCTACAACATTACTATTACAAAAACAATTCACACAAATCTGGAATTGCCCCCCTGAAAAGTCAAATTGCCCCCCGTTGGTAACCACTGGTGTAACTGAAAACACATAAAGAAACTTTAAAGTTTTGGATTACAAAGTTAGTCTCAGTTGTAACTCCAATATGTTACACTCAAAATGAGCGTAAAAGCCCACTAGACTTAATAATCCATTGATTATTCAATGTCTTTAGCTCTGCCCACTGGTAATTTTACTGCATGAGTAATCATATATTTTTCCCAATTTTTACAAAAACTACTATTGATCATTATACAATGTTCTTTTCCCCCGCCTTATTTTTATCCTCGTTTTTAATAATAATAATTACAAAACGCCTAAATTATGGTAGAGTTTGTGGTTTTAATGTTTTATTTTAAAACGTGTTGAATTATTCAATGTCTTTATCTCCACCCATTTGTAATCTTACTGCGTCAGTAATCATATATTTTCCCAATTTTTGCGAAAACTACTATTGAATGATCATTATACAATGTTCTTTTCCCCCCGCCTTATTTTTATCCCCGTTTTTAATAATAATTACAAAACACCTAAATTATGGTAGAGTTTGTGGTTTTAATGTTTTATTTTAAAACGTGCTGAAAAGCATGCCTTTATTTTCGTTTTCGATTAGGCGGAGTTATATCATTAACGTATACTAATAGGAAAGCTTTCTTCCTTTTAATGAGTATTTAATTTAAAGTGTTTACTTATTATTCGAATGATTTGGTTTTATATTTAAAATGGATAACTAGTTGAAATCTGGGATTCTTAAGATTACTGCAACTGCGATTGAAATTCAACCTGATGATTCGGGAACTACGAGTTCTTCCAAACAATCTGATTATTTTGAAACACAAGAGAACCTGAGTGCAGCTGTTAATAGGCATGTTCTCATAATTGATAAATACTGAATAATAATACTTTATAATGTATAATACTTTAAATAATACTGAAAACACCAGTGCTCTTTCAATGAATAGAAAATATAATAATGAATAATTCTTAAAATATAGATTTTGCATTAATGGGAGATGAAAATTTTAATAATATATGTGTGTGTGTGTGTGTGGATGGGAGGGGGGGGGTATGATAAATGGGGGTACTCCAAAATGAAAAGCCCAAGCAAGGGGTACGTGAAAGAAAAAAGTTGGGAAGCGCTGATTTAAATAATAAAGTGGTTCTTGTTATCAAATTTTTATTTTTATGGCCTATATAATATTTCTGGTGTCAATATATTTTTTTAATAAAAATCATAACATATGAACTTTAAAAAATCTCAATAATTAGAAGTATTTCTCAGTGTTTTCTGAATATTGAGAAAAACTGTAAATTTCACCATAATTTGTGAAATATTCTTTTTGTGCGGTTGGGACACAGAGATATAGACTACCTGAAAATCCTTAAAATGTATACCCCTTCCTCAATAATACCCATACATTTTTGACAAAGTAATGAATTTTTACGCTTAGTCACATTTTTATAAATGTTCTCTAATGTATTTTTTTTTCAAGTATGTCACTTGGACTCACTCATAGATGTTCTACAGATGCCTATAGGACTATTATATTCATTCATTTATCTGTATGTTCAAGAAGTGCTGAAATATATATTTTATTAATCAGTTGCTGCAAGTATAAATAAGTTTTGCATTTTGTCATCAGGCTAGATTTTTGTTTCTTTCTTCAACCAATCAGCTTCATTCCAAATCATAATGTATTTTGAGTGATGATTGAAGTTTATAAATTTGTACGATTTTCCTTATATCTTGTAGAATTTGACTAGAGGAAATTCAGTTTACTTACACATTTTAATTTGAGAAGTCATAGCTTCAAAACATGAAATTATATTCCTATAATGCAGCCTACAGTATGCACAGTATTAGGACCAATCAATAAAGTTTATATGTTACGGCAGTAATTGTCTGACATGAAATTTTATTTTCTTAATAATTTAATCTTACGATATAATATAAGCGACGACTTAAAAATATAAATCGCTGTAATCTGTCTTTCTTAACCCATTAAAGCCTAGCGGTACCATATGGTACCAGATAAGTTTCAACCATTTTTTTTGTTTATAAACCAGTATTTTTTTACGGAAACATTATGTTTATTTTATGACTCCAAGTTCTTGATAAAGCAAACAACAATTACTAATTTAAAAATACTGGTGTGAAATGTAAATTTTGCATTTTAAAGACGAAAATAATTCCGGCTTTAATGGGTTAATCTCATAATAAATGGAAATGATCGATTAACATCGAGCAGTAATTCAGGTTAAATTGTTCTGCGTAGAAGTTTTCTTTTTTAAATAGTTTCTATAACAACGTAGAATTTTTATGTTCCCCAATCTGTAATTTTTTAACTAATAAATTTGCAGATCAGCATTTCCCAAGTCAGCTGCATAAATCCCATTGTTCTTTCGATTTCATTTTACATAATATTTAATGTCGTACGATTCGTAATTTAATATTTTAAAAGTTTTATATATTTATAAGCACATAACATTTCTTAAAGATTCAGAAAATCCAAACTTTTAAAAATTGTTAAATCGTCTTAAACACAATTTCATGCAGTGGTGTTCTTCAAGTACTTATTCGTGTAACGAGTTTAGACTAAAAAATACATTTTCCCGGATAATCACGTTAATTTTGTATTCTCAATTCTCTATAATTGCGCTATATCGTGGTTGTGGTATATTATACTGGATTCCATTGTATACTGTGATTTTATTAGGATAAGCATCAGTTTTCACTGTGATTTATATCATTCTAATATCCTAAAAGAAATACTTGCATACTTGTAAAAAACGAAATATCTGCATCTGATGAAGAAGTTGAATAAAATCTCGTGTAAGAAATCTACTTATGGAAATTTATCCAATTTAGAAATCTAATGTTTTTATAATTTTGATTTGGGAAAATAAGTGTTTGGATGTTTGTCATTCTATATCATTTAAAAGTAAAATCTTATTTAATTACATCCTAATTGTTTTCGATAGCAATAGCATGCTAAAAATTTCAAAAATGGGCATATTTAAATATTTTTAGGATAATCATCGATAACCGTGTCCACTGATAATTGACTATTTTAGCAAACGTGATTTGCGCTACAGAGCAGTTTCTGTGAGAGCCTTTTCAAAGTATTCACATTCATTTTAACTCGTAATGTTACAATAGATTAAATTATAACACCTTGTAATAATATATTTATTTTAAATGCTAAAAGGTGTAAATTAACAACATAATACAAATTAAAATAACATTTATTAGGTTGTTTGACATGTTTCGATTCACTCAGAGTCATTTAAAAAAAAAATGAGAATATTCCATAATTGCACGGGCTTTGAAATTATTATTTAAAATGCTATCATTTAATTTTCATGTACTTTTTTAAAAATTATGCATTACAGATATGAAAATAAACAACCAAGTAAAAATAAAAGATAACGTGCATAATTTAAAAAAAAGTACATGAAAATTATATGATAGCATTTTAAATGATAATTTCAAAGCCCGTGCAATTATGGAATATTCTCATTTGTTTTTGAAAATAACTCGGGGTGAGTCGAAACATGTTAAACAACCTCATAAAACTTATTTTAATTTGTATTATGTTTATGTTGTTAATTTATACCTTTTAGCATTTAAAAGAAATATATTGTAATGTTACTATCATTGTTCATATTTGGCGCAAACCTAAGTTCTAGTCCCGACTAAGAAAGATTAGCTAACCTTTTTTTTTTTAACCTTATCCAGACTTTCAGCTTAATCTTTCGTAATCGGGATTATGTTAAGAATTTTTTATACGCTATGAAATACAGTTTCTGGGAAAGAGAGAAAAAAAAGAAAAGAGCGGAAATATATGACGGAAATCATGTTGTTTACACTCCGGAAGTTTCAGGATAATTCCTCATGCATCTTTCCAGATATTTAGCAAAACGTCTAAAATCGCAAGTGACCAATCATCATTGGGAATATAGTGTATAAACCATTTCTACATACGATAGTAAATATATATCTCTTAAATTAGCATAAAATATATTAAAAACACCTCGTACTTCCTCGTCTTATAATTTAATTGTGTATATAAATCAACATAAATATTTTTTTTAGTTTCATATTCATACGAAATGCAATCAGTAAAAACAAATTATTACAAAATGTATAAATCACCCAATTTTATATTAAATATAAAGTATTTGTCTTTTAATAAAAGTAGAAAATTACTTCATTTATAATTTCCAACGAGATAAACACTAGGTGAAGTGAATTAAATTTTCTAATGAACGAAACATTGAAATCGCTTATACTTCACATGAATTCCAGCAAAAATTTATATCAAATGGATTTTAGAAAATGAGTTTCAAAATTCACAGTATAATTATATATTTGATAAATTACTTTTAGAGTTTATGATAACAGTTTCATCCTTAAATGTATATTTAATTGTCTCAAGTATCATTTTATTTCAGAATGTAACTAAGTCTGCATCAAAAATGTTAATAATGTGTCGTAAACAAATAGTTTTAGAATACCAGCTGCGTCTGCATGATTGCATTTCTCTGTGTTGGATTTGCATTGCATAGAATTGTTCAATGTTTCCTTTTCTTTCTTTTTTGTTTCGAAGGAAAAATAAATAGAATTAAAAAAAAAATCTATAATGTATTTCTAATATTCATTTATCCTAATAAGTGTAAGAATCATGTTTACAATTTTGGTTAGCTGAAAGTTAAGAAAATCACAGATTGCAAACAGGATAATGCAATTGTAGTAAAACGTTGTTCATTTCTGCAGAACCTATGCTAGTCACCAAGCTAATGTTAAGTCTATGGGAAGGTTCTTGGCAGATTTCTCGCTCACATTTTAATTTTAATTTTTTTTTTTTTGCATAACATAGCTAAGGTCAATTGCTAGATTTTGATTTTTTGATTTTGGTTACATTTTTTTTTATAAATGGACATTTTCAATTTGGCACCCACCGGTTAGAACCGGTTCTGAAAGTGACAGTACCCTTATATAAAAAAAAAAACTGGTACCAAAATCGAAAAAGTAAACACTAACAACGTTAGAGATCGACCTCAGCTATCGTATGCAAAAAAGTCATTTAACAATATAAAAATGCGAGCGAGAAATCTCCCAAGAACCTTCCCACAGACATAACATTAGCTTGCGAGTTTTTTTCGCATGACTGATGTAGGCTCTTAAATAACACCATTCTCAAAATAATAATAGCTGGATTAGGATTAGAAAACAAAGAGATTAGAATAAATGGGGAATATTTAAGCCATCTCCTGTTTTCTGATGACATTTTAATTTTCAGTAATAGCTCTGAAGAATTGGAAAATATGCTAAAAGATTTGGCAAAAGTTAGCATTAATGTGGGATTAAAAATAAATTTGGAAAAGACTAAGAGGATGTTCAACTCATTGGCATCAAAAAAGTAAATCGTCTACAACAATACTGTGATTAAATAAGTCCAAATTTATGTGTACCTTGGACAGTAAATATCATCGGACAACGGTATCATGAACGAAATCAATAGAAGAATAAGAAATGTATGGAGTGCTTTTGGAATGAACAATATTATTCTGAAGAGTAACATGTCTCTTTGTTTGAAAAGAAAGATGTTTAATCAATGTGTTTTGACTGCACTAACTTCTGGAGCAGAAACATGGACGCTAACAAAACGGATGGTACAAAGATTACAAACAACACAGCAAAGTATGGAAAGATGTATGCTAGGCATAACCGGAAGAGACAGAAAGAGAATAACTTGGATAAGAAGTCAAACGAAAGTTTTTGACATGATTGAGAGAATTAAACGGTTAAAATGGAAATGGGCTGGACACATTGCAAGAAGACAAGACAATAGATGGAGCACAAACACCCTACAGTGGTATCCCAGAGATGTAAAACGACGAAGAAGACGACCTCAAGTAAGATGGAGTGACGAAATCAGAAAAGTGGCCGGTGTTAATTGGATGACTAAAGCAGCAAACAGGAAACAATGGAAAATCTGAGGGAGGCCTACATCCAGCAGTGGATTGAAAACGGTTGATGATGATGAAAAAATATATATATAAACTCCAAATGTTTACCGGATGATTAAAAAAAAAGAATTAATTCCATAATTCAAAAATTATACACAGTAACATGACGAGGTTTTCATGGAAATCTCTAGAAAGGCATGCGATAATTTTAAAAAGAGAGAACACTTTATAGATGGTGCAGATAACAAAACTGCCAGTCAGCTGCTGCCATAGAAACATAACACATCCCGCTACAATGTGAAATGGAAAAACAATTCAATTACTGATGATGTCTTCATGTCGAGGTAACATTAGTAATGTGGTTGTCATTCATTTCTCTTTCTTTTAAGTTGTCATTTATGCGTTTACCAGAATGTGACTCTGTCTCCTGGTGTAACACATTTGCCATCAATAGATTGCATTTCAGTTGCGTCAGACTGATACTGTATTTTTTACAGAAAATGTTCAATTTGATGGATCCAATTAGCTATCACACATGCCATAATATTCTAGAGAGTATCGAAAAAGATTTTCTGTTCCAATGACATGATACTAGTTTAAACAGGTATAGACCGCCGTTATGCGACCATTAGAGTACTAATAATGGGTGACAACTGACGCTATTCTGGCACAACCCCTTTTTGCTATTAAAAATAACCGCCTTGTTTTTCTGCATATTTATGATAAAAAACGCATCTAGATACTGCCTTTACTTTTCAAATTATTGCAATTGTATATGACTTTTGGATCACCATGGCATGATATACATACATGAAAGAGATATTCCTTTTTGTTTGAAAAAAATTTCATCACAATAATAAATGAAATCTAGACTTTCTGTTTAATAGTGCTTTCTTAGAAATAATTGTAGAATTTTTTTAATCGTAAATATTACCGATATTTAAATGTACAATATTTTCCAATATATTCTTTTATCTTCTTATTTCGCATGAATCTAAAGAGTATTGAAGCTCTTTGCATTATTCTGTCTTGATATAATTTATGCGGTCAGATACCTTTTAATTTGTCGAAAAATCTAATTTTTTAATAGCTAGTTTTAAATTTTCATTATTTAGGAACATTTTAAAAGAAAGCCCGTGCGAAAATTTGTTTTACAAGAGAAGTTATGTCCAAAACAGTTTAAGTTTTTATTTTATATGATCAAGGGTTAATTTGATTGTTAACGTCAATTTTCTCAAAATGCTGCTTTTGGTCACAGCTCGCATGATTTCTAAGAAATGACTGGTTATAATTTCATGAAATGTTAACTGAAAGTTAACATTTCAGTTTACATGAAATGTTAGTTTAGTTAAGTTCAGTTAACATGAAATGGTAACTGAAAATATAAACCTTACAGATGCAGTGTAAGGTTTATTATTAGATTATAAATATTTAATGTGCGTTACAATATTTATAATCCACATTTTGTAACTGTATACACGACATCATTTAAGAAGGTCTTTAAAATTAGGCAATTTATCTTGAATAGTTTAGATAAAAACAATAAGGTGAAAATCCTTACAAAGTAAGTATTTTTTGTAATCGACTATTTTTAATTACGTTAAAAATGTGGAATTATCGTCAATAGGAATTCTAATTGTTCAGGAAAGTTCCCTAAAGAATCTATTTGAGTATCCTTTCATATTAAATACAAAAGAATCTTGTATGTCAGAACAAATTTGGGATTCTAGATTAATTTGATACTGAACTAAACTTAGAAGACTGTAGAAAGTTAATTCTATGTGAATACCTGTCAGACTTATTTCTGTATAAAACATAGGAAATGGGATATACTTTTGGTTCTTTAATATTTTATGAAAGCGCTATAAAAAGCATTTTAGATGGTCAAAATTAAATTAATCTTTGTAAATAAATAATGAAGCTTACATTGCAAAATATTATCTAGTGTTTTTTAAAACATTATTTTAAAAGAAAGAAAGTCTAATAAAATATTAAACAAGAACTCAAAATAATACATGAGGCAAAGATAATAAAACGGTTTCCGCTACTAACAGAGGGTATTAATAAGAAATTTCATTTATTCATACGAGGGAAAGTCATTAAGTAAGTCACAAAAGATAATTAAATAATAACTTACAATGATATTCACTTCAAAACTATTTTTATTTCTCCACATTTTCTCCACCAATATTCATGCACTTATATCACCGTTTTATCAGTGCCCCAACATATCCAAGTGCATCATATTCTTTGGGTTGCTGTCTCAGCCACATTAGGACTTCAAGTTGAACCTTTCATCATCTGTGAACAACATCTTGCTTCCAAGATGGTTTTTTAGTGGAATAAACAAATGAAAATTGCTTGGGGCTAAGTCGGAGCTATGTGGTGGATATTGAAGAAGTTGCCAACCAAACTTTTGAATTGTCTTCTGTGTTCAACTTGAAGTCCTAATGTGGCTGAGACAGCAACCCAAAGAATGTGATGCACTTGGATGTGTTGGGGCACCGATAAAACAGTGATATAAGTGCATAAATATTGGTGGAGAATATGTTGAGAAATGAAAATAGTTTTGAAGTGAATATAATTGTAAGTTATTATTTAATTATCTTTTGTGACTCACTTAATGACTTTCCTTCGTACAATGAAATGATATATTTGAATAAGGAATTTCAAAAAACACATCATTCAGTAAAAATCCATTTTCAGCATTTGCAGCCCGTATCCGGTTTTATGTGCGATTTATTTCATGTAACCCTGTATAGAATCTACAGAATTTATACACACCACCTTTTAGTGTCGAATGTACGATACATTTTTGGCAATCCATAATGTATAGAAAACATATTATAGTACACAGAGGTAATCCTTTTTAATCTAATAATGTTTGAAGTATCATACCATCATTGAAATCCACCGCAAACGATTTTCACCATAGTACATAATGTAATGGAATTCTGTTGTGCGTCCCTTTAAACGAAATATAGATGCCACTCCATGTATACTCTTAACAAGAACAAAAAATCATGCGTGAAGCATAGATTATGCAACACTTTCCAACAATTCTAAAATAATTTTACAAATCCTTACTGTTTAATCAGGTGAAAGATGATAGCGAAGTAGGCAAATTCAAAGTCAAACTTTGTAAATCACATAAAATATTTAAAAACCGAATTTCAGAAATTACCAACAATATTTGGAAAAATATCCGATTTATTTTGTATATGATCTATAGATGTGTATATATACAACATAGAATTCTAAATTTTAGTTCATTCAGGTAGTAAACTGCAGCACAGTTTAAAATTCCCCTTGTGGAATTTCTGTCAGTAAATGGAAATATGCTCTCGAGAACTTTTGTGCTGCCCTGTATATGATCTATAGAATTTATACACACCAAGTAATAGTAAAAAAAAAAGTTAAATTTAAAAACGCGTTCAGCATCTGAAAACGCACTTTCAGCAATATTGTTAACAGACAGTAGAGAATTCTTTTGTGTGTCCCTGTAAATGAACGATGAATGCTATACACATTATATTCTATAGTAAGCCTCTTGTAATTCACCTTAGTGATATATATCAATTTCAATATGTTTAAAATAGGGAAACATTATTAAAATAAACCGCAAACGATTTTTCTCCACAGACCGTAAAGTAACGGAATTATTTTGAGTGTCCTTGTAAAGGAACTATAAGCGCTATGCACACAGTATTCCATAGTAAGCCTCTTGTAGTGCACCTAAGTGATATATATCAATTTCAATATGATTGAAATTGTCTAACATCATTAAAATAAACCGCGAATGATTTTTCCCCATATACCGTAATGTAACGGAATTCTTTTGACTGACCCTGTAAAAAAAACTATAAGCGCAGCAAACTTTATTTTCAATACCGAACATGCCATAGTAAACCTCAATAACATATATCAATTCCATAGCAATCCGAATATATTTACGCGAGTTAAAGCACGGACAGAAAGACAGACAGAGCAAACCGAATCCATAAGCACTTTTCAACTAGGAAAGCGTTAAAAATGCATGTTTTAATGCATATCATTTTCATTATGTTTGAAATATCGTAAAACCAATAAAATGCACCGCAACCGAATTTCCCACATAGGCCATAATTTAACAGAAATCTTTTGTATGTCAATGAAAACGAGATATAAATTTTACACACTTAATTTTCAATACCAAAGATGCTATAGCAACCATCAATAACATATAATTTTTTTATGGTAATACGAGTTAATATATGAGAGTTAGAGTACGGAATTACGGACAGACGAATTCTTAAGGTTGAATTCTTAAACAGATTTCAATTAATGTTGGAAAGTTTTAAAAAGAGAGAGGAAAAATGAAGAATATTTCAATGTTTATTCCTATACTTATGTAGCATATTTGTCAAAGTTTGTAAGCAACATAGAACACCATAAAGCATAGAAACCATTGAAACCTTGCAAAATTTTGTTTGCATTTTATGTCTCTACTACCAGGATTTGGACGTTACGCTGGTCAGATTTTTTCCCAAAGAATCTGGAATCAAACGAAATGTATAGGTAAATTTGACCCGTATATCTTTTACCTGGAGTGTCCTTTCTCGTAGCTGAAAACGGTACGAACGCGAATGGGCTATTTCATTTCCAAATATGTTGCACACCATTTGCGCTATGAATCATCACTCATAAATGATTATTTACAATTGTATTTGATAGAGAAATGTGGCCATTATGACAACAGGAATGAAAAAGGTCCCTAATTGCCACGTTACTAAAATGGAGAGCATTACAATGATTACAGAGATTGACCATTGATCCTAAATAATGTTCGGGTGATTATTTCTCATTTGTTAATCAGATCCTGAGTTCTAGGACCTCTGAGCTTGGCTAAATGTGTATTTCTGGAAGCTTAAATAAAATCTCACTCTACGTTCTGTTATATTTTGAACACACGTCCTCTTCTGGCAGGTATAACACGATTCTCATTTGGCAGGTATAACTCGATCCTCTTCAGGCTGATATAACTCGATCTTCCCTCTTTGGATTCCAGCAGATAAAATGCAGTCAGAAATATCATAGCAGAGAAAACAAGATGCAGCAGCAATTATTTGTGCACACACGCGCGCGCGCACGCACGCACAAAACAGATTAAAATAAAAAAAACAATAACGGTAAGCTTTATAATATCCCTCAAAAAAATTCCCCAAGCAATTTTTATTCCTGCTGCCTCTATTCGGGTAAAACATACTTTTTAGCCACGAAAAGCTCGCGAAAGACAAGGAAAAAAAACCCTTTTTATTCATAACATTTGGAATAATTATTAAAGAAAAAATTATACCTTTCCAAGAGAATAACAGAAGAAACATTTACCATTTGAACTAACGGTGTTTTGTTTGCATTGTGTTGTTGTTCGCATTACAGGGTTTAAAGTAACCCCACAAGACTCGAGAGGACAGAGTTGAAAGATTGTATTTTACCCGACCAACGGGCATTCAAGATTTTCTTTTTCTTAGTTATTAAACATGCAAAACTGACAAAAGTTTTCTCACAATAGTTCAGAAGAATAGTTCAGTTTTTTCTTATGGCATTAAATATATATTGATATATGTATTTTAAACCAAAGCTATCTGTTATAATAGAAAAGTTTTATGTTTTAAATGAAATGTGTGAAATATTTATATTTTAAACAAAATGATTGGATTGGAAATGACGGTGATTGAAAGATTATTTGGTGACTTTTCATCGACGTCCAGTTAACAGAAAAATACAAATCATATTCAAAATATAACCTAATTAACAGCAAACGAAAATCCTATCAAAATCCTTCCAGAAAATCGCAAATTGTACAAAATGAAATACAAATCTGCATTTTATATATATAGTGGATATGTGTTGCATAATCGTGTTCACAAGATTATAAAAATGCCTTTCATATAACTGAGCAACGTATAATGTTATGTAATATACTTACACCATCCTTGAAAATATATCGAACTAATAATGCAACTCCCATCAAAATCCGTCCAGTAGAACGTTTTAAAAAGGCTAATTTTACATACCTGTATTTACAAGATTACGAAACGTCCTCCCATATTTCTATAACTAAGTAATGTACAACGATAATGTTCTACTATAAAACCTTCTGTCTCTCTCTCTCTCTCTCTCTATATATATATATATATGTGTGTGTATTATAGTAATTGAAATAAAGGATATATATTAACTGAAAGATATTTTATTTTTAACATTATTATAAAAAAGAAATTCTAATCACAACTCTAAAGAAATAAATAGTAAATGGAGAATATTTGCATGTTTATCCATTCACGTATGAAACTGAGTAGTTAAAATTTCATGAAAATCGAAAGATAACAGATTCAAAACTTCAAATCTTAACTAACAAAAAACTTTTCTAAATTATTTTTAGTGAAAAGTATTGAAGTTTAGTTTTGTCTCTTCCCTAATATATTTGCTTGCATGCCGTAAGAATTGAAGTAAATAAAATGCATTTTAATTATAACTGAAATAGAAATCAAAATCGTCGGAACTTTCAACCTGGATATATGAACGATCTTTTTTATTTTGTATGCGTACTTAAATAATTAAATGGAAAACACACAAAAAAAGGAATGATGGAAAATATATACAGAGCATTACATAAGCACGTTTTTAGGTCGCCCAAGTTGTGTGGTAGCGGTACTACATACATGTTGTTGTGATTCAGAAAGGCTTACGAAAAAAAAAATCACAAGGTGTGATGGTTGCAAATACAAAAGACAAATTCATATGGTTGCAAAGACAGCATGTTTCTTCATATTTGTGATGCCACTTTCGAATGCTTTAATAAGTATGACTATCTTTTCCATAACGTCTACGAAACACTCGTTAGTCTAAAATTACAGATTCCGTTTTCGCACACTGCAGAACACAAAACGCATTTTCTTGCTAAGATGGCATTTTAGGTTATAGCGATAGTAGCACCCCCACAATGCCGTAGGCCACCAGCCAAGGGGAATGTAAAAATGTTTGAGTTTTCTTCCATTTTAACCCTTTCAGGCGCGGATTACTTATGTTTGTAAAATGGTGAAAGGATTGATTGACACCAAGATTTACAAACGAATTTCTTAGAAACTAAATACTCGCTTTTCTTCAAGTTCATTATAAAAGTAAAATTTTATTAAAATATTCTGGGTACCGTCTAATTAAAATCAAGTGGTCACATTTGTGACCACCGTCCGTGAAAGGGTTAAACCCGTTTTGGGTACGTGTACGTTTCAAAACGAGTTTATTATAGCATTTTAAAGTACCGTACATAATTTACAATAACCCTGTATTAAAATTCAAATGTAAAGAAAAGAGAAATAACTGAAGAATATTTGAACGTTTATTATGTTATTTATGAAACCTATTAATTAACGTTTTCATGCAAAAATTGTAAAAAACACGTTCCTAAATTCAAATCGTTCTAATAGAAACTATCTCTACACGGTTATTTGATGCAAAACCTTGTATTTTTTTCTGTTTATTCCAATGCATTTTTATTTTACTAATTTAAGTAATTAAACAGTTCTTATTAAAACAGAAATAGAAATCAAAATCTTCATATTGTTTCAATATGGCTACGTGAAAAAATTGATTATTTCTTCGACTCATAATTTGGTTCAATTGAGCCCTCCCACAACTTAAAATACTTGTTCTATTTCTATACAAATACCCGGAAAATCCATGCTGTAACGCACGTGGTGTCTGATAAAACTCGGATACAACGGATAATGTTCCACAAAATGTTAATCTAATCAGGGGTGATTGTGGTCTAGTATTTTGTACACCACTAAATTTATATAGAAATATTCATAGTATGTCATCGCAGAATTTATCGATTAAAGAAAAAAAAAGTTTGCTATATAAATTTAGTGGTTTACAAAATACCGGAACTCAGTCACCCCTGATCTAATACCATTATTGCAAATCTTCTCAAGTTTGGCATTTCATTACAGCTGTCTCTTTATAATTTCTTACAAATTTTAAAATACTTTTTTATCTTCTTAAAAACACGTTTAATCTTAATTCACCATGGTTACAAGATATAAATTATTCTAAGTTCTTTCCAAATAAAAAGCAAAATGCATCAGGAAGCAAAATGGTACACCCAGTTATGCGGTACAGACGAATAAAATACTTAGAAAAATTAGCTGCAACTTTGAAGCCTCTCGAAGTCAATTTCTGCTTAAAAAAATCACAGGTAATAGAAATCGATTTTCAGAACCCTCAAATATCTCAATCTTAAATTACAGATCATTTCATCAAATAGGGTTGGGATTATGGTCGAAACAACTACCCGCATTCGAATCTTTTCGCAACAATTACAATTGAATATAATATTAGAGGAGTTCTAAACTTTAAACATCCATAATTTCTAAACAACTTGACTAAATAACTTTCCGTTCGGTATTCTAGAGTAATTTTTTCAAAAATAGAGAAATATGATATCAAAACTACGTGCTTGTATTTAAAGATTCAGATTTTGGAACAATTTCAGTATTTTGCCGACCATCTAAGATTATTTTGTAACTTAAATTGAAAGAAAAAATGTTTCCTGTCGAATGATTATCTCTTTTTCTGGCACAATTTTGTGATCAAAATGTAAGGTGTTCTCTCTCTCTCTCTCTCTTTTTTTTTCTTCCGACTGTACATGACATAATATGGAATGAAATTATACATTATTTTTTTTTTAACAATTCACAACAGACGGAATTATAAAAAATTTCTAAAATTACCACATTTTTAAACATTTTCAGAATTTGCTACTTCATTTCTTTTACACTCCCACAATCACAGGATCTGCGGGTAGCTAGTTACGTCACTGTATTTCTTACGCATATTTAGATGGTTAAATGGATAACACAAAAATAAGAATAATTGATAAATGAATTTTCAAATAAAAAAAGATAATAATTAGATAATAAGGCTAATTTAATATTATATAGGCAGCATATAATTTTGTGTTCTGATTTAAACCTGAGCAAAGTACAATTTTTGTTCTGTAGAATATTTGCTATTTATTTCTGAAAGGATGAAAATATAAAAAAGAAATGTTAATATAATAAAATAGGTTATTGAATATAATACCATAGAATTTTTTAAATCACCTTTTCAAAAAATAAAAATGCTCTTGAGTCTGTAAAAGGAACAATTTCAATCAAGGAAAGTTTAATGTATACAGTACAATAAAGGAAACGAGATCTTCAGAGCGAAACATAATTTCAAAAATTATAAAATGCATTCGAAATGTATGCGTAAAAAACTTTATAAACATATATATTTTCGATATCTGTACCTTCTTTCTTTGAAATCAGTTAATAGGCTTTGTTTGAGGGATTATAATTTACTTTTTGAACCATATTTAAAATTAAGATGTTTTAAACATTTTTACAACTTTATTATATGTTTAAGATTCGGAAACAGTAGCTGTATTTATGTTAACTTTAACTTTTTTTTCTCTATCATTGGTTCTGTTTTTTCATTTTTAGTACATAAATGCTTGATTACAAAAATGCTATATGATATTTACAGTTAATGAAAAAGTGGAATTACGATTATGACATTCATGAGAATTACAGAAATTGTTAACCGTTCAGTAATGTAAACATACCAAATAACGAAAAATATACACTACACCGCGTAAGCAGACCATAGAGAGGATTTGTGTTACACAAAATCGTACTTTACCTATTATTACTACTTGCAATACTATCTGCTTCATTTATATCTGGACACAATAAATCCGGATCTTTCATGATTTAGGTAATTCAATTACAAAAAAGTATACACGATCTATGTTCGTATACAGAAAATCGTTGAAACATAAAATAATCAAAGTCAGCCAGTTACTAACAGTCCAAAAGAAGAAAATATCTTGTAAAAATAAATTGAGAATTATCACTTTTTTGTGAATTTTAAAGGAAAAATCTATTCATTCTCCTGTTATAGAGTAGGGTTCGTACAAACACATTTTATACAATACTTTTTAGATGAGAAAAAAACATATTTTTAGGATTACGTAAAAATTGAAGCTTTAGATAGAGTTATAAACTCAAGACCTCGACTAACCCCATTATAATTGAAAATTTATTTTGATTTATAATTGAAAATTTATTTTGCTTTTGGAATCTCCATTTTTTAGTGAGCATGGCATAATGCTACTTTTTATAGTGCAATGCTGTTCAATTATATATTAAATTTCATAAAATGTTTTTTATATAAATGATAGTAGTAGAAATTTTGAATAAAAGTATTAGTTATTTAAGTTTTTATAATGTTTGTTCTATATTTAATTTTTTCTTACAGTTTATATATTCTATATATGAAAATATATTACTCTGAAACCAGGAAAATCTGTATGAACAATAGTAAACCAGTACAATAGAAATCAGTTTAATATGTGATACATAGACAGTTTATAACGAGTTGTCATTCTTTATATTTGTTCAGTTACATTTTAAACTTCTTTACACAATTACTAGAAATTTTAATATAAATACAGTTTAATATTAAATAATAAATAAAAATATGATAACATTCTTGATTAAAGTGTTAGAAATTTTCGGAATAATTTCATTATTTTATTCGTTTAATTACTATGCATATACAGAAAAAATCATTAATATATTTTTTTAATTATGTAGAAAAATTAAAATGTAATCCTAAATTTTAAAATATACAAGCAATTCCAAATTGACACTGAAACTAATTTTATTCAATTTGTAGTATTCATTTTGCTTTGTATATTTTTAATCTCTTAAATTGTTAAACTAATTAAAACTAGAACTACCATGGGCCGTAATTTTGACGGTTACCAAATGAATATATTCCGATTCAAACCAGATTTTTATAAAAAATAAACTAAATATAAAACTCGCAGAAATACTTAATGAATAAACTAAGTCGTTTTAACTAAAATTTCTAGTGCGAAATAGTTTTAAAAAACTTGAGTAAAATTTCCGGTAGTTTTAGTGATAAGATATTAATTTGATCTACTTATTTTGCTGAACAACATTAAACAATATGATAAAATTAAAAATACTTATAATAATTTTTCATTCTTCCTTGACTCATAAAAATTTTCGTAGCAGTTTAAAATATTTAATTTTGTAAAAAACAAATCCTTTTTGCTCTATATCAAAAGTAATTTCAGTGCTGTTAAACTGATGCAAAAAATGCAAAAAAAAAAATCATTTAAAAATATTGAAATGCGAACGAAATATCGTAAAATATTTTCCCCAAAGGATTAACATTAGCGAGCGGGTGTTTTCGCCTGAGTGAAGTAGCCTCTTAATTTTGTTTCTGTCGAATACAATGCAGAAGGAATTCTATTAATTTTTTTATTTTAAAATCACTGTTTTCGAATAGTAATCTTTGTGTCATTTAATTAAAGAGTTTTTATCATTAAGTCAACTAAATATTGGTATTAAAAATTGTGGTGCCGAAATTAAAGGCCCGTGCAACTTCTTCATATTTGCAACTACGTACGCATCGTACGTAGCCGTAGTCAAAGTGTTAAAATAAAATTTTACGCATCTAGACATTTTAAATTACTATTAATTACATAATAAACAAGTTGGAAATTGTACGTTAAACGTGACATAGGATTCGTTTTATAACAAGTTTCACAATGTAAAAAAATCATCCTTATTATTTCAGTGAAATGAATTGTATCGTCTGCTATAAGCGAAATGAATATGCCTTTTCTTTTTCTTATTACGTATGCCACGTTTACAAATGCAATTTTTTTTCTACACCAAACAGCACTGTAAATATTCACCATGGAGATCTTGCTTTGCGAATGTTTAAGTCGATGGTTTAATATTTTTATGACTCATAATGAAAGAATCTCCTGTGTTTATTTAATGTAATGGATTGAGATATTCGGCTGCTAACGTAATTTCCATTGAAGTTATCTCAAAATCTGTACCTTTTTTAATGTAACTCATCGCTCGAAAAAACAATATTTTTCAACGATCTTTCTAAAAATATAACTTTTAAGCAATTTTATTCGAAAAAATAATTTTGAATAAAAATCGCCACCTGGCATATGAAAAAAGATGTGGTTAGCCCGTATTTGTTTTCCTCAGTCACATGACTTGCTCTTTTATTATATAGATTACGTACGATAGTATTTAACACAATAAAGAAAACTTTTATCAATATCTTTTTAAGTTTTGATTCGATTTTCAGAAAATTTGAAATGACTCGACAAAATTCCAAAACGATAATATATATCAAATTTCAAATGATTCGGTTGGGTAGTTTTTGCTCTGTTATATGCAGACATGCGGACAGAGAGACAGACAGACGGACGAACCAGATGACGACTATAGGTACTGCGTATTTATATAAATATGAACGCACCTAAAATGGATTTTAATAGGTTAAAAACAACAACTCATTAATGTTGAAAACAGCATGATGAAGACACATAAATTTTTGGTTGGTTGCGAGCGCTATAGTCATATTTCGCACATGAGGGATAATAAATCGGAACTCCACTTTACATTAGAATACAATCCACTAAAAACATTTATATCTGAGTAGCCATACAACTTGACCCTTTTTGTCTAATAGCCAGCGCGCTAGCCACTTGACAAGTAAGTGGGCATCATATAAATGAACCCTTGCAACAACAAAAAAAAAAAAACAATGTCCATATGAAACTGATTTCTTTTCAAAAATTCTATTTAACACTTTAAAGCAAACGTATATTTGCGTTTATAAAACTTTCAAAATGAACGATCAAACATTTATTTTTGTCATCAACTATTTTGTAATACTATTACAAACGCTTTGTTTTTCCATCTTTATCCTCTAGAAGAAGAACAAGTTGAAAATTTTACTTCAAACGTCACAAATGAGGTGCGTTCGTACTATAGCTAGTTATATAAATATTCAGATCTTGATAATTTTTTAATTCTGTGAAATGGATTATATCGTCTGCAGATTAATTTCTGTAATAAAATAATCATCTCGATCGCTTGACGGTTACTGCTCGGAAGCTCCTATAACAAAAAAGCACCGATTTTCTTAAATAATTCAAATTTCTTAATATTTTTATTAATATCTCCTAAAGTTTTGATTCGATTTTAATAAAATTTGAAATGACTCGACAAAATTGTGCAAATATAATATATCTTAAGTTTCAAACCATTCAGTTTGGTAGCTTTTGCGTTGTTATATGCGGAAGGACGGACAGACAGACGGACGAACCAGACGACGACAATAGGTACTACGTATTTATATAATTACGAACGCACCTAAAAAACGAGTTTAGTACAGAAAAAATATAACTATTCTGACAGCGAAAGATATTTGAGAACCGATGTTTCACGTAAGTACTGTTGTAAAAGGTAAATAATGGAAAGACGTTTATTTATCTTCTTGAGAGGACTTTCTGCTTCATTTTATGAACACCAGAGATTATTGTAGATAAACATTACCCAATATAACTTTTGCACAAGTGAAAACACAAGATTTATTTACTGAAAAGGGTAACATCTTAAATCACACTACATAACTCGAAGAAAAGAGTTCTCAGAAAAATGTATCAATATTACGTCCATAAATATAATTTTCGTTTACCTGATTTGTATAAACACATGTATACTTAAAATTGTGACATCTTCTTAATGTTACAAGATTAAAACAAGAAAAATACAGTACCAATGTCACTTTTGATTCCTGTTATTAAACATAAGTTGTAAATTGTTTTATAACTACGATTTAATGTAACAAAATTAAAAGAAATTGTAGGTAATGTAAATTTGAACAGTGAATTAAACGCGATTTAGTAACTGATAAACAAAACATTACTTAATTTAATGTCTATTAATTAAGTAATGATTATTAAGTAGAATTTAAATAATTAACGTATTACTTAAAACGTTTGCTTAACATCTTTAAATGTTTACATAAAACATAATAGTGTACATATTCAAAGATAAAATGACTTCGAAGTTATTTAACATAGAAAATATACTTACTGTACAGCGTATGTACGGAATTTATCCCGCGGTCAAACGTGTAAACGTGTAAACGGTTTTCGTTCATTTCGTTCATTGACAGTTGACAATGACTACAGATAACAATTACATAATAGTTACCAGAAAAATTTAATGATTTTTATATATATATATTAAAATATGTAGCACATTTTATGAAGAATTTTTCAATTTCTCTTATTCAAGTAATAAAGCTGAGCTCAAAGAAAGCGGCTTTAGTAACATTAAAAATGTATTTTTAATTTAGAATGTAGGAATGTAGGTTGATTGTGATACCGTAAAATAATACATGCTTAAACATATTCCTGTCACACAATATTATTTCCTTAAATTTTCCATAACTTCACGTTCCCAAATCGTAATATTTGGAAATTACTGGAGAAAAAACAATCGAATGTTGATACTATTTTATATTAGTAGTATATGGCACCTACTCTGGAACACTTTTCATACTCCACTAAACGCAAATATTGAACGATTTTTGTAAGATTTTTCATCAAAAATTTGTCTGTTTAAAATATCGAGGATGTAACGATTTTAGTACGATTTATCGAGTAAATGATGATAAAAAATGCATGATTTGCATTGGTTGGATATTTTTTATTTTTCTACTAAATTATGTAAAGACGAAGAAAGGGTTAGAGAATAAAGAGTCATGATTATAAATAATAACGTAATCAATGGAGATTAAATATTTATCAATTTGAAATGCTAATATTTAATTATTGTGCTGAGAAATTTTGACTGCCGCATTTTCTTAATAGTCTACGAAATGCTAATAAACAATCTTCCTCTGGGATAGTCTTGATATGAATAAGAAAAGCAAAGAGCAGCGTTATATAGTAAGTTATCGGCATTATATTGAAGTCTGAAATAAAAGTTAAATGATTTTTATCAAATGTTTTTAATAGCTAACCGATTCTTTCTTTTTACTTACAATTATCAATACTATTCTGGTAGTTCGATAAAATTAAAAAAATAGTTTGGTGTGTCGAAATGAACACGTCATTGACAGAAAAGAAATTTGTACTTAAAACCGATATATTCAGTAAATATTATTTAGGGAATTCGATAAATGTCCATCCGATTATTGTAAGATTGTCCAAATGATGATTATAAAATAACCCTTGAAAATCCAATGGAATGCTAATATTTTTCATCAAACTTTCTTAATCGTCTATCAAATGCTAATAAACAACCTTCCTCTAGGATGATATTGATAGGAATAATGAAAGCAAAGACCAGCGTTATATAATAAGTTATCAGCATTATAACCAATCCTAAAATCTTTAGTTGCATTAAAAGCTATAGAATAATATAAGTCATTAGCTCCAGGAATATAAATATCAAACCATTCTTTTGTTTCTGGTATTATATTCCAATTGTCATCACATTTACTTTCTATCCAAAAATAAATTCCAGGTTGAGAAAATTTAGAGGCTTGATCCATTTTGTATATTTTTGCGGTCAAAGTTAATTTTATTGTATCATTGAAACTATTAAATATAGTATAATTATTAGAGTTATCGATGCTATAATTTGTAATAACGGGGTCAAATTTGAAATAATGAAAGGTAGGCGAAAGACAATTAAACAGTAAAGTACTTATCACAAAATATTGTAGCATTTATTTAGAAAAAAATTTGACGTCAAATAAAGGATATAATCCTTCGGCTTAAAATTGAAATGTTAATTAAAAACCGTAGATATATGATATCCATTCCCAGTCAACTTTATCTTCAAATTATTTTAAAAAATCTTTGGATAATACCTGATGATAGGAGATCCCTTCCCAGTGGACTTTATTTTGAAATTCTCTAATAAAATCTTCTGATAGTGCCTGATGAAATGATATATAAAACCAGTTGACTTTATTTTGAAATTCTCTAATAAAATCTTCTGATAATGTCTGATGAAATGATATATAAAACCAGTCAACTTTATTTTGAAATTCTCTAATAAAATCTTCTGATAATTTTTCATTCTGTGATATACAATTCCAATCAAGTTTATCTTTAAATTTTCTTATAAATTCCAGGGGTAATTTCATAATATTTTTACTTAATTGAAGATAAATTTTATTCATATATAATGAAATAAATGTATAAAATGTTTTATTATGGGCTAAATTGATAAATAAATGATTGTGTTTATGAATTATAATATCGTCTAATCTTTGAGCTGACACCATTTATATAGAAGTATTTTTATAAATATTTTTATTTTTCATCTTTATTCAAAAGTAGTCTCAATTCATTAATAAATCGTATTAAAATATTTTTTAATTCGAAAATTTCATCCATTAATCTTTCTCTATGAGGTTCGTCTTCTTCATAATAATGACCAAATTTTCTATTTAATTCACCCAGTTGAACGGAAAGTATTTTTTTCCAGTTATCGTTATAAAAATTATCTGGTAATTGATCAAACTTATATTCGATCAGATTGCAAAAATCTAGTCTATGCATATATTTTTCTAAAAACCTTTCACCAAATGTTTGAAAACGGGCTATTTGCAACCAATTTAGTCCTTCTTCCAGTTTGCACATAGTGTTTTCTGAAAGTTTTTGAAACATGGATACTTTATGTAAATCTAATCTTTCATGATATTTTTGAATAAATTCGTCACTTAAGGTTTGATATTGAGATATAATAATCCAATTTATATAATTCGAATGTTTTAGTATAAATCCTTCAGACAGCTTTTGATTTCTAGAAACTAGATCCCAATCGAATTCTTCTTTATATTTTTCTAGAAATTCTTCTGAAAGTTTTTGGTGTATACATATAACATTCCATTCAATATAATCTATGAGTTCTTCCATAAAAGATTCGGATAATACTGAATATCTGCAAACTAACTTCCAATTGAGTTGATCTTTCAAATTTCGTAGGACATCTTCGGATAAATTTTTAGTTTTAGAAAATTCGTCCCAGTTGATATCCATTTAATAATGGACCTATTTTAAAAAGCGATTTTTTCAATATGTATATAAGGTTTTAAAGTGACTGGAAAGTGTTCCCTTCTGGGTTTTATCCACAATGTAACGATGTCACCGCGTTTTCCATTGGCAAAACAAGTTTTATAATTATCACTTATTTCTATTTGTAAAATACTTTTATCTTCCATTTTAAGTTCTATTTCTGTATCAAAATATCTACTATTATCTATTAAATATATAGTAATTTTGATATACATATTTGTAGATAATCTCATATCCTTATTCAATAAGTTAGAACTCATCAAGTCGAAATTTACTTTGGTAAATTCTTTTTCTGGAAAAGTCTGAAAATCATCTTTTATAGTAACCCAGATATCTTTACTGTCTACATATATTTTATTGACTACGTCTTTATCGTTTTCGGGTTCTGAAACATTTGTAATTATTTTGTTTTTTGCATCAAATTTATCATTCTTTAATATTAACGCGTTTTTCTCAAAATATCGCTTATTGATAACATTTTTTGCATCTAATGGGTCTGCAACATTGCCTATTCTTTTTCCTTTAGCGTCGTAAGCTTTTCCTTCGATTAGATGTAAAGTATTTTCATCGAGTTCTTGTATTCTCTCAGCCGTTTCTTTTGTGAAAGTTACAAAATTACTGTCATAATTAGTATTATTTTTGTCTATAAAATCTCTTAATTCAAAATGATTATTCTCTATTTTATTCAAAACGAAACGTTTAGTGGATAAATCTAAATCATCGATTGGATCTGAAGAATTTTTTAATATTTTATTTTCCATATCGTAATGACCCTCGTCCGTTAATTTAAAACCTATACCGGGTGGTCCGATAGGGCCTTTTCGCACAGGATTATCATACGGCGGATAATAAACAGCCATTTATAAAGACTAAAAAATGTTATTCTCCTAAGGTTTTAATCATAGTAATTTCTTTTTTATTCATATTTAATATACATTTCTTTCTTACTTCTAAAATATAGTAAAATACATATTCTTTGGTTGTTTCTTTTTCTAATTTCCAATTGAATTCTATTCTCAAATTTTCAAGAGTAGTATAGTTTACATGATTTGACAAATCAAAATGAATTATAGGATATAATTTACCGAAATCTGAGTAATTTACCATACAACCGGTTTCTGTGTTTAGATTATTGAGACCTGATTCCAGAAAAGATTCATATAATCTATTATATTCCTTTTTACCAAAATCCATAGTATATCGCTCTGCTGGTAACGGCGATCTGTTAATCATCAACCAACATTCGATCATATCCAAGTTATCAAATATCATATTATTCTTTTTAGGATTTTCATTTCTTTCAAAATATTGCGGTATTACGAATAATCTTAAAACTTCATCGGATGTAGCAGATATAGAATCAGAACCGCTTTTATATTTATTAATAGGACTAGATCTGTTAATTTCATACTGATTCCAGTTTATTTCTATATCCGTCTTAGATAATTTTAACTCATTATAGAGAATCTCCGCACCATTTTTAAAGTCGACGTATCTCACCCACAGTGCTATGTCTTCAATTTCTACTTTATAATCTGGATTTGCAGCGTCTGTATAGATCATATTTCTACTATCGTCTCTTTGGAATTCCAGTCTTATTATGAATCCAGAAATGGCTTTTTTATATTCTGCGACGAAATCAAAAATTTCCTTTAAAGGCGTCCATGTTGTAACTGTATTGCTGTTTTTCGACAATTCCCATCTTTTTTTAAATCCTTTATTGTAGTTTTCATTTTTTACAATTTTTAATTTATTGACGATATCTGTTACAGGGGTGGTAGCAATTATCGTACCATCGTCTTGAAGTAAACTTTTATTTCTATCAGCACTATCACTGGTATCTGGATAAAAACCTATATTGGTAGCTTCAGATGTTGAATAATCTCTGGTATAATCCTTCAGTCTCTTAACCTGTAGAATGTAGGAGTGATAGTCTCCAACTGATTCGATTATTTGTTTACCTATCTGAAGTTTTACGCCTTTCATAGAACACACTGCGGCGACATTTTCATCATTTATAGATGCGCCACTGGATTTTACAATTTTCCACTTTGTCTCCAGATAACTCTCCGATAATGAAACAGGATCATTGGTATCAGTAATTTCGAAATGAAACGTCGTATTTTCTTTTTTGTCATTATGGCTTGTACTAGGCAATCTTATTTTTTTTAATTCGCTACTTTTTATATCGTTATTATAATAATAATGAGTATCTCTCAGATCATAAATTTTTTCCATTTATTTAGGAAGAATTTTCAGACCTGTTCCTTTCATCTTTTTTGAAAATATTTCTTTCAATATGTCAGCATCCGTCAATTTGTCATTCAAATCTACGTTTTCATTCAATTCTACTTTTTTAGCCTTAAAAAATCCTTTTCCTTGAATTCTTTTACTTTTCCTATATAATCTGTGTTGATTCATTTATTTATTGAGAAAATTTTAGTTAACATCAATTGATATATTTTTTCAACATAATCTTCTTTTTCACCTACGACTCTAAAATTATACTCAATTAAACCTTTATTTAAATCAATTAATTCACCATTTTGATTCGTAACTCTCATCCTTATTCTGCGAATAGAATCCCTATTCACAGGATAATAGATTAAATTATTGAATTCTTTCGAAATGATAACACCCGGTACATCCCTCGGTGTAAAAGAATAAATAACTTCTGAATTATTCTGGTTGATTAAAGATCCATTCACTACATCACAATGAATATATATAATATCGTTTCCGTTGGTTATATCTGCTATATTTTCACCTTCTATTACAGTCTCTTCATCATGACTTTCGTAGACCTTTTTTTCAAAGCCTATTAACTTATGAAAATCGCTTTTTGTTAAGTCGATATTCCAACCTTTAGTTAATTTAATAAGCATTCTTAGTCTAGATTGTATTCTACCAAATTTTACCGGAGGATCGTCTGAACCAAACGCTTTCATCACATCTATATTTAAATCTTCAACATTTTTATTACCGTAAGGAATAGTGATAGATTTAACATTATTCTCATCTGTGTATACGTCAAACATATTAGTTTTATCTGTTATGTTAAACCATGAAACTGTCATAGTAAAAGATTGCAATGCTAATTTTTTTAATTTTAGAGGTTGAGGAAATTCAACAGTGAAGTCCTCTGATTTTTCATGACTTTTTGGTTTCAATTTGATCATTTATTAGACAGTAAAAAATCTTTAAAAATGAAAAACAAACTCTTCGTTATAATCTCTAGGCTGTTGAGTAAATGAATTAAGTACACATTCTGGACATTTACCTTTATTTCTTTCCTTTATATATTTCATACAAAATAATCCACAATTTACAGAAGTAGGTTTTTGTAAAAAACTATCATTGTGAGCTATATTGACTTTTTTATTGGACAGTTTAAGAAATTTCATAATATTTTCGGGAATATATTTTTCTTTGAGTTTAATATTTTTATATATATATTCCCCAAAAGGATCGAAATATTCTACATAGTTATATTTTGGATCATTATAGTAACAAACCCAATGTGTTCCAGGACCCGTCGAAATATCTAAATTAATAATCCCGCTTTCAAAATTTCCAATCTTTTTAGGAAGTAAATCGGAAGTGAAAACACCCCTGAATCCTCTTTCATCTTTCATATTTTCTTTAATCGTTTCATCGGATATACCCAATTCTGTTACCGGGATTTTTTTTTTTTGGACACTGACGCTTTTAGACCCGATCCTTTGTTTTCCCAAGGCTGAAAAACTCCAGATCCCGATATTTTATCGAGGATTTTTTTAGTTCCCCAACCCGCCGCACCGCTCGCAGCACCGAGTCCTAGTGATGTTAAAATAGGAATTAAAAAGGGTAAAAATCCACCGTTTTTATCTAATTGAGTTTTGCTTATATTTATTCTTTTACCTTTGCTAATCTGATTTATCTGTGTTTTGGTCAAATACATCTCATAATTGGGAGTTTTAGAATTGTCTATCTGCAGTGTCAGTTCTTCTTTTTTTCTGAGCGCTGATTTCAGTTTACTAATCTGCCCGTCACTCAAATGAATCTTCTTTTTTACATAACTCATTTATTAGACAGTAAAATCTTTAAAGAAGAAATTGATTGTATAATCGTTCTTTATCTCCGTTAGTTATTTTTTTAGCTTTAATGAGTTTGTCTATTAGCAGTTTGACTTCATTTCTTAATTTTTTCGACTTGCTACCTTGACATATTTTATCCAATAATTCAGATAATAAATCTAATCCTTTTCCCACTTTCATTACTTCACTACCTTGAATTGTAGTTAATCTACCCAGTTATCTTTGTAGTTCCTCTTCGTTATTTTTAACAGCGTCTAATTCAACCTTTTTCTGACTTAATTCCTCCTCTGAAAGATTTCTAGCCCTATTAATTGTACTTTGTAAGTTGCCTTTTTTCCTCGATAATTCTTCTTTTAACTGCTTTGCCTTTGCATACATTTCATTTAATTTTTCTTTATTGTCTAGGAGTTTCGAAGGTTTGTATAATTGTACAGATTTTAAATAATTAATATCTAAATTTTGATCAACATTGTAAGTAAGTGGTGGTTCTTTATATAATTCTTTGACATCTTCGATCGCATCAGGAATAATTCTAGATGATTCTGCAATAGGCTGTAAAGATATATTTAATTCGTCCAATTTATCATTGATAGCTTTAATATTTTCTTTTCTACTTTGATCCTGTTCTTCTAATTTTTTAGTGACAGGTTTATGAAATTCAGTTAAACTTTTGTCTATACCTAGCTTTCTATCACGCTGTTCTTCATTATTTTTTCTAATATCTGCTTGTAATTTGACAAGTTTTATTGCATTTTTTAATTCTTCTTTTTGTTTCTTATTTCGATCTTTTTCTAAATCGTTTATTTTATCCATTTATATGATTTGAAAATAGAAGCGACAGCTTCGCCGTCTATTTTTTACTGACAGCTAATATGCTTTTACTGGCAGTAATTTTATTTTTACTATCTGTAAATTTTCTCAGTAAATAAATGATTAAAATTAAAGATTACACAGAACCGGAAGAATTGCCTGACCCTAAACAACATCGTTTTTTACCCAGACATCCTTTCAGATTATTAATAATCGGGGCATCAGGTTGCGGAAAGACAAATTTACTAATAAATTTATTAAACGGTTTTGAGAATCCTAGTAATTTAAGATTAGATTTCGACGCTTTATATTTATGCGCAAAAGACATTTCTGAGCCAAAGTATTCTAAATTGCAAGAAGATTATACACTGTTTGAAGGTGTTGAAAGAGACGATATTTTAAAATGTAAAAAAATAAGTAAAAATAAAATAAAGGAATTATTAAAACAGTATGATAAGTATAAAAAGAAAGTACTATTTTCTTCAGATTTGAGTGAATTTATTACTGTTGATGATCTAGATTCCTCAGAAAAAAATCTTGTTGTGTTTGACGATTGTGTTACAGAAAAAGATCAGAAAGTTATAGAGGATTTGTTTATAAGAGGTAGAAAGAAAAATGCATCCATTATTTATTTAACGCAGTCTTATTACTCAACTCCTATAAATATTAGAAAAAATTGTAATTACTTCATATTTTTTAAGCTACAGCCTAGGGAAATTAATCAGATAATCAGAGAAATAGACGGAAATCTTACAAAAGAAAAATTTCTAGAAAAATATAATTCTTGTAAAGGTAATTTCTTTATGCTAGATTTAGTAAATTCTGAAATGAGATACAGAAAAAATTTTGAACCTATATAAATGGAAGAATATTTAGAAAAGAGATTATATATTTATCGGAAAAGTTACAATTTGTATCAAAAGATAAGTATTTCCTTATCAGTTAGCAAATTTATGTTAAGTGCTTCGGGATTATCAGCTTTTGCGTTCATACCCCTCGCTGCTTTGAGTTTAAGTTCTGGAATTGTAGAAGTCATTGAGAAATCTTTAAATATTTTGGAACGAAAAGAAGAATACAAGCAATGTTATAATTTTTATAAACAGCAGTTAAATTTATTGAAAGCTAAAAAAATTTCAGAAGAAGAAGTGTATGTCAGAGAACAAGATTTTATAAATAATTTAGTATACTTCCCAATCGAAAAGTATGTGAAAAAAGTACAGTTGAATGGATATAAATATTCTTCTTAGAAAGCGTCAGCTTTTTGCTGCCTAATAAATGAGTTGTAAAAGTAAAAAATTTGGTGTTACATCTTTAACTAAAAAAGGTAAATTTAAAGGCGGATGTTTAAAATGCGGACAAACTGGATCGGGTCTTCTGAATAAAGTCATTAGTAATTTACCTTTCGAAATGCATTTACCTGGCCATAATTTTACAGGCCCGGGGACACAATTATTATGGGGGAAAACACGATTAAATCCAGATTTAACGTATAAAAATTCGTCTAAACCTGTTAACAGAGTAGATGAAATTGCATATAAGCATGATAAATGTTATTTAGAAAATAAAGATACAAAAAGTAGAAATGAAGTATGCGATAAGAATATGATTGATGGACTAGATAATATTCAAAATCCTACGATGAGAGAAAGAATTGAAAGGGGGATTGTAAAACCGATTATTCAAGCTAAAAAAACTTTCGGTATGGGAAATACAAAGATCTATTGTTTAAAATGTAAAAACCATACAGAAACAAAAGATATTAAAGATGCAATTTCTAAAAATAACAGGCCAATGATGAAAGGTATTTCTCTAGATTGTGGTTCTAAAAAGAGTGTTTTTTTAGGAAAACCTTAGGGATGAAAGATCCTAAAAGTATCTTAGAAAAAATATATTATCATCTTGAAAGTGGTTATTGTGGGATCAATGAATTAAAACGGAAAACAGGTTTCAGTCAAAATCAAATTACAGATTTTTTACATAGCCAAGATGTTTATACCAGACATAAGCCTTTAATTCGTAAATTTAAACGAAGACGCATTTATGTCAGTCATATCGATGACCAATGGCAAGCAGATTTATTGTTTATCAAACCTTTTAGTAAATATAATAACGGAACTAATTACTTATTGACAGTGATAGATATATTTAGTAAATATGGGTGGGCCATACCGATAAAAAGAAAAACAGGACAAGAAGTAACTGAAGCATTTAAAAAGATATTTAAAGAAAGAATTCCTGAAAAACTGCAGACAGACAAAGGATTAGAATTCGTAAATAAATGGACTTTAAAATTATTTAAAGATAATAATATTCAGTGGTTTACAACAGAAAATGTTGAAATAAAATGTTCTGTAGTCGAACGATTTAACAGGACAATTAATAAAAAAATTAGAACCTATCTAGCGGCCAACAATACTAAAAGATATATAGATGTATTGGACCAATTAGTTAAAAATTATAATAATACCAGGCATAGGTCTATCAAAATGACGCCTAGCGAAGCGAGTAGAGCGGAAAACGAATCTGAAGTTTATAAAAATTTATACGAAGAAAAAATAATAAGAAAACCGAAATTCAAGGTTGGCGATAGAATAAGAATTTCGAAATACCAGACTGCTTTTACCCGCGGTTATCAGCCTACTTTTACGGAGGAAATTTTCATCGTTTCAGAAATATTAAACACTGATCCGATTACTTATAGAATAAAGGATTTGAACGGCAACGAAATAAAAGGAACTTACTATGAACCGGAATTAGTTAAATATAATAAAAAAGACAATGTGTATAAAATTGAAAAAATAATAAAAAAGAAAGGCAATAAATGTCTAGTTAAATGGTTAAATTATTCCGACGAATTTAACTCTTGGGTTGACGAAAAATATATCAAGTCAATTTAGTTTTTTTCCATTTTTAAATGATCGATTCTGTTAAATAAATTAACTGAGTTTTTTATTTAAATAATAATAATCTTCCATACTTTTTATGATGAATTAAATAAGCATGATATTATATAAAATTGCTTTTACATAACTTTATCGATATTAAAAAGTCCCCTGCTTTAAGTGATTTTATAAATAATCTAATTTTAATAATCTGCTTTTTATTATCGAACGGAATTTGTTACTCCGTAAGGACAGCGTAACTTTATCAGGAAGGTCAGCTGAATGAAAGCGGTGACCTCTAAATGAAGATTAAATTGGAGCGCGCGTCAAAAAGTGAACTTGCTCGTCAAAAAATGTACTTGGAAGGAAATGACGTCTTTGGTAGAAAAAAGGTCTGCTTTAATCGGCGTATTGCTAGAATATAAGATTAGAAAGCGTCAGCTTTTCGCTGTCTAATAAATGAATTACGACTTTTTTAAAGACATTCTAATAGATGATACCGAATCAAGCTTAACACAAACTTTTGACAAAGTAAAAAAATCTGAAATGCCTGAAAACTATCTAAAGATTTATGACCAGATGAAAAAAAGTGAAATAATGTACGATTCGGACGGTGAATATTTTACATATAAAAATATAGATGTTTTTTTAAGCGAAAGACGCAAATCCCGAATAAGTCGTTTTAAAGCATTGAAATGGAAATTGAAGTTAAATATTCCATATAAAGCTGAAGAAATGTTTATTCAGCTTTTAGATTTAGTGTACTATAAAAAGTCGATAAATTACCTATATTTCATAAAGAAAATATTAGATTATTATAATATTGATAATAATTTGAAAGTAAAATTTAATAAGAAAAACGAAGACATTTGGAATAGCTTTCTAAAAAATATTTCTTAATAAATGGAGAAGTCTTGCAAGCATTGTCAGAGGACAAAAAATTTAGACCAATTTTATACTAGATTTCGTTACGGTAAAACAGAACATTACGCTAATTGCAAAAGTTGTCATTTAGCTATGAAAAATCAAAAATTAGATTGCGAATGCGGTAAAAAATACACTTTAGCTCATAAAAAGAGACATTTAAAAAGCAATTATCATATCAAACGAACGTCGAAATAAGTTTATGATATTGAATGTCGTGTTTTTATTCAAACATATTTTATTTATTATTTTAAACAGATTATAAGATATTGAATGCTGTATTTTAAATTGAACATATTTTTTAGATGAAAATATTATATTAAATGCTGAGTATTTATTTGAACGTATTTTGAATGAAAGTATTATACAGAATGTTGTGTTTTAAATTGAACATATTTTGAATGAAAGTATTATACAGAATGTTGTGTTTTAAATTGAACATATTTTGAATGAAAGTATTATACAGAATGTTGTGTTTTAAATTGAACATATTTTGAATGAAAGTATTATACAGAATGTTGTGTTTTAAATTGAACATATTTTTTAGATGAAAATATTATATTAAATGTTGAGTATTTATTTGAACGTATTTTGAATGAAAGTATTATACAGAATGTTGTGTTTTAAATTGAACATATTTTGAATGAAAGTATTATACAGAATGTTGTGTTTTAAATTGAACATATTTTGAATGAAAGTATTATACAGAATGTTGTGTTTTAAATTGAACATATTTTTTAGATGAAAATATTATATTAAATGTTGAGTATTTATTTGAACGTAAAATAGAAGTGCCTGATTATGACAGTGATTTTTCGGCTAAATAAATGGGTAATTCAAAAAGTACAAAGATTTTGACAGGTAATTGTACAACTGAAAGAATAAATGTAGATTGGAATCATACCTTTAATTTTCATCCTAATGTTCATATAACGCCTGTATGTAAATACAGCGAACCATTTTTTGTTAGAATAACAGAAATAGATAAAAACGGATTTCGATTTGAATGTTTAAAATTGAATGGCGAACCTGTAGAAAAAAATTCAGATTTCTTTCAATGGACAGCAATTAGTCCTTTTGAGTAAACGATCTTATTTTTGCATTTTCAGAAATTATTCAATTTTATATCATCATTAAAATTTTCATTTAAAAGATCTGACATAGTCTGTTTGTTCCAGCTTTTTAATATTATAATTTTTAGACCTTTTTTTTAATTTTCTACATCTTTTTGCCGATTTTAAAATTTAAATCCGAAATGGACCTTTAGTTTCTTCTAACATTTAATTTTTTAACAGACTTTCCTTTATAGATCTGCTAATTAGAAATGTGTAGCAAAAAGTATTGATAAAATTCCTTCTATATAAATGGAGGAATCTCTAAGATCAATACCTATATCTAAATTGAGACACGCTGTAAAACTTTTAAATATAAAACAGCCTAAGGGGTGTAAAAAAGAGGAATTAATTAGATTGATAATAAGATATGTAAAAAGTACAGGGGAATATAAATACGTTTTAGTAGATTTATTAAATCTAGATGTAACAGATTATTTAAATGAAATGAAGAAAAAGTTTATCGAAAATCCTAAAAAAAGAAATAAATTGAAAAAAATATTCGATTCTTTTGATTTAAAATTTAACAATAACACAGTAGAATTTAATCCAAAAAATAATGAAGAAAAAAAGATAAAAACAGAAGTAAACCTTAAAAAATTATTTCCCGATTTAAATGAAAAATTGAAACAATTTATAAATGAACCAAAAAACAGGTCAAAACTTAAGAAACTCTTTGATTATTATGGATTGAAATATAAAGATGAAAAATTGATTAAAAAGACAGAAAAGAAAGTAAAATTACAAGCAAATTTGGAAAATCTGTTTAGACCCGATTACGAAATTGTTGAGAAAGAAAAAAAATTTGTAAAAAAATTTAATACCTATAGACATGTTTATAAAATAAGACAAATAAACAAACTCACACCAGGCCAGTATTATAGTATCTTAAAAGATTTATTCAGGAGAGCAATTGGAAAAATTGAAGGAAAGGTAGATATAATTGTATTCAATCCCTATTTGACACAGCCTTTTCATCCTAAAATGATGTCAACGAAAGAAGCCTATGAGACCTATTTAGATGTTTTAACGCATAAAATTGAATACAAAGAGTTGGATATTAAAGATTGTGAATTTATTTTTACGGTTGTTGATTTACCCAAAGGCGGTAAACGATTGAAATTACTGAACGATAATGATGTTGTTGATAAAAAAAGTATAATTCAAATTAAAAATGACGATAATATCTGTTTGGCTAGATCCATCGTTACAGCCTTGGCTATTCTAAATCGTAAAATTTTATGCGAAAAATTGAATCTAGAAAAACTTACAGATTTAGATGTTAAATACATAAAAATGGGTAGAAAATTACAAAAAAGTTTAGCGATAAAATTGCATGAAATGTGTGATATTCCGTTAGAAATGTGTAATTTAGAGCATGTTAAACAATTCGAAATTTTTTTAAATATTCAAATAACTATATTTTGCAGAGAAAATTTTAACGAAAGAATATATAGCGGTGCCTATAAATCTAATTGTGTTTACATTTTAAAAAATAGAAATCATTTTGATGTCATTACAACGGTTACAGGATTTTTAGGAAAAAAGAATTATTGTGATTATTGTAAAGTCAGTTATTATAGAAGTGATCAACATAAATGTCCTTTAAAATGCAATAGATGTTTTAAGAAAGAGAGTAATTGCGAGGGAGATGATATTCAGTGTAATGATTGTTTTAGATCTTTTAAAGGAAAAAACTGCTTCGAAAATCATAAAAATCACTCAGTCTGTAAAACACTGTGGAAATGTTTAAAATGTAAGAGAATTATCAACAGAAGTGAAAGAGAACCGAAAGATCATAAATGCGGAGAAAGACAATGTAAAAACTGCAGAGAGTGGGATATGGAAGATCATAAATGTTATATACGTAGGAAAGAATCTAAGGGAGGAGCTTGTAAAAACATTTGTCCCAAAAATATAGAAAAGAGAGAGAAATGGTGTGAGAAATGTAAAAGGTCAGGATTTACAGAAAAATATATGTTTTTTGACGTTGAAACGAACCAAGAGACAGGAAATCACCAAGTCAATCTAGTCATAAATCATGATTTTAACGGAAAAGAAAAAATATTTCAGAATGAAAATGAATATTGTAAATGGTTATTCCAAAAGAAACATTGCGGTTATACGGTATTAGCGCATTATGGGAAACGATTCGATTTTCAATTTCTAGCTAAATACTGCTTTAAAAATAAAATTAAAGTGTTTACAATATATCAAGGAAATAAACTCATATATATGCAAGCAACCGCTTATAATATAAGGTTTATCGATTCTATTCATTTTACGCTGATTCCGTTAAGAAAATTTCCTAAAACATTTGGACTAACGGAATTGGCTAAAGGTTATTTTCCTCATTTGTTTAACACTAAGGAAAATCAAAATTAGGTAGGGAAATATCCTGAAAAATACTATTATGGTTATGATACTATGACTTTAGATCAAAGAAAAACTTTTGATAAATGGCATAAATCGGCAAAAAACGAAACATTTGATTTTCAAAAAGAAATTATAAAATATTGTAGATCTGATGTTGATATTTTAAGAAAAGGATGTTTAGAATTGCGAAGGTTATTTCTAAACATTGCTGATATTGACCCTTTTAAATATGTCACTTTAGCTGGCGTTTGTATGGCTATATACAGAGATAAATTCATTCCAGTGAATACAATAGCGATTGATGAGGAGTTTATTCCAAAGGATCAATACAGTAAGAAATCGATCATTTGGTTAGACTATCTGTCTAAAAAACACACTATCAAAATACAGCATGCTTTAAACGGTGGTGAGAAAAAACTGAAATTAGGGGATAAAACTTATAAAGTAGATGGTTTTTATAATAATACCGTTTATCAGTTTCAAGGCTGTCATTGGCACGGTTGTCCTCGCTGTTTTACAGAATCCACTGTCAATCTTCAAAATCAGATATGTATGAAAGATTTGTATGACAGAACTCAAAAAATAAATAAAAAAATAAAAGATAAAGGATTTGAATTGATTGAAATATGGGAATGCGATTTTGATAGTCACAAAGAAATTAAAAAATATATGAAAAATGAATGGAAAAGAGATTTTGTAGAACCTTTAAATCCTGGAAACGCATTCACCGGAGGTCGGTGTGAACCTACCAAATTAATATACGAAATGAAAGAAAACGAAAAGGGTAGATATATCGATGTTTGTTCACTTTATCCAACAGTGAATTACTTTGATTACTATCCTGTTGGTCATCCAGTAAAAATTTATAATCCGGAAAAATATGATAAGAATTGGTATGGTTTGATACAATGCAAAATACTTCCACCTAGAAAGCTCTACCATCCTGTTTTACCTTATAAAGGAGGAAAATTAATATTTAGTTTGTGTAAATTATGTTCAAAACCTATAAAATGCGAAAAGAAACAATGTAAAAAATGTTATGAAATGCGGAATAAAGAATGTAATCATACGGATGAGGAGAGAAGTTTTACTGGTACGTGGACAACTACCGAAGTTGAACTGGCTATTGAAAAAGGTTATAAGATTTTAAATATCTATGAAGTTTGGCATTTTGAAAAAAAATCTAATACATTATTTAAGGATTATGTTAAAATGTTTTTGAAAATCAAATTAGAAACAGATGATAAATGGTCTGAAAATTTCAAAACTGAAAAAGAATATAAAAGGTGCGTAGAAAAGAAATTGGGTATAAGGTTAGGAGAAATCAAAGAAAACCCAGGAATGAGATTTATATCCAAAATTTGTTTAAACTCTTTATGGGGAAAGTTCGGACAGAGAAAAAATATGAAACATATAGAGAATGTTACAGAATTGGCAGACTTTTATAGAATTATACTGAACGACCGCATTAAAGATTTGAATATGATATTTTTAAATGATGAGTGTGTGCAAATGGATTATAAGATGAAAGATGAATATGTCCAGAATAACTTTAATACGAATAATTATATAGCAGCTTTTACAACCAGTTCGGCTAGAATAAGATTATATGAAATGCTTGATAAATTAGGAGATAAAGTAATGTATTACGATACAGATAGTATTGTTTATATCGATGATGGCTCCAATAAAGTAAAAACGGGCTGTATGCTAGGCGAATGGACCGATGAATTAGGAGAAGATAAATATATGAAATCGTGGATATCCGGAGCTAGTAAAGATTATGGTTATATTCTGAACGATGGTTCTGTAAAAGGAAAAGTAAAAGGATTTAAAATGAGTTATGAGAGCGAAACTAAGCTCAATTTTGACGAGAGAATGAAAACAATAACGGGGGAAATTGACCATATAGATGTAGAAATAAACCAATTTCAGATACAAAAAGATAGAAATATTAAAGTGAATAAAATGAATAAAAGATATATGTTTGGATATGATAAAAGAAGAATTTTAGATAACTTTGATACTGTACCCTTTGGATTTTAAGCCGAATTTTTAATTTATAAAAATTGTTTTCTAATAAATGGACGATGTCACCCTTATCATAAATGTTCAAGGTTTTATATTTCCTTTTAAATCTATAACGAGAGAAATAAGCTGGGTTCATTTAAAACAAGAAATAGGTGAAACGATTTCTGTGTTTACACCTAACTATGAATTAGCTGATCAAGACCATGGAATAGTTCGTCGATGTACTAACGATGTCCATGGTTTAAGATTTAAAAGATATTCAGATAATACAGGCTTATGGATTAGTAGTGACAATGTAAAAGATTATTTCATACAATTGCATCAGATATACGGAGGGACATTTGCTTTTAAGGGAGGAGTTTTTCTGAAAAGTACCTTTGAAGAATGGGGAATTCCTATAAAAATATTAGATGTACCGAGATGCGTTAGAATATTAGGACCTGGATGTTCTATGTACAGATGTCTATACTATAAAAATTGTCTTTCAAAAAATGTTTCTGAATAAATGGAAGAATTCAACAGCCTCAGATCGTTCCCTGTAACTCATAAGTTAAAAGATTTAGAGACAGGGAAATACAAACTGATTTCGTTGAAGAAAATTCAAACAAAATTTGGTAATATGACTATTGCGAGATTGGAAGTTAATGATGTAGAAAAAGATTATTTTCTTAAAAAGAGTCATGGAAAAATTTCTGAAAATGCAATAACAAAACTGAATAAAGGTGGTTATATTTTTCATTTTAAAGGAAAAAATAATGACGGCTATTATGATTATGAAGTAGAAAAAGCTTAATCCTACAATTTGTTTTAAATCTGACAATAATAATATTCAACATTTATCGAACTATGAAAATTTCAAACTCCCTAAATAATATTTACGAAAATACAAAATATTTCTGTTTTAACTACAAATTTCTTTACTGACATACATGTGTTCAGTTCGACACAAACTATTTTTTTATTTTATCGAACTAACAGAATAAATAGAATTGTAAGTAAAAAGAAAGATCTATTAAAAATTTAAAACATATTATAAAAATTATTTAACTTTTATTTCAGACTTCATTGTAATGCAATTGATAATAATATACGCAGCTCTTTGCTTTTCTTATTCCTATCAATATTATCCTAGAGGAAGGTTGTTTATTTCTTAATTGCCTGCTATTTTTTAATACTTACGCCTCTCAGGAAGACTTTAATTAATTTCCGTAAGAGGAGATGCGATAAAACCGATATATTCAAGGCCTTAACTGAATTTCGCTTCGAACTCTGATAAGAGATTCAAAGATTGATTGGAGATATAACAGCAGCGCGATTTACAGGAAACAGAGCGGAAATGCGTTCCAAAAAAACTTTGATTTCATACCGTGCGTCCATCCCCGGCGTTCGTTCTAATCGAAAATTCTGGAAGCTCTGACGTTGCCTTGATGACGTTGCGCTAGACATAAATAGAAAATGAATATTGATAAAGGTGTTATTTATCATGACGGAGCAACAGCAGCAACAACATCCAACAAGTCCAGTTCACCAAAGAGTTCAACATTTTTTAGAGACTATTTATAATGAAACAGCCTCAGCAAATGCGTTAGAAAGAGAGCTAGTAGCTGAAAAATGTAAAAAGAGAAGGGCAGAAGAAAGAAGACGCAAACTAAAATTCAGAATTAAAACTTTACTAGAAGATTTAAAAGCTGTTGAATTATCTATATTTCAATCTGAAGTAAAAATTTCAAACTTCGAAAATAATCTTTCTATAGCTGTTGGCAGCCTCAGATAAATAGCCCGGTTTAGCCTACGTCAAGGTTCTCCAGAAAGACAAAAAAAATATATAAAACTTTTGAAAAATGACAAAAAAAATATAAAAAACTTTTGAAAAATGTCAAAAAAAAATTGAAAACTTTTGAAAAATGTAAAAAAAATTGAAAAAAGGGTGGAAACGCCCGCTAAAGCAGCCGTAGCTAGGTCTCAAGCCCTGGTTGTGAAATGCTGAGAGGCGGGATTCAGGTATGTTTTTTTAATTGTAATTCTTATTATTGTTTTTAATTTAGGATCCATTAATTTATGATTCCATACGATATAAAGATTTTCAAAGGTATTTTATTAATGATTTTATCATAGTATTATTTTATAATCATCATTTGCTTGATCTTACAATAGATATTAGCATTTGGCAAATTATGATTATTTAATCTTACAATTATCGTTACAACGCTCAAACTTTTTGATCTCATTAAATATTACCATCGGATGTCTAAAAATTGTTCAACAATTAAACCTTTGGATCGTTAAATATTAGCATTGGATCTCTCTAAAAATTGTTCCACACTGATAAAAAAATCTTTATAGAGTAATATTCTAAAATTTGTTCAAAAATGCACACATTTTGAAGAATCAGTCAAACTTTTTGATGAAAATCTTACAATAGTCGATATTTTAAACAGACAAATTTTTGATGAAAAATCTTACAAAAATCGTTCAATATTTGCGTTTAGTGGAGTATGAAAAGTGTTCCAGAGTAGGTGCCATATACTACTTATATTTTTCTAAAACATTACTGAAAACTTTGAAAAAGAAAATATTTTAGGAAGAATTCACACATTATTGCAATCGGATCTTCTATCACTCTGACTTTTGGAGGACTTTTTTTCATGAGTTAATGTCACTGTGGAAAATGCTATTGGTTTCGAAAAATAGAGCCTATCAAAAATTATATGCATTCTTTTATCAGTAAACTAGCTACCCGCCCGGCGTTGCCCGGGCCCGAGATAATAACAATCTCAGTGCAAGGCGTTAAACCCCTCCCTCCCCATACCCGCAAATATAACGAATAATTTTTTCAAGAAAACCACCGTCACCTACATTAACGCGATCATTAAAAAAATAATTAAATTTTTCTGATAATTAGAACATATCGAAGACACTACGCGAAAATAGCCGGCAGATGACAACACTTCCCATCCTTAATTTCAGATCTATATCTTAGTTACCTAAATTTTTGTTCATTAACAAAAATTGGCAATTATTTCCTTTAATTTTCGCAAACTAAATGGGGAGATCGGCCAGAAAAATAGATCTCTTTGTAGTTCAGCTTTTAATGAAAGCAGATCCCTGTCTGAAACTTTCTCGGATTTATTTCACTGGCGCCAGCAGATTTTTAGCAGTGTTTTGCATAAATTAAGAAAAATTACCGGCTGATTTTTTTCAAAAATTGCATAGACGGATGCAGAATGTTTCTTTACATATGCTCAGAAATTTTCAAATTGATATCTTAATTAGTTTTCTTAAAATTCACAAATTAGTAAAATAATTTCGAATTTGTTCATTTCCGCTTGCAAATCCAATGCGCCGATCCGTTTCTTTCGCCACTTTGATTGAAAAGATGTCATTTTAGAAGTGATGGTTAATGAGAATCTAATTAATATCTAGGCTAATTATCAAAATATTAAAATTCTGACGGTCAGGTGCACCAGAGAGGGTTTGGACTACCTAAATCTAAATTTAAAGACTTCTAGGTGCGTTAAATTTTCCTAGCCATCGTCAACAGACACACAGAGCGGAACTTTCTTTTTTTAGTATAGATAACAACTGCATTGCGATTATCATCATACATCTATGTTCAATTGAAAACCGGTATTTGCTCACTTAATTCTTTCGTGTCCAAATTTTCAATTTAAATTTTGAGGTATTTTATATTAGGTTTAAAAAGTTAAAAGCAGATATCCAAATGGAAAACATTTAAAGCACATTGAAATCTAAAGAATGTGTCATTTACGGAAATAACTAACGAATATAGTTGTTTTGTGTACTATTAATATGACTACATGCTAACAGACTGTTTTTTGAAGATGTTTGGAAAAATATTGTATTTCTAACAGAATTAAATTACACATAACAACTTCCCAGTAATTCCTTCCCCCCCCTTTTTTTAATAAAATTTATTGGTTCAGACAAGTTATCCTTATTTCTAAATTTTAATAATTAAACACATGTTTCTTTTACTCAGCAACGGTGTATGGAGCTTCAAACGAAAATTTGTCTGTGTTTTATTGCTAAATGCTGAAATGTAAATAAATTGATAATAGTAAATGCAAATGACATATACATGACATATATAGTTGTATTATTCGCATATCTAAGTAGTCTAGTAGATGCGGATAACAAAAGTAATTGTTAAGACAAAATAATAGAAAATGTAAAGATATGCACTATTTTTAGGATAACAGTTACGGGAGGGTTATCACATTAAGTATGAATGTTTATTTTTCTTTTTAACAATTCGCTTCGGCTATGCGCTTTAAACTCTGGGATATTTCTTTTTTTTTCTCTTTTCGTGTTTATATTACTATTGGACATATATAATAAACCATTGTTTATATTCGATGTATTTATAAATTAATAATATTAATATAAATACTGTGTATAATTTTAGAGATAATGTAAATTATAAAATACAAAGTAACACCCATAAATTAGATTAGAAATATCAAAAAATCGCGGATTCACGCTAACTGTTGCGAATTTGTTAAGACTGAATTTATATATATATTTCATTTTAATAATGATATTTACGAATATAATTTAATAACTATAATCATTGTTGGACAAATTTACTAATTAAAACTGATTTTTAACCTTTCAAAAATTAGTCAAGTTTACGCTCAAATTCCAAATATATAAGACGAATCAGCTCAATTCAAACTCACTTTTAAAATAGAGCGAAACCCACTAAAGTTTTCTTCATAAGAAAAAAAATATATATATCAATAAATAAGAAAATGAAAATTAACAGAAACAAGGGAAAAAAAATCATAATTTTATGAAATTACCATAGCGATGCCAAATTCTATTTATTTAATTTGGTATTGGAACAAGACATAAACTACTTAGGTGAAATTGAAATATTGTAATTAATATAATTAACTTCTACCAGTTAATATTACGATCTAAAGTAATTCAGAGGGTTTTAGCGTTAAATGTTCAGTGCAATTTTTCTCTTCAAAATGCGATTTGTTATTAAAATGATTGCAGTATATATATATATATATATATATATATTTTAAGGGTGTTGATGAGTGAGATCTAAATTACTTTGTGGAATGCATTCTTATTTTTAAAATAGCTCCTCAGAAAATTAATATTTTTAACTGCGTACTCTTATTTTTATTTTTATTTATTTATTTTAATATTTCTAACATATAAGTGTTGAAATCTTACTCACAGCTCGTCAGCTTTTAAGACATAAAATTAAGCATATATTTTAAATATACAGGGTGATTACAATTAAAGTCCCTCTTTTAAAATGCTGTAAAAAAGGAACCACTTATCAGAATGACTTCAATTTTGAACTGCATATACTGGAAGAAGTGGTAAGCGGGACATAAGAAAAAAAATGTTCCAAAGTGTATCAATAGATGGCGCTGTAAGCGGCATACTATGCAAATTAAAAGACACTCATGCGCAATTAAAAACCGAATCATTACGAGCTTTTTATGCGGTTTTTGACCCAAGGACAATTAAAAACCGATTTTTCCCGTCCAATGTGGTACAACCTTGCCGTGGTGGATGAGTTTTCCACTAACAGTACCTCAGCTATTGACTGATTTGGAAGTAATTTTTCCGTCAAACAACCGAAACACTCATGCACATTAAACAGTACGGTTGGTTTACTATGAAACTCATGCCAAAGCCATCGTATTTCGATTAAAAATGTCACTTATAGCCGAATCCACTTTCGTTATACCGCTTACATCGCCATCTATTGATACACTTTGGGACTTTTTGATATAGTGAGTTGCTTTCTAAAAGTAGATGGATTATACAAGATTTTCCTCAATTTGTCAATCAGCTCACTGTATCACCGATATCTTTCTGAGTTGTCACGACATTTAAGTAGACATTTTATATAAGCTATCCTAAAGAGATGACCCCCAAATAATGAAATACAAATTTCGGAATCTTTCACGCATACGCAGTTAAAAATTATTTCATACACATACCCATGTCTCATCAAATATTCAAAATATTTATTTTTTAATTGCAGTATACTGTTTCTTACTCTTCTTTGTCAAGTTTTCGGAAAGTGGTGTTAAATTTGGTTGAAAACTCTGTATACTATAAACAAAAAGCATTTGAACTTCTCACAAAAAACGTTAACATCTTTACGAATATGCGTGCTATGCTTACACAAATATTCAGCATGATCCACATAGTAATTGGCTACAGTGACAGACCATTTCGGGCATTTTATGTTATTTGGGTGATTGAAATATTATTTTATTATTAAATTTATTATTGGCCTTCTAATTGGCCTCGTGACTAAATATTCACTAAAAAGTATGAAGCCAAATATGTTCTTTAGCTCCTTGAATTTCAAGGACAATTCGTCAAAAATTTCAGTAGATATTCGATAAACTATATAAAATCGAAAGCGTACGGTAACTATCCCTTAATATTTGGAGATCAGAGTATATTGTTTTCATTTAAAATTAGTTGTTTTCAATATTAATTTTAAAATATCGCCTAAGGAGTATTCAATATCTGTAACACTGAGAGCTGAAAAAACGTTTTATTCAGCACAGAAAAATGCATTAGATATACAACGTATGACGAGTGTGCAAGGTACGTGGACGCTGAAAGTGGATGGCTTAAATTTTTTCTTCCGAAACGCAACGTTTCCAGTATTCTTTACATCTAACTCTAAAAAATGTTCTACGTTAATTCAAGCGAAGTTGACAATATACTTTGCTTTACGCATTAAAGTAAAAAAAATAGTGGAAATTAATACCGGAAAAATATCATAGGAAACATTAAATTATAAATAAAAAAATATTTAGAATCAATACTTATATATTCGTTATAAGCTTCCTGAATCCTTCTAACTGTGACATTGCGCTAGTTAGATGTGTCAAAATATTATAAAGGCATGGCTTCTTGTTGACACTAGACAGCGTCCGTGTAAATTCAAAGTCTGAACTTACCTTTATCGTTCAGCAAGAAGTCTGAAAGCTGGCGGAGTGTCCTTTTAATTTGTATTGTATTTATGCCGTTTAACTGAATAAAACCAGTATATTAAATTTTGTCAACCAGGTTATTTCGAGCGAATTATCTCTGCGAAGATATTACTTTGATTCATTGGATAAAGAAGACAATAATTAAATCTGAAATGACAATAGAAAGCGATGGGGAAAGCAGGAAAAAACCGTTTAGGCGGGTCAGATCGGGTACCCAGTTTTCTTGCTGATGGGTGCTGAGCTCTGTGCATAACTGTCTTAACTCTGTCCTTTAACGTCCTTGATCGGCGTGCTTTCGACTTTTGAAGTGAATTAATCTATATGTCAGTTCCGTGAAATTGTAATGAATTTCTCCTCAAAAGTTTCGATTTTTCACAGTCTTTTCTGCATTGACAGCAGTGGATACGCGCAGTGCAATGTTTTCGTTTGCGATTTGTATGACTTGGTGAAAATTGTTTGATATATTGAGAAAAAATTTTACTGATCCTAAAAAAAATGATATATGTTGTAAAGTTTGATTTGAAATTTATTACCTTAAAGCTTTTTGTTACTGCAAGTGTACAGAGAGAATGTTTGAACATATAAACATTCCATAAACGTACCTGGGTTTAAAAAAGATATTTTTTCATTTGGCTAGTCCCCCCCCCCCCATTGGTCTTAAAGGAATAACTTTTAATTTCATATTCAGGAACTTCCGGTCTTAGCTAATGAACCTTATACACCATGCAATTTGTAGTAAACTTTTAAGATTGGTTAAAATTAATATTTACATATAATAAATTATTTATAATAGTAGTTCATTATAATGTAGTAGAAAACTTACGACTTCAAAAACGTTAGTCAAAAAATATTTAGTGAATATTACCGTTATATAGGTTATTTGAGTTTTAGATACCAAGTGAATTTGTAAATGAAAAAAAGTTCCATAATCTTCAATTTATGGATACATAGTCTATCAATCAAGAGAAATTGGCTGTTGGAAAATATGAATCTACGCTATTGAAAGACAAGACAAAACCGTGTGTAAATGTTTGTCTATTACTAAGTGAAACTCTCCTAATGGACGAGATATAGTAGAGACATGCGCATTCAAATTTTAATATTCTAACTATTTAAAGAGGTAAACAGAAACCTCTCAGTAGCGGACACCTCGGGGATCAGAATTTTTTCTCTAATCAGTGGTAAAACATACAAATAGATAAATAGTTATTAGGGGATTAAAAAAATGTTCGCTGAATAGATGTTCCGGAAATGTCCGTTATGTGTTTTTTATTTTTTATATATGTATGTATTAAACATTATGAGTATCAAAAAACGCTTTAAATGTGCCTCTATTCTCATTTAAATATCAATAAATCGAATAGATTTTTCTATTTTTCTATAAATATAAAGGACTTTTCGGAAAATGCTGTAAACTTGAACAAATGATATTTTCATGACATGATTTTCCAGTTTTACAGTACACAAAATTTTGCATGTCATATCAAAGTTTGATTGATAATATCGACAAACAACTTTTAGTAATTTGTGTACCTGTCACATGTTTGGTGATAATAAGATTTCTTTCATTGTTATTAGCGACAATTTCTTGATCTCTCAACAACCACAATTATATCATAGTTGCTTTTGAAAAAAAATAATTGCAGTTTCGATTATGCTTGTTCAGTTTGTGAAAAAATTGTCCGCATTGTCTCAAGAGTAGTACACATTAAGCGATGTCTTTAATTTCAAATGTAAATAGAAATTGTTTTTCTGGAAAAACACATGTTTAAGTAGCATGGCTTAATGTAATGTCCAAATAAAAAGCATCTGAATTTATAAATGTAAAAGTAATACTTGATATTTTGTCAAAATTTTATTTTGAATAAAAGGTCTTGGATAGATCTTGAAAAAATATAAGAAACAAAGAAATTGACTTTCAATATACAAAGAAATGGAATATGTTTTTAGAAAAGAAATATGTAAATAATATTGCTTTGTCTCGAAATAATGTACGCCCAATACATCATCCCGATTCCGAATAAAGTATTTTGCTTTTGAAATATTTTCGAATTTCTCGTTTTTCTTATATTCTTGAATTAGTTTCCATAATATTTGATTATATAGTCAGAGTATGTTATCTTTATATACAGACAAAATTATAAAGATCTGTAAATGGATAAAACTGCAGTGAATATTGGATAATTTGACGTATATTTAAGCGTAGTTATATTTTAAGACTGTAAAAAAAAAAAAAAAAAAAAAAAAAAAAAATCCGTATTATATGGGATCTTGCTCGGATAGCTTGTTGCCAATAGAACTTCTGTATTGTTCAGCAAAACAAAACTCATTGTATTGAAAGTAATTTCGTAAAAATGTTAGAATACAGATAATATAGTTAACGGATAACAGGTGCATGAAATCTTATAAATATCATTCTTCCTGAATAAACGAATTTCGAGAAAACGATGTAAATAGTACTGTCAATCCGATATTTATTATAGTTTTCGTATTTCTCCCCCCTTTTTTGTGTTTTCTTTCTTTTTTACAGTATAAGTGTAATTATTCCAGGTGTTCCACATAAACAAATATAAGCGTATTCGAAGAATATAATACTCTTACTTTTCTAAATCACGTATAAAGATGTATCAACTTGTATGGACTGGTGTTATTGATTCATTCAGAATTAGTGGTCCGAAGTAGCGTGCTACGAATAGCAGTCGCAGTAGTTTTTCCGGTAGTTTGTAGTCTCGAGCGTCACATTTTGGAAAATATAATGCAACGATACAAAATATTCGTAGTTTCTAGCGGAAACTGGCGATACTTTTAACACTATTTCAGAGAAAAAAGTGCCATTCTTCTAGTCACGTGATCCGTAACTTGATTCGTTTGTGCAAAATGTGTAACGCTACAAATAAATATCCATAGTTTTTAGCGAAGAATGGCGCTGCTTTTAAAACTGTTTTAGATTTTCAAAAAAATTCCATTTCTTTTCGTCACGTGATTGTAATATGATTCTTTTGTGCAAAATGTGTTCTGCGCAATGATTTGCGAATATCAGCATCTCAGCTGCAGCGTTTAGCAACACATAGTATGATGTAGTGGATTTTTCCACTGACACTAGCAGTTAAATCCATGTGCTAAAAACAAAATCCAAGAAATTACATTTCTTGCTGGAAACACTTGTCTATTAACTGATTATTATTATTCGCCACGGCCCTTCAGAACCCGGTATTCGATGTCTTTACTTACTGAATTTAGTTTTTAAAATTTCCCAAGTGATATCTTCCGTGATATGGACACCGTGCCCGGCAGTTTTGAAGGGAGTCACGATTCTGCCTGTTTAGCAATTAACTGCGTGCGGAAACTATAACTATATATAAACTGGTGGTCAACACTATTTTAAATGATAACACAAAACATTTTCTTGCATGTTATCTATATTATAATGGACAAACGTGTCCGTGCGTAACACTGACGTCGTTTTGCGAATGCCAACAGTTGACGATGAAATTTTGGTTTTGCGATTTTTGCTACTGCAATTTTTTTTATTTCTAAACATCGCATGTTTTTAATTTTTACACCGTTTTATAGAAGAAAAATTCGACTTTGAAATGCAATTTGTTTCAAAACTGTATCGCAATTTATTCATTTATTATAGCATTTAAATTAAATTTCAAGCATGATTTTTTTTAAAATCACTCTATCGCTTGCAGACGATTACAAAATATTATTCCATTTGCAATTTAAACAATACAAAAAGTTCAGCCTTTGTTTCCAGTTAATATTCAATAACGAGATTAAAACATCATTAAGCATAAGCAATAAATAAAATAGAATAAGTAAAACACAAATTTTACAGACATGTAATTGAAATACGCGCTGAAAACCGCTGACATTATCAGAATTTTAGAAAAAAAAAAAACTGCTGTAGATAACGAATTTTTAGCGATTTCTTCGGCTATTAACTTGCGCGAGGCCAATACGAAATTACTGCTTTTAATAAATTTCAAAATTTTATTTGAATATATAATTGACATATTTCATACAAAAATGCTCTTTTTTGATGTTAGAAGGCAATCTAAAAAATATCTATAATGTAAAAAATCTACAGTTTACAGTTTTCACAGCTATTACAGTTTACAGCTATTACAGTTTTCAATTTTAAAAAATGGTTTTCACACGTATTCTCTATCCCGGGAATCCCGGGTTGGATTCCCTAGTTTTTTTAATGTTTTAATGCCAACGGTTTTATGTATTTGATTGTATCCCGGCAAATGCTATATAACTAGGAACAATTGTAGTATTTAATCCTTGTCCTCAGTTTTAAGTGTATCCGTATTAAATCTTTTGACATAATCAATAACTTGCGAAGTATAGAGACTACTTTTAAAAGTAGTTTGTAGTCGTTTCTTTTAAAAACAAGTACTTGTAGTTGTAGTAAAATACATTTTGGATGAAGTATTTGTAGTTGTAGTTCGCAACAAAAAATTAAGTAGTTTTTTCGTTCACTGTTCAAAATAGCAATAAGTATCACAGGCGACTATTTCTATTATAACCCTACTTATAGAGTGTTTTTACATACAGATCAGACAAAACGCTTTTAGGTTGGACACTTGGTATTAGAAAGATAAACTTTTTAGCTGCCTTCTTAATTATATAAATACCAAACACCTATAGTCGTCGTCAGGTCCGTCCGTCCGCATATAACAGCTCAAAAACTACCCAACCGAATGGTTTGAAATTTAATATATATAAGCGTTGCAGAATTTTGTCGAATCATTTAAAATTTTGTGAAATTCGAATCAAAACTTAAAAGATATCAATAAAAGTTTTCTTTATTCTATTAAATCCTATAATACGTAACCTTATATAATAAAAGCACAATGCATGTGACTGTGGAAAACAAATACAGGCTAACCACTTTTTTCTTCATATATAAAGCGGAGATTTTTATTCAAAATTATTTTTTCGAATAAAATTGCATAAAAGTTACATTTTTAAAAAGATCGGTCAACATTTTCTTTCTTTTTTTTTTTTGCTTAAGAGATGAGTTACATTAAAAAATGTATAGATTATGAAATAACTTCAGTGGAAATTAGGGTAACAGCCGATTATCTGAATCTATTAAAGTAAATAATCACAAGAGATTCGTTCATCGTGAGTAATAGAAATATTAAACCATGGAGCTAATCATTCGCAATGCAAGATCTCCATGGTGAATTTTGCAGCGTTGTCTGGTCTCGAAAAAAAATTCGCATCTGTAAACGTGGAATCGTTATAACAAAAAAAGAAAACAAAAGAAAATTTCGCTCATAACAGACCATCAGACCTATCATCTAACATCATATTCATTTCACGGATGATTTTTTTTTACATTGTAAAACTAGTTACGGTACGAACACACCTCATTTGTCACGTTTAACGCACGATTTCCAACTTGTTCCATTAAAGCATCAGTAAAACTCTCAAAGGGGCGACAATATTTGGCAAATCCCATGGAAAGAAAAAAGAAAACTAATATTGATGTACCTCTTTGTCATATTTCAATATACTGTTTCATATTTTAATTAGTAATATTTCAATCTATTTTCCTTCAGAAATCATTTCATATTTATTAAAGTTAACCTTTTTTGTAACAAAATAGAAGATTTTGTTGGCAAATTCGGTTAACTATTGCATTTTTAAGCTTCATTACTTTTTGGATGTTTATCTTATTGTTTAGCTGCTTCCGAAACAATTAAAAATGTATTACTGAATTTATTTCAGCAGTTCCCCAGAAAAAAGTCTATAATATCAATTGTTCCCCATAGGAATTCGCAAGTGTTGATGTCTCCCGGAGATATTTTGAAATGGTGTTGTATAACGATTGCTTATAATAAAGCAAGACCTCTTAGAAGATAAAATTATTTTTTTGTTAAATAAAAAAGAGACTGTTGTACGGCTTGAATTCGGACCAAATTCTTATGTTAAAATAATATTTTTTACTAAACTTATGAGAAATTGTTTATTAATTTAATGGATTTTGCTATGCTTATTGGATATCATAATCTACATTTAAATAACCTGTAGTCACAGTGCGTATATTTCTTGGATTTTCCAAGGAATAAGGAATCTCTATTTAAGAATTCAAAATTTCTATTTATAATTTAAATCGCAGAATTCGTAAACATTTCATTTTATTGTATAGTTTGTGATATTTTTTTCTACGATTAAATAAAGCAAAACATTCTATTAAAATTGTGGTAAAAATATATGCTTTCTGCCTCCAGATTAATGCTATACCCAGACACACAGCATGATTAATAGTAATGATTTTAATAGCTGAATCCTTGACAAACTATCATATATGTATTCAAATAAAATTTCCTCAAGAAATTCCGTCAAAATTTGAGGTCATTTACAATAAAGTTACTTATAAAGTCAGTTAATCAAATTAGTTCATCATATTAGTCCGATCGACTACGTAATGTGTTTTGTCTCTCTGCTCTCGCGTACAGACCAGAAGAACAGACAGGTCATAACTGTAAAAAAATACATACGGAAAATTATATATAGTTGTACATGTATAATAATTTATTACGTGAATAACTATTGCTTTTCGAGAATGAAACGTAACTAATCAAGTCGTATTTACAAAAAGAAGTTTACCCAGTATGTGATTGTAACAGTGTTTTCAAATTAACTTATTTAAAAAAAAAGAACAAGACAAAAACTAGTTAATTACAAGCTATATCTAACATCCACGTGGAGAAACCACAAACATTTCCTGGTAAAGTAATAACTCGAACGTTATTTTAAACCTGAATGTCCGCTAACACCAGAAAAATGAACGACTGCTGTTTTGTTCAACTTTCAACTCTACCAGACTCAGGATCTCGGGTAGGTAGCTTGAATTTGCCCACTTTGTAATCGAGGGGTCATTCACATATGTATTTTTTATATTATTATTAATATCTTTATCGTAATAATTTTCCGGTGTGAATTTTTAATATTTTTGTTCCATTATAAAAAGAAAATTATTCTATATTTGTTTTATAGTTGTCCATTGTCTAGTTTTTCGTGTGAGTATTCTTTTTTTTTGTTCTGGTAGAATGACACGATTTCTCTTTGTGTTCTCTTTAAATATTATTTGTCAAAGAAGCAGGGACATAATTATTGTTGAACAGTTGGAGAAAACTGCTCCAGACGCACCAATCATAAGAGCGCAAATTTGGAAAGAGTGAAAAGGAGATTTGGAAAAATATTTTTTTTTTATTAACATGCTATTCCCAAGGAATTATATTGTTACAATCGACATATTCCTTTGATATTTCAACTTGTTTTTGATCTCAACTACTTCGATATAAAACATGTTTTTATACTCACTTAAAATAAATTACTTCCAATCATGAATTTTTATTTTAAATTCTCACCACACTACCTCGTGAAGCAACTTCTTCAACATTATTTAAGTATGAATTATTTATTTTTCTTACCGTTGGCGATAGTGACAGCAGAACGAAATTTCTAAAAAAAGAATAACCAGCATGCCACAACAGCGTTTTAGACCTTTGTTCACTATAATAATTAGTTAAAGAAAACTGTAGTTTGGTAACTTGGTATGCAGAAGACTATTGATGAGCATTCAAACGAGAAACCGAAGATTTTTTATTTACATGTTAATATATTTTTATGTGGAAACTGAACATGGATAATTTTGTGAATACAGTTTATGAAATACGTTATAAAGTTTGGGTTTAGTCATATACCATATGATGATCCAATCCCATCACGGCAACTGATTTTTTTTTTATAGTATTTTTTTTTTTTGAAAATATGGCTAATGTTAAATACAGAATTAATAAACAGTTTCCATAATAAACTAGTCGTTGGGGGCCACCGTAATACTTACCCATCATGGATATGCATAATGTAAAATATTAAAATAAAAATGTGTAAACTACTTATAAAGTGCATTGCAATTCCAATAAAATCGTGGCTTGATGACGTCACAAACTTTAAAGGCTCGATTACTGAATTGCTTGAAAGAAACATCCTTATAACTCCAAAAATAATAATCCTATTAACAAGCGGTTTATTGCATCTGATGAAGCGTCAAATTTCCAATTAAAATATATCTTTGAAGTGAAATTTGGATGAAATACAGGGTCATGAAAAATCGAAGAGTGTGGAAATAGGATTCCAAATATCTCGGCAACTCATTATCCGATCGACTTCATGCTGTACGCAAAATTTATGTTTTTTTACTGTCTTTTATATTCATTTCTTAAAATAAACAATTTCGAAATTTTTTATATACCTTTTGAGTCCGAAAAAAATTGTTCCGGTTAATCGAGGTTACTGAAATGAAATAAGCTTCTTCCCATTATTACATACTAAGTACATACCAAATTGCAAGTCTCTATCTCAATTTTTTCGGGAGATAGAGCGTTTACAGACACACAGACACACAGACGGACGGCAATTTTTTTTTTTTTTAAATATGTTTTTCGGAATCTCCAGTGTCTGAAACGTGTAAATCCGTCAACATTTTTTTTTCGATTTTCAAAACGATTACAAGAATTACCCTATACTACGTATGATGGGTAAGTAACAGAGAAAAAGTTTGTTGGGAGGTAGAGCCAAATATGGACTGTTGAGAAAAGATTTATAGTAGGATATTTTATCAGATAAATACTAAGTCCGTGCAATAATGTAATTATAAAAAAAATAGCGAAGTAGGTTCTATGTCATAAGATTGAGCATATTCAGGACCAAACTACCTTATAATAAGTGAAACAAAAATATTTTCTCCAAAAAACCATTTTTGAAACCTTTTTTTACATTGGAATGTTAGGATTTAGAGAAGGATTTAGAGAAGAATTGGGATTTAGAGAAGTAGTTGCTTGTTGTAGATAGATGCGATGTTTGTGCCTACAGTGCAAATTATACGGTAGCCTTGGAACCCACAGACCCATATAAGTTGGCGTAATGATAACGCATTTTAAAATGAAAGGCTTACATGTGAACATAGTGATTTTCAAGAAATATTCCTTTATATTCTATACGCTGCTTTATATATAATAATTGTTAACGGAATCTTTTAAAATTTGGTAGAGATACTTTTAGAAATTTTCATGTGAATCATTTTTCGTGTGAACCCAATATCTGTTTTTGTTTTTCATTCAGCAACTTTTAAGTCTACGGCGCGCGTAGAGATTAATTATGAAAATCTGGGACCTCGCAGAAAACGGACTTTTATCGCTTATGGCTCATCACAAATTACTTTAAATATATATCTTATAAACTTTGCGGATTACCTGTGTTATCAGAAGAAAATGAAAAGATTTCACTTAATTACACTTTATAATAGCAATATTATTATAAGATCTTAAGAATAAAATAAATACCTTGCCATTGATTTTAATAAAATTTCGAAAATTTTTTCATCTACCTAACTTAAGATTAAAAATCTTTATTTTCATGAGTGGTTTTTTTAGTTTTTAGTGTTTTTTATTTATTTTTCTTTTTTTACAAACAAAATAAAGATTTTCCCATTTTAGTTTGTTGAAATATCTTCACAAAAATAAAGTACGTTTTTAATTAGGAAATTTCCATTAAACTGTCTTGAAAGGAAGTAATAAACACTCGAATTTACAACAAAGTTTATTTTAAGTCGTTTCAAAAACTCAAACACTATAAACAGAGTGAAAAGTTGTTTTGATATTTTGAGGGCAGAAAGAATTTTGTTTCTTTAATTTTTAATTAAAAGGTAAGAGTAAATTTTAATAATATTGCACAACACTGTACAAAAAAATTCATGCTTAATTGAAAATCAGATCTTCTAGACTCATTTGGTTTTCTTTTTCTTTAACAGTAATTGCGAATACTTCGGAATAAAGCATTTTGATTACTACAGATTAATGAAATTTTGTTTCTTTTTTCTGTAATATATTTTAAACTTCTTACCATGAGAAGGTGAGGCTTTATAGAAAAAGAAAATGTTTCATTTCATTTCATTATAAGACTCTTCTCATTTATATTTAAAGGAGTATGTTTAAAACATAAATGAATTTTTTTTGCTCATTTAGTTATTTTAAATTGATAATAATATATAATGGCAGTATTTCTTTTTTTTTAATACAACTTTATTTTAAACAAGTATTTTAACACTGGAATTAAAATATGCGTTCATTCCTTTTACATTAATTTTGATATTCAAATTTTTTTACAATGTATAAAATACAGTTATATATTATTATCTCGCTTTTTTATAACTAAACGACAACGGTAGAATATAGGCTTTCTTATGAACTTCCTAGTTGCTACGCAACTTAACATCCAGGCGATATGCGACTTGCAGAGACATAAGGCAGTCATTGAAAAATTAAATTTTAACTGTAGTAAAGGACTGCATGTGAATGAATAACTTAAAAAAATAATTAAAAAATTAACAGTTAAAATGAAATTTAAAAAATATAGATGAAAAACAAGGAGAAAAAATGAATTAAATTACGTGGAAATTTATAAATTATATAATTGCATGTATCAAAATTTAAATACTAATGTTCTTTCTTTCTCTTTATTAATTTTGTAATAAAAAATGATTTTTAATAGCATTAAAAACAGTCTGAAATAGTATTTTTTTATTGTTTAGATTACAGTAAATAAAACTAAATGCCCGGTAAGGATTTATATATATTTATCCATTTTTAATTATAGGGTGATTTTGATCCGAGTCATGCAACTCCTTTTATGTTGATGCTTAACTTAGAAAAGCTGTCCGGTATCTAAATTTTGTAAAAGCCCTGTCGCTGTTAGTGACAGTGAACAATGATAACTAGTCGGAAAGAGAGCACAAGACGTATAAAATCAAAGTCACGTTTATTAAAATCTTAAGTGCGGAGGGTTCTTGAGAAAGACTGTACTAATTTTCCTTAGGACAAAACAAATCAGCTCCCACGAAACTTTACTCAGCAAAATGCAACTTCAAATATCAATTAGAAATAACTCAAAATATCACTTACAGCTTTGGACAAGGCAGCAAGTGAAGATACCTTCAGCAAAGATTTAATGGTACTAATTATACAAGCTAGTCGAACTCCGATGGCAAGATGTCCGCTTAGGATACTACTGAAAATGGCACTCCGTGAGCACCGAAATAACTTTATTTCAATTAGCAGGAAATAACGTAATTTACGCTTACCAACTGCTACTCCTCTTTCTCAGCTTCGGATAGTTGATTTCGTCAGCTGGATCAAACAGCAACTCACAGGAAGGAGAAATTTGATCCAAGTTCCCCTTTCCCAACACATGTCTGTTCTTAAATACTAATATATCGATTGACCAGATGTAGATTTTGCATACATATCGATACGAAGCGAAAAACTCACAATTTCCGAGGTTTTCACACTCATTCATCGAAAGTTAAAGAAAGATAGCCTTGATACTTTTACGCTGATTGACAATTATAGGACAAAAATACGTTCACAATCAAAACTTCGCCTACTCTTATGATCAGAGTAGTCATAACTTTAATAACATCATAACTTTAATAATAAAAAAACACTTTGCTTTTTAAAATCGAAACTGTTGGATTAATGTCTTAAAAGATCATACAAACACAATTATATGTACATAACATATGAAATTTCTTGCGGGTTTCACGAATCATGATAATTTTATTTCAATGAATTTGTTTCAACTGCAGTATCTTTGAACATGTACTCTGTGTCTGGTTATTTCTTAAATTATCTACACAAAATTTAATAAAATCTTTCTTTTTATGAAATTTTAAATCCTGTAGCTTAGGAATATTGTAATACAGTTTAACGAATCAAATCTGGTTTCACTTTTATTTGTTAAAGATTTGTGTCAGTTACGTCTCCAGTTCTCCTTTCCAATGTTAAACCAATGGACATAGAATGCATTTGTATTTTCCAAATATCTTATATTAATATTTTTAATATTTATACTGAATTATCATTATTAACATACGTTTTCTGTATACTCTTTTATGAAAGACATCTCTTTCTCCTTTTTTTATTTGCCAAAATATTTTTTAAATAAATACTCAATTTTGCATTTTATGTGTTAAAATATTAGCGAAGCTGACGTGCTATAAGTCAGAGTTTAACACTTAAAATAAACTTAAACATATAATTTTAGATTTTTTTGTCAACTAAAATAGAGACATTCTTTAAGACGAGTACACAGAAAAGAACAGTTAAAAATATCAATTTCCTGTTCAGATATTTTAAAAATACGAATGCATTCCTAGCCCATAGGTTTAAAAATCGCCAAGGAAATTTGAGATCTGACTGACCCACACCCTTAAACTGTCGTGTGGGACCCTATTGTACTAGGGATCGAAAATATATCGAAACATATTTTGCTACAAAAAGTTTAATTTAATCCAGGAAAATAGGCTTATTTGCGCATATATTCTTACTTTTAATAAAGTAAGAGTAAAATTTTCTATACGTATTTTTATATGCACAAAATACACTGCTGGTCATTCAAAATACAACACTAAGAAGGAGAAGAGATATCAAAGCCAAATTTATTTGAGAGATTACACGTAGTATCAATGCTAATTCATTTGAAATACAGCCTTCTTTGAGGTGGGGAAGACGAGAAAATCAGTAAGAAGTGTTGCCTTCACGTCTACTAATAACTGCTGTTATACGTCGCAGCATTGAGTGAAAGATACTTTGGATGTGTTGTTGAGAAATGGCAGCCCATGTTGCCTTCACACGTAGCCAAAGTTCATCCGGTGTACCCGCGGTTGCGGCGTGCCGGGTTAGACGTTCTCCAATCATTGACAAAACATGTTCGATGGACGGTAGATTTGGAAACCGGGCAAGCGAGGGTAACAATGAAATATGGTGGACTAAGAAGAAAGCTTGAACATAGCGTGCAACATGTGGCCGCGCGTTGTCTTGTTGAATCATAGCTACAGGCGAGCCTTGAATGTAAGGAAGTAGAACATGATGCAAAACCTCAGAGATGTAGCGCTGGCTGGTGCAAGTGTACCGTTAGTACTTGGGGTGCACGGGAGTGCTATCCAATACCACCCCACACCATAACACCGGGTGCAGGAACAGTATGACGATGCATAACACAACAGTTGAGCTACCTCTCTCCGAGGTGTCTCCAAACTCTAATCCGACCATCGTGGTACTGCAGACACAAAAGTGTTTCGTCTAAAACCACAATGGCATGCCAATCGGATGTCCATCTCCGCCGTTCAGTGCACCATTGCAAACTCAAACCCTGTGGTTTAAAGTCAAAGGTAAGTGAAGCAATGGACGCCTAAGCGAACATTCCGCTGTACTACAAACTACGTCGAAATGTTCGTTCACACACATATTGTTGTATTACAGACTATATTCGTTTTGATACGGTTGGGGATTTAGCAGTGCGCTGCGTCAGTGCCATGCACACAATATGCATGTCTTCTCGTGGAGTGGTGTGACGAGGCGATTGTAATCGCTCCTGTCAGTCAGTCGTGCCCTCCTGCATCCACCCATTCCATATTCGCATAACTTGCTTAGCTACGTCCGACACGATGGCCGATTTCTCAGAAGGATAATCCGCAATCTCTGTATGCAACGATCGATTTCAGAAACGTGCTCGAATGGTGCTCGTGTTTTTAAGAGGCATACTGAAGCTGCACACACACAAAAAAATCGCACGAGAGAACATTTCACGTTTTTCAAAACGGCAATCTTTCCTACCTTTATATGCAGTTAGTAAGGGGCGCTGCAGTCGCCCATGCACGTGCATGTGCACGTGCGCTGCAATCGAAATCATTTGCATATCTTATGGAGGTGCAAATGTCACGCTGTTTGGATGATTCTTTCATGGTGTTGCATTTTGGATGGCCAGGCAGTGCAAGTGAAATATTTTTGTCTATATTTTACAAGATTAAAAATGAAAATTTTATATAATAATCCTATATATTATTTCTGATGGTAACGTCTCTTTTCTATACACGTACAAAACGTACAACGACGAATCTGGTGTTGCACAAATGTTATTTAAATAGACTTTTGGCACAGTACACACACATTTCGTTGAAACACGTTGTTCGATTAAAAATTGCAGTTAATTAATAATTAATGAAAACAAATATTAGCAAATATTCTCGAATTTTGGGCGAAACCGAGGGTGATAGTTATAAAAAAAAACTTTTTGTTTGTGTATTATATAAGCATGATTAGGGGAAGGTGGCCTAAAATGATCCTAACGGGCAATACGATCCACATATGTTTTCTTCCAGATAGGTTGCTCTATCTACAAGGTAACACATAAACTAGTTGTGATAAGTAAAGAAGAAACAATGGTGGTATTCAATCAATCACAGTATTACGCGTGTGAATAGGATTCTTTGAAAAAATTGGTTTTTATAACATGTTTCATAAGGTAGGCACTAACTTTCATATTTATTTAGATTTCAGTCTTTCATGTACATAAATATGACTTGGTTTACTTAATGAAGTATGTTTTTAGATGTGAATTGAACTTAAATATTGTCATAATTACTCATATATCCTTTATTTTGTCGATAAAAAAACAATTTACGATTATTTTTAAATGAAGGATCATTTTGCCCTGTGGTGAGGGTAAAATGATCCTTTTGGACACTTTTTAAAAAATATATTTTTTTCATTACTCAATTTGTGTTTATAATATTATTAAAATATGTTTATAATACAAAATATAGTGTAAAACATACTAGCAAAGAGCCAATGTTTTATTTAAACAGTTATGTTATTTTACATAAATTTTTCCTTTAAGGGGATCATTCTAGGCCACCTTCCCATACATTTTTACATTGAACGGATCCTTAAATTAGCCTTTTGTATGGTTGCCAACCCTCTCTCATTTTGAGTGGCACTGTCGTCGTATAGTGGTCTTTTTTAACCTCAATTTTCTGACAATAAATAAAGCAAATATTTCTTTTAGGCAATAATGGTACTCAAAATGCGGGAAGGTTAGTAACCATGCACTTCTCAGAATTTAAGAGCATGATTCGAAGCATGAATTTCAGAAGCAGTTTTTTAACAGTCAGTCGATTTATACAAATCTTAAGTTAAAGCATTTAATTTTACCTTTGTTAATGTGTTACAACCAAAAATAATTTCCCTATTAGACTAATTTTTTTCTCACACGAGCAAAAAATACTTTTTTTTCAGGCAGCTCAGCTATTAAATACTATTCTCTATATTAATTGAAAATTCGCTAAAACTCGACAACACAATAAGGGACGACTTGACTCCATGGAATTCGTGGTTCAAGTACTAGTAACTCACCGAACATGGATAAAGAATGAACAAGGCAAGAATCAGAAGAATGTAACGAAGAAACTGAACTGAAAACGGATGAATGTTTCCCTTTTTCTTCTAATGCATTTAAAAACATACAGTAAAAGGGAGATTTTATTTACTATAGTGTTCGTGGGGATAAAACAAAAATTGACAACATACACAGCGCAAAGAAGGAAGAATAAATAACAAAAAGATACAAATTTTGCTTTTCATTCTCTACATCTGTAAAAACTTACACGAAGACAGGGACAAAGAATGTTAGGACGCGTGACCAAAAAACAAGTTCCAGTGTCACTAATTTACCTGGATATTTTTTATTCAAATATCTACCACAATTTCCGATTAGTGATATTTGCCTTAATTAAGCTATTATTCAATAAGTCCAATATTAGTATTCGAAAATAGCGGTAGCTATCCGAATAAAAAAAATCCAACTAAATTGACAAAATTAGGGAAGAGAGAAAAAATTCGCATCTTGATCTACGAATTCGCGTATTAAGTCATTTTTTTTTTGCCTCAAGACATTGCAAATTTATCGCGTATTAAGCGGGATCGCGTAAATGTTGTAAAGTGATTTAATTCAAATATCGCGTTTATATATATATATATATATATGAAGTGATTAAAAAAATGAATTCAAGAAATATTTAGCTAATTACAGACCATATTCAACATAAACATCGAATAAAAAAAATCCTAACAAAGGAAAAGGAGCAGCTCTGACGTTCATTAAGTCCTGCTCGTAGCTTAGCGCATTCTGCTTTCTTATGTCAGTTGCTCTAACGGCCTCAGAGGTACGATTAGATAGCTTGATTAAATGGTAATAGAAGAACATACTTACCGATCTTTCAAATTAATTAAATAAATATTTTGTACCATATTTTTCCGGTGTCAAAAATATAATATTAAATAACTAAAGAGCATATATTTTTTTATTGTGACACATTGTTTAGATTCTTTTGTAAAGATCCTATTCTTTTTTCTGATCAGATGATTGGATTATTAATTTATTGATTTTTTGTCACATTTTTCTGAATAGTCATATGTATATATTTCCTTTGACGCTATTGTCTGAGGAGAAGGGCAGGGGATCGAGATTCAAAACCAAATTAAAAATCATAACCAGACGAAAATATTTGTCAGGTGTAATGCGTTGAATGGCTGCGACGACTGCAAGAATACCCAAAAATGCGAGAAAATTGATGTTTTGTGTAGTTTCCAGAGTTTGTAAATATCATGATATTTTCAAAAATATAAAAAAATATCAACTATTTTTATACATATCCGATATTTTTTAAATATATCCGATATTTTTGAAATAGTCAACTTATTGATGATTATACATATTTTCAGAGTTAATATAAATCAGATATTAAAACATATGTCATTTAGCATGAAAACTAAATAAAACAATATTAAAAATTCCTTTTTCTATTTTTTTGCACTTACGTAACAAAACTGAAGATAAACTAAGTGAAAACGGACACAATTTGCTTTCTACAAAAAAACAAAAACAAAAAAAAAAACTATTTAGATTTAGTAGTCAAGTTTTAAGAAATTTTATGTTTTATATAACAAAATACTTTGTTTTTAGTGAAAAATTTGAAGATAAATATAGTAAGCTTGGTCTGCTTAACTGAACAAAACCAAAATGAGAAAAAATAATTTCAAATGAAGCCGAAACTAAAAGATATTTTGAAAATAAATATCGGAAATATATCATGATATATATCATCGAGCGAGCTTTATAAACCAATATCAGAATCATTTTAGAGGTTGTCAAAATATCTGTAGAAAATAAGCATTTCAACGTCATAGTGAACTACAGCGTTCGGCGCTATGACAGAAGAAGTGATCATCTGATGCTTAATTAATACTACAACAGCTCCAAGTCTCAGGAAATACAGGAAGGCCAACACCTCCGAACACTAATTCGCGTAGGCTTTATGATGTTAAACAGTTTCCAAGACGAACTGTTGTTTATTATTTGCTGCCACGATCTCTTGTAAGATCTTGCTTAAATCAATACAATGATTAAATGAGCTAATTGTTAGTAGAAATAATCAATTCTGTAGGAAGGAGTCTCGATTCAAGTACAACAAGGTGTCTTTTCTTATCGTTGCCAATTCCTAAATTGCTTATCTTAGAAATAAATTTTCCAATTGCAAGAATGTTTCGAATGCTTCTTCATTATACTAAAATCCACTCTCGTTCCAAAATTAACATTTTCACACTGTTTCTGCCTCCTATAAATCATATTTAGTCTTTGTTATTGCGTTTAAATGTATACTTTGACATGTGCATGTGCATTTAAATAATTTCATTTTTCATATAATAAAAAAGAATTTAAATTGAAAAGGGGTTAATATTAAACTTTTTCAGATTTAATTTATTGAAATATATTATCTAATATATTCAAAGCTTTTTAAAGCTGTGTATGAGTTTGTCGGACCATTTTTGAGTAATAATCGTATTGGTTATAGTTTTGAAGGCATTTTTTTTTAAATGGTCCGTATATTGTTGCCATTGTTAGATATCAATGTTTTTTGGGAGGACTGCAAACATATTAAAAACACTCAAACACCAGCATCTCTATACTATAGCGACTCAACCTTAGTAAATACTAAATGTAAGTAACATATATATTATATGCATTAGTTTTTATAAATAATTAAATATTTATGTGTAGTAAAATTAAACACATTTAATTAAACATTACTTGTAAATAAAACAAAGCTATGAAGAATTATTTTCTTCTTATTAACAATAAACAATGACGTAAACATTGCATTATAAATTTACTTATTTCAATAAATACATATATTTATGCATGTATAACATTAAGTGTATTTACTAATAGTAAGTCAATAAAAATGGTTTTATTTTCAAAACATATGAAAATTAATTTTGACCTGGATTTTGTGTCAGAAACTCCCCTCTGTGTCGCTCAAACCTCTAAGGCTTTTTAGTAAATGTGTGTGAATTATTCATTCAAAATTTGATTGCATCATTTTAAAAGTTGCTAATAACTTTCAAATTCACAGAAAACTAACTTTTGAATACTTGCACATGTAATTATTTTAAATTATCAACGGTGAGTTAAAAGTTACTCATAATGCTTAGTCCTTATGTCAACAGATTACAGTAGTATAAAATTGAACATTGTTTTAAGATTTTTCCAAAGTTGGTAGTATCATTATGAGACTTAGGGACAAGAATTTTAAGCTTATGCAACGGATGAATATTTCATGAAGTAAAATGCATTCTCTCCCAATCCTCCAAGGCATCTTAATAAAAGTTTATAAATCAGTAATTCGGATTTTGATTGTATAATTTTGAAAGTACCGATGGAGTTCAAATTTTATTAAAAGTTATCTCAACACTACTCATGTTTTTCCCATTCAACAATTTCACGTTATGCTTCGCTATCTATATCATAAAGGACAAACGTGTCCGTGCGTAACGCTGACGTAATTTTGCGAATGGCAACACTTGCTGATGAACTTTCGGTTTTGCGATTTTCGCTTCAGCAATTTTTTTTCAATGTCTAAACATATCACATTTTTAATTCTTACACCGTTATATCGAAAAAAAATTCAAAAATCAAATACAATTTGTTTTAAAATTGTATTGTAATTTACTCATTTATTATAGTATTTCAATTAAAATTCAAACATGATTTTAATCAATCTCTATCGCTTGCAGACGATTACTTTTTTTTTTTGTAGATAACGACATTTTTATTTTAGCGATCTTCTTTAGCCAATACGAAATTACCGCTTTTAATAAATTTCAAAATTTTATTTAAATATATAATTGACATATTTCATGTAAAAATGCTCTTTGGTGTCTTTAGGGGGCAATCTAAAAAAATTATTAAAAGTAAAAAGTCTATTAGAGGTTTAAAAAAAAAAAAAGATTTTCACATATATTCTCTATCCCGGGATCGATTATGCTGTCTTTTACTGCCAAAGTAGACAAAACTGTCGAAATTATACAAAGTGTGTCATCTAAGTATTATATTATTGTTTCTCTTTTTCAAAACAATAATGATAAAATATCTTAGTTGGTTTTAAAATATATTTCAGATTTATTGGATGTTTGCCAAGGAAACTTTTAAACACGTTTATACAGCTGTCTAAATTAAAGATATTATAAATAATTGACAAACAGTTACAAGTAATTTATAAAACTTAATCTTTCTGTCAAAGGATTAAAGTACAATATAAAATTAAACGTTGTTCTAAAATGTTTACAAAGTTATTGATTTTATTTTGTGAAGTAATGCTAAGAATTTTCCACGCTATACGATAGATGACTATTTAGTAAATTGATGTGCAATTTTACCCAAATCCCTAAAATATCTCAGTATATGACTATGAATTAGTAATACAGCATTTGATTGTATTATTTTAAAAGTTACAAATAACTTTCGAATTGTAAGAAAACATACTCTTGGGCATTTGCACTTATGAATATTTTAAACAATATACATATGAGTTACAAGTAAGTAAAAATAGTTATTTGTGCTGTCAATGGTATTATAAAATGAAAAATAGTTTAAAAATACTGCTAAAGATATTGATTTATGTATGAGAAGTATGGACAATAATTTTAATCTATCATATGGCCGACGCAACTTACGAATATTTAATGTTATTATATGGATTATCTACATCTACGAAATCTCCAAGAAGTCTTATTAAATGTTTATGAATCAGTAATTCGGCATTTGATTGTAAAGTTATTTAATGTACTAATATTGTGCAAAGTTCAAGAAACTTAATTCTAAGATACCTGCACATATTTAACAATCAACAATTCCATGGGACGCTTAGCTATTCTAGTATATTTTTATTGCTTCATTAACAAAATAGACCAATTTATCAAAATCATGCAATTTATACGAGTTTTTAAAATTATTATTTCATTTAATGCGCATTATAATCACAAAATATGTGTAATAGGATTACAATATATTTCAAGTTTCATGAATGTATATGAAGGAAACTTTTGAAGCTTTTCGCAACTTTTTTGTAAACTAATGATATTTTACTAATTGACAGTGAGTTACAAGTAGCTGATAATACTTAGTGCCTCAGTCAATAGTAGAGTCAACACTGTGAAAATCAGACAAATGGTTCTCATTCTAGGAATATATAATATAACCACGAACGAAAATACACAATAACCTCCTCCGTGTTACTCAGGATACCAAAAAACATTCCGCTTTTCGACGGATTTCTACGTTTTTTAAGGTCCTGAGCACGTTTTGTCTGTTTTTAGAAAATGTCTGTCTGTGAGTCTGTGACTCTGTCTGTCTGTCTGTATGTGACAAAAATTTTGTGGGTGCTCTATCTCAAAAACTAATTCACGAAATTTAATAAAACTTTAGATTCAGTTAGTCCCTGATATAAATTGGTGCTGATTAGTTTCTGTTGTAAATCGCTCCACAGGTACCGCTGCTATGCTGCATTTTTCACGATTTTTCACCTTCATTGTTTCGTAAATAATGTTTGTGTTTGGAATCAAAGGTCAGTAGTTTCTTGACTTTAATTGTGGTTGATTCACCAAGTTTCTTTTTTTTTTCGTTTGTAAGATTTTGCCTAACAGAATTGGCAATTTACTACAGGAATAAAAGTGAATTGTTAAGTAAACAAATTAACAATAAAAAAAAAGGAAAGAAATGGAACATAAACGATTAAGAATGAGTTAAAATAATTTTTTGGTATTGATGCCTTAAATTTGTCTCTGGTCCGATTTGAGAATCTTTATGGGGAAGAAATTAGGATTATAAAGACTAAAAATATAACGGATTATCTTGATCTTTTATGACCCTTTATGAACCTTTATGATCTTTTATGAACACGAAACAAAATGCGTTAGTCTACTTTTGGCAATCAACGACTGGCAACAAATTTACTTTGTGCATAAGAATAGCGTTCTATAGTTAAATAAATCAATTCTAGTAGAAGAACAGTTAAGGTAAAATACTACACTAAATGACAATGCTTCTTTACTATATGACTGTCGACACTGTAGTTTCCAGTACAGAAGAATTTCATAAACATGCAATAAATAAGAATCCTAGTGTGCTTTATAATAACATCATAACTGATTTTATACATATCATAAAATGCCTATCAATGTCTTAAGCATCCATATTTTGAAAACTTCAACAGAAAAAATAGCAGATGCTTCATGGAAGTTACTGTAATTATAGTTTATGCTTATTATTTTCGAATAGCGGACTGGAAATTTATAAATACAATATAATGTTCTGCATATTCTAATTACATAGAATAGGTTTCATATATAAGTTCGTTATTTTCTAATTACGACATGGATATTTGTGTAAAAGTGATTAGCTTAACCCATTAAACATAACAATATTAACTGCGTTAAATAAATAGAGTTAATATACATTTATAAAATACATGATATGTCCCTATTACAAAATATATTATTTATTTTAATAACCGTAACGGTTTAGAAAATATAAAATGTTTCCGTAACGGAAGCTTTGGCGTCTAATGATAGTTGATACTTTCTCCAAAGTTAAAAGAAGCACGTGTTACTTTATCAGGCACTAATAGTTTAGGTAAGCTAATAATCTAATAAACTTAGGTGTAGGTTTATATAATATTTATATATTTGTCACATACAGACAGACAGACAGAGTCACAGACTCGCAGACAGACAATGCATTTACTTTAAAAAATTGAAGTGGAAAATTAGTTTTTGTTCGTATAACACTGCGCGCACCACCTGCGCATATTTTTATATTTTCAACATATAGTCAACGTTTTCGTCACATGATTTTAGCATGGCTCATTTTTCTATATATTCTCCGTCTTTATTGTGTAGTACGAATGCGGGCGGTAGGCTGGTGGAAGTGGTTGCGTTTACCTGTGGGGGGAGGGGCAATGCAGGTAAAAAAGTGACAAAATTACGTCATTTTAGCATGGATTTTGTTTATAAAACTTGAATCTGCTAACTATTTGTGATATTAAGTTATTAGTCTGGCACCGTTTTAACGTTGCCAACACCGTGCCAGACCCTCATTTATAGGCAAAGTGAGGTGTCAAAATCACGTCATTTTAGCATAGCTGAAATTGTAGTATGTTATACTTTGGCTATCAGATAAGCCATAATTAATTTGCCAGACCGAAATTCGGTTGCTAAATTACTGCCAGACGCCGATTTAAATCTGGCAGAGAAAGCACCTATTATGAGAGTTTGCAGCTTTTGTAATGCTTTGGCTACTTTCAATACACAATAAAGCCGTAATTGTTGCCAAAGCAACGATCTTTGCTTTAGATAAAAGTATTTATCTTTCTCTCTCTCTCTCTCTCTCTCTCTCTATATATATATATATATATATATATATGAATAGCCGGCCGTCCCGACTTCGCGTGGGTGAATAATGTATCGACTACAATGCAGGGTAGGTGGTAGGTAATTAAACATTATTCTAAAATAATTATAAATAGGATAGAAGTGGAGGAGAGAAAAAACGGCAGTACTTACAAATTTTAAACTTTAAATAAAAGCTTGTAAAAATGTGATAAGTAATGTTTTTCTATTTATGTACATAATGACAATAATAAATTAATTTTAATATAGCGGAACCACCAGGCTTCACCCGAGTTAACCTTGGCCTACCAGGTAACATAAGTAAAAATTCAATATTCTAAAAATACGCCAATCACAATAACGCATCCGCGTCCATAAACCGTCAAAATGGCATTCAGAAAAAAACATATGTTATTTTGACGCAATCATGCTAAATCCCTCAGCTTTATAATTGATTAAATGAATTTCTTTTAAAAAATGTCTTACGCAAAATATCTAATAAAAAATCAGCAGTAGTTGTCTTATTCGTCTAATCTTCCATAATCGAGTTCATATCCTTTGTTTAACCCCCTGAGTGGGTGAATTTCTAAAATTGCTTTAAACACGTGTTTAACTATTATTCTTTAGTAGAATTATTATCCTAAATTGCATGCTCCTACCTGAAACTGCTGCTGAGATACGGTGAAATGACCTAAAACGTTTGACAATCCATTTAACCCCCTTAGTAGTTGAATTTCTAAAATCGCTAAAATACGTTTTTAACTATTTTTTTTAGTAGATTTGTTATCCTGAATTTTGTGCTCCTATCTAAAACTGCTGCTCAGATATGGTGAAATGACTTAAAACGTTCGAACCTGCATTTAACCCCCTTAGTGAATTAACTTTTTTTAATATTCTCTCTTAACTTTTAAATAATTTAGTAAATATTTTCTCTTAATTATCTGAATAAACTTATATAACCTTATTTGACGGTCTGGCTGGCAGAAGATGTTGTGTTTACTTGTGAGAGTAAGGGCAATGCAGGTGAAAAAATTACAACATTAAATTTTGTTAATATGAGTTTTGTTTATAACATTTGTTTCTACAAACTATTTGTGATATTAAGCCATTAATGCCAGACGGTTTCAACGTTTTTAAGACCGTGCCAGACTCTGATTTATAAGTAAAAAATAAATCATCTACACGTCAAACACGTCATCTACACACAGTTCAAATTTAAATATGTTATTCTTTGGGTATCAGACAAACCATAATTAATTAGCCAGACACCAATTCCGTTGCTAAATTAATGCTAACATCTAGAAAGAAGTAAGCAAGCAATAAAATTAAGTATGAAAATACGTCGTAGTTGATAATAATAAATAATTAAAAATAATATAATAATAGGCATAAATTAGCAATAACAGGTCAGCGAACTGTAGCGAACAGGTAAACGAAAGAAAAAGTGAATACATTCCATTTTGAGTTTTCAAAAAATATATTATAATGAAAAGTAAGTGCTATACATAAGTGCTATATATAATAATGAAAAATAAGTGCTATATATAATAATAAAAATAAGTGCTAAAAAGTACATTAACTTAAAATATTATTTCAAAATTATTTCGCCTTGTGCATTTTCAAGGTCTTCATCTTCGTCACTGCTGTCATCATTATAAGAATTATTATCATCTTTATCATCATTAACATTGCCTATTTCTTTCTAACCGCTATAAGTTTATTTAGAAATTTAAGAGAAAAAAATATATGTTGTATAGTTTAAAATTAACAGCGAATATTAATAAAGATTAATTATAATATTACTTAAAAATTAAGACAGAATTTAAATAAATGGTTGACAATTTACGGTGGAGTTTCAGTTTTGCTCTTTTTTCGCTCCTTTGGCGATTTTATACATCTCTATACTTATAAAAGAGCATGTCCTCATGACTCAGAATCAACGCCGAGTCTCAACCGCTGCTCCTAGGACTACGAAATTTGGAAGATATGTACCCACTAAGAAAGTATTTTTGAAAATTCGGCACTACGGGGGTTAAATGGGAGATTCGAAAGATTTAGGTCATTTCTTCATATCTCTGCAGCAGTTTTACGTAGGAGTATGACATTCAGGATAACAAATCTACTAAAAAAATAGTTAAACATTTATTTCATGGATTTTAGAAATGCAATCACTAAGGGAGTTAAATGGGGGTGGTTGAGAGTTTAGGTCATTTCCCCGCCATATCTGAAAAGCAGTTTTAGATAGGAGTGTGAAATTCAGCATACGAATTCTACTAAAAAAGGAGTTAAACATATATTTCAGCGATTTTGGAACAAGCGATTTTAGAACAAGCGATTTTAGAGCCAGCGATTTTAGAGCCAGCGATTTTAGAGCCAACATCGACTATGAACTCGGTTATGAAAGACTAAACGAATAAGACATCTATTGCTAATTTTTTATTAGATATTTTGCGTGGCTTTTTTCAAATCATAAATATATGTACTTTTATAGAAAGCAACAATCGTTGCTTTGGCGACAATCACGGCTTGGCTGTGTATTGATAGTAACCCACACGAAGTCGGGACGGGCGGCTATTCATATATATATATATATATATATATATATATAGAGAGAGAGAGAGAGAGAGAGAGAGAGATACTTTTATCTAAAGCAAGGGTCGTTGCTTTGGCAACAATTACGGCTTTATTGTGTATTGAAAGTAGACAAAGCACTACAAAAGCTGCAAACTCTCATAATAGGTGCTTTCTCTGCCAGATTTAAATCGGCGTCTGGCAGTAATTTAGCAACCGAATTTCGGTCTGGCAAATTAATTATGGCTTATCTGATAGCCAAAGTATAACATACTAAAATTTCAGCTATGCTAAAATGACGTGAATTTGACACCTCATTTTGCCTATAAATGAGGGTCTGGCACGGTGTTGGCAACGTAAAAACGGTGCCAGACTAATAACTTAATATCACAAATAGTTAGCAGATTCAAGTTTTATAAACAAAATCCATGCTAAAATGACGTAATTTTGTCACTTTTTTACCTGCATTGCCCCTCCCCCCACAGGTAAACGCAACCACTTCCACCAGCCAGACCGGCCGCATTCGTACTACACAATAAAGACGGAGAATGCATAGAAAAATGAGCCTTGCTAAAATCACGTGTTTTCTGACGTTGCTAGCTCTTAGACTAATATTTTCAGTATTTCCAATGAGTTTTTTAAGTTTTATTCATTGATAATAAAGCACTTAACCTATGTAGAATTAATTCTGGTGCGTTCGTTTTAATTGAATAAATAAAACAAGAACGAAAAATCATGCGTCAAGCATAGATTATGTAACACTTTCCAATGCTTCCAAAATAATTTTACAAATTATACCGTTTAATAAGCTGAAAGATAACATCTAAGTAAACAATTTGGAAAACGCATAACATATATAAAAACATAATTTCAGGATTTTCCAACGTATACAATATTCGTAAAAATATCCGAATACTTTTATTCATCCCTGTATATGATCTATAGATCTGTATATAGACTACATAGAATGCTAAATTTTAGTTCAGTTAAGAAACGCGTAGCAGAGTTTAAAATTCCCCTTCTGGAGTTTCTGACAATAAACGGAAATGTGTTCGCGAACTTGTGTGCAGCCCTGTATATGATATACAGAATTTATACACAGCAAATAATAGACAAAAAGTCAGTTAAATTTAAAATCGCGTTCAGCAACTTAAAACGCACTTCCAGGAATTATTGTTAACAGACAGTAGATAATTCTTTTGTGTGTTCCTGTAAATGAACGATGACTGCTATACACACAATATTCTGTAGTAAGCCTCTTGTAATGCACCTTAGTGATATATATAAATTTCAATGCGCTGAAAATAGTGAAAAAATATTTAATTAAACCGCAAACGATTTTTATCCATAGCCGTAATCTAACGGAATTCTTTTGACTGTCCCTGTCAACTATAAGTGCTATGCACACACTATTCCATATTAAGCTTCTTGTAATGCACCTTAGTGATATATATCAATTACGATGCGTTTGAAATTGTGTAACATCCTTAAAATAAACCGCAAATGATTTTTCCCCATAGACCGTAATGTAACAGAATTCTTTTGAGGTTCCCTGTAAAAAAACTACAAGTGCTACACACTTCCGTTGAAATAGGGAACATGCTATAGATAACGACAATAACATATAAGAATTGCAAGGCCATCCGAGCATATTTACGGGAGTTAGAGCACGGACAGACGACCAGACGGCAGACGGCAGACGGCAGACAAACCGAAGTCATAAACACTTTTCAACTAGGTTGGAAAGTGTTAAAAAAAGCTGTGAAACTTGAAATATAGATTTAGAAAATAACCTTTTAAAATTTAACATAGCAAAACTGATGACTTACTTTTAATATCTGATGTGACTATTTTCCTTTTTAATTATATTTAAATTTCACACAGAAATTTTTAACTTATATATTGGTATAATTTCTTAAGATTAAATTTAAATTCAATTATTATTTTAATATTTAGTGTTTCAATCATTCTGCAAATGTAGATTTAAGTGACATAAAAATGCTTAATATAAATTAAATTTGAATAATTATTAAAATATATGTATGGGGCGATATATATGTTTCTGTATGGGGCGAACAGTGTGACAGAACGTCATTCATCGGAGTCCATATTCAGTGATTTATTTAATCTAACACAGTCAACTGAAGTTCTAAGTTTATTTAGAAGTGTATTAGAAGCAGATATGTTACACTCACGCACCGATATTTGGCGATATTTAGAAGCCGACTCCAAACAAGTAACTCAATACAATAGCCAGGTTATCATTAAAGGAAAAAATCTCCAAAATTTGGCGACTTTTTTCCTTTTTATAACCGATAAAAAAAAAACAGTGCGTGAGTGTAAAACATCATAGCCGTGTATTATGTTGTTGCATTATTTTAGCGAACATTACTCGATTATTTGAAGAAAGTTTCGTAAAATTATTAATTGGAACATTCAAAATATTTAGTTTACAGAATTAGCATAGAATTCATTATAAATGGCTACAACAAAATGAAATTGAAATCATGTTTTAATCGCTTGAATAAAATTATTTTTATATTTATTTTTTTATTAACTTTAATATAACTGTTCATATTCATATGAAAATGTCATGTAACAAGTATTTACATTAATTAGCTCCAGATATTCCATTTAATTCACTTTCACCTTCCCTTATATTCCTGAAATTCTGGTTTCTGTATGAGGCGAACAGTGTGACAGAACGTCATTCATATGAATCCATACTCAGTGATTTATTTAATCAACAACATCTGAAACATTAATGAATGAGAATCTCGCGTATTTATCAAATAATTGATGTAATCTAACACAGTCAACTGAAGGTCTAAGTTTATATAGAAGTGTATTATATGGTTGCATTATTTTAGCGGACATTACTCGATTATTTGAACACAGTTTCGTAAAATTATTAAACGGAACATTCAAAATCTTTAGTTTACAGAATTAGCATAGAATTCATTATAAAAGGTTACAAACAAAATGAAACTAAAATCCTTGAATAAAACTATTTTTATATTTATCTTTTAATTAACTTTAATTCAAATGTCCATATTCAAATGAAAACATCATGTAAAAAGTATTTATTTCCACAATTTCGGCCAAGTTAATAAATAATACGCGGGTCATGCCAGTTCTATGTAATTGTAATTTACTCGTGTTATTTTCTATTCATAAAATGAAAGTTTAGTCGTTTTAAATGTTCCCTATTTCCTAATTACTTACGAAATATGCCCATTCTGGTAGGCTGCCTATCTAGCCGGTCAATTTATTTAAATAAATTGTTTTCCAGAAAGAGCGTTGGAGTTATAAAACTGATTAGTCTAATTAAACTGATTATACTCAGGTTCCAGAGTACCTGGTACCAAGGTAATACCAAAGTAACCAGGTTCAAGCCCTGGTCCCGGCATTTTTCGCTCTGTTGGAAAAAATCTCAACTATGATACTCCAACCAATGCATATAAACTGATAATATTTTTTGATTGCGTGCGAGCAGGGATTTTACAAGTACATTCCAGGGTGTTTCATTGCTGTCCTGCAGGTAAACGTAATACCGATCATTTACAGATTCAGTCGCCTTTTTATTTTACGCGGATGGTTGCATTCGGTGGTGCAGTCCATGAAACCGCTGGTTACACTCCACCATAGAATTTAGCGACAGAGATGTTGAAAACAAGGTATGAAACAAAAGCAACGAGACACAAATTTAATGAAGGTAATAAAGTTAAATATGGTCCTCGGTTCGGCGTGAAAGACTTTCGCCCAGGTTACAATGAAACTGGGGCGATCCATACAGTCCTATATTGAGAAAAATGACACTTTCAAATCTGAGTAAATTGATGTTTACATTTTGTTATGAAACTTTTTGTTTCAAAAATAACAACCCAAAGTTTTCAATTTCTAAATACCCGAAATACTCAGAACATTGCTACAAGGACATACTCAAAACTGAGCACATAGAGGTCAGATCATACTCAGTTTTGAGACACGCACCTACTCAAAAATGATTAGAATTAGCTCAAATTCATTTTTGAAACATGGAAACACTCAAAAATGAGCACATAGAAGTCAGTTCATACTCCATTTTGAAACATGGACGTACTCAAATATGAGCGCATGATGTTTTATTCTTGAGTGTGTGCCTGTTTTCAGAAATGAGTATACATATGTTTCAAACATAAGTAATTTTGATTCGGAGCCATGTTGACTACGCGACATACTCAGATTTGAGTATTTTTTGCTCAGTTTTGAAAATGTCGTTTTTAGAGTGTAAAAAGACTGAATGAGTTCTTGTTTCGAAAAAGAAAATCACTTTCCTCAAAACTGAAAGGTAATGCATATGAATAGTTCCATATTTTTTATACATAGTTGTTTTAAGTATTTATTACTTGTTTAGGGATTTGTTTATTTATGTTTACTTTAGTTCGTGTCCTCCTGTGCAGGGACTGTACGATCTGAAACATGCAGTTCTTCAGGAAGGGGAAACGTCAGATCCAAGGTGGATAAGCGTACCACTCATCAGCAGATTCGACTGCCTTTTCACTTTACGCGGCTGGTGATCTAAGCGGGTGGAGTACCGCCTGGGTGCTTATTTGCCGGAATTGACAAATTAAGACGTCTCTTCATAATGCGGCGCTATAGAGAAAGTCATTCCCTAAGTAGGATGTGTGTGACTAACAATTATGGAATATTCCTTACTGGTTATAACCACATACCTCTAATAACGAACCTCTATTTTATGAATTCTTCTCTTTTACGAACTTGTTATTGGAAACAAGAACACTCTTTATATGTTATTTTTTGTTTATGAATTTAACATTTCTCTTTATGTATTTAAGTTACTTTGAAAGTAGTATATCAACTTTTAAAATATCGCAAGTAACGAATTTTTGGCTGGAAATTTAAATTAGTTCTGGACATTTCAAACTTATTCTTTGTTTTTACACATTTTATGACACTTAATGAAATTGAACTAATTTTACCAAGGATTTTACCCCTACTGAAGTTTCAAAATGGCTGCGTTATTTTTTGCAGTTTCGTTCAAGTAGTGCAATCCATATCTAAACTCACGTAACTAGAGAAACTTTTAATACCGTTGCCCACCCCAGGATCACAACTTTCATCCTTCATCAAGAAATGTTAAAATCATTTGAAACAATCCGATGTGGATTATTTTTTCAAGAAAATGCACCTAGAGAGGTTTTTTTAGAGCATTTTTAAGATGTAACTCGGACAAAATTAAAGACATTTTAGTAATTAAATTTAAGGGTGCATATGGTAACGCCTGCTTAAAATTGTTCTGTTGTTAAAAATACAGTTACATCATATAAAAAAATTAATTTATTACTTTTAAATGTGAATCTACATTCTTAATCTAAAAATACAGTATATTTCTGGTCAGGCATTCTTGATTTTCCTAGATATTTTATAAAAAAATATTTAAAATAAACTGATATAAATTATAAAATCTGTATTCATTTATTTTTTATATGATATTTTGTGTTTATGATTTTAACATTTCTGTTTTTGTATTTAAGTTACTTTGAAAGTAGTATATCAACTTTTAAAATATCGCAAATAACGAATTTTTGGCTGGAAATTTAAATTAGTTCTGGACATTTCAAACTTATTCTTTGTTTTTACACATTTTATGACACTTAATGAAATTGAACTAATTTTACCAAGGATTTTACCCCTACTGAAGTTTCAAAATAGCTGCGTTATTTTTTGCAGTTTCGTTCAAGTAGTGCAATCCATATCTACACTCACGTAACTAGAGAAACTTTTAATACCGTTGCCCACCCCAGGATCACAACTTTCATCCTTCATCAAGAAATGTTAAAATCATTTGAAACAATCCGATGTGGATTATTTTTTCAAGAAAATGCACCTAGAGAGGTTTTTTTAGAGCATTTTTAAGATGTAACTCGGACAAAATTAAAGACATTTTAGTAATTAAATTTAAGGGTGCATATGGTAACGCCTGCTTAAAATTGTTCCGTTGTTAAAAATACAGTTACATCATATAAAAAAATTAATTTATTACTTTTAAATGTGAATCTACATTCTTAATCTAAAAATACAGTATATTTCTGGTCAGGCATTCTTGATTTTCCTAGATATTTTATAAAAAAATATTTAAAATAAACTGATATAAATTATAAAATCTGTATTCATTTATTTTTTATATGATATTTTGTGTTTATGATTTTAACATTTCTGTTTATGTATTTAAGTTACTTTGAAAGTAGTATATCAACTTTTAAAATATCGCAAATAACGAATTTTTGGCTGGAAATTTAAATTAGTTCTGGACATTTCAAACTTATTCTTTGTTTTTACATATTTTATGACACTTAATGAAATTGAACTAATTTTACCAAGGATTTTACCCCTACTGAAGTTTCAAAATGGCTGCGTTATTTTTTGCAGTTTCGTTCAAGTAGTGCAATCCACATCTACACTCACGTAACTAGAGAAACTTTTAATACCGTTGCCCACCCCAGGATCACAACTTTCATCCTTCATCAAGAAATGTTAAAATCATTTGAAACAATCCGATGTGGATTATTTTTTCAAGAAAATGCACCTAAAGAGGTTTTTTTAGAGCATTTTTAAGATGTAACTCGGACAAAATTAAAGACATTTTAGTAATTAAATTTAAGGATGCATATGGTAACGCCTGCTTAAAATTGTTCTGTTGTAAAAATACAGTTACATCATATAAAAAAAATTAATTTATAACTTTTAAATGTGAATCTACTTTCTTAATCTAAAAATACAGTATATTTCTGGTCAGGCATTCTTGATTTTCATAGATATTTTATAAAAAATATTTAAAATAAACTGATATAAATTATAAAAACTGCATTAATTTATTTTTTATATGATATTTTGTGTTTATGATTTTAACATTTCTGTTTATGTATTTTAAGTTATTTTGAAAGTTGAAAATCAACTTTTAAAATATCGCAAGTAACGAATTTTTGGCTGTAATTAACGTGTCCTTTAAACTGGCTCGCGTGAACGCGAATATGAATGTACGAGCAGGGAAGACCGAGCTATGCTCGGTCAAAATTAAATTTGAGTTCATATATCATGACCCATGACCAAAATGACCCACTAATCGAATTTTCTCGGACATGTGACCTAGCCCACTGATTTTCGCGTGCCCGAAACTCGTAGGATTAAAAATTTAATGAAAATCGTTAGAGCCGTTTTTTAGATAAAATTAATTTGACCCGCTTTAACCCAAAAATGACCCACTAATCGAAAGTTCTCGAACATGTGACACAGCCCAATAGTCTTCTCGTGCCCAAAAATAGTCGGATACAAAATTTCGTCAAAATCGTTTGAACCGTTTTTTAGATAAAATTAGCTTGACCATGATCCAAAATGACCCAAAATGACCCACTAATTGAATTTTCTCGAACATGTGACCTAGTCTAACAGTCTTCTCGTGCCCGAAAACCATTGGATGCAAAATTTAGTGTAAATTGAGCCGCTTTGTAGATCTTGACCCACAATGACCCAGAATTGACCCACTAATCGAATTTTCTCGGACATGTGACACAGGCAAATGATTTTATCGTGCTCGAAACTCGTAGGACACAAAATTTAATCAAAATTGTTAGAGCCGTTTTTTAGATAAAATTCATTTGACCCGCGTTGTCCCCAAAATGACCCACTAATCGAAAGTTCTCGAACATGTCATCAAGCCCAACAGTCTTCTCGTGCCCGAAAATGGTTGGATACAAAATTTCGTCAAAATCGTTTGAACCGTTTTTAGATACAATTAGCTAGACCATGACCCAAAATGACCCAAAATGACCCACTAATCGAATTATCTCGAACATGTGACCTAGCCCAATGGTTTTCTTGTGCCCCAAAATGGTAGGATACGAAATTTGACCAAAATCGTTAGAGCCGTTTTTAAGATAAAATTTGCATATATATATATATATATATATATATATAACCACACACAAGATTTGCTCGTATTATAATATATGATATTGCGAATTTCGAAGTGTATTTTGATTATTATTCTGATTTTTTTCTAGTGTTTTGAATATTTTATTGTACAACTGCCTAGCTGTACGTTTAAGACCTTCAATGTTTATTTATTTTTGTGACTTTCTAGTTCTTCTGAAACATTCGCAGCACAAATGTAGCGTGATATGTAATGGACTGTTTTTCGTCTATTATCTACCCAAACCCGAATGTTGTAATATTTATTTCTTATACCCAGCTCAATTTTTCTACTTCAAAATTTACTTTGACTTCAAGTTGCGAGTTTAGAATTTGACTTCCTTATTTATATATATCTGACCATTGATCACTGCATAAATTCGTTGGGCAGAAATTCTGCGTTTAATCTCACGGAATCATGGAGACATACATTGTGAATACAAAGAAATTTTAATAATAACTGTCATGTTTTAATAAAATAAAATCTCGTCGTATTTTTTCTTTTACTTTGCATACAATTTTTTTTGTCACAAATGGGGTATTAAAAATCATGTCGTGCGTGTGTACATGCCACATTTAATTTTTATAGAAATTATTAAGTTTTATATCTAGCATTAATTATATATAAATAAAATTGTGTGTTTAATTGATTATTTAGCACGTCGCATGTAAATTTTAATAATATAAAATATTTATTAAAGTTATAATTTTAACTTTTAAAGTTTAACTAAAATATATGATATAATTTTATAAATTACACTTCTATTTATCATTACTTATTTCAAATCATTTCATTTCTGAAACTCTTCCTAGCGAACTATAATAAAGGAAGTAGAATATGATAGAATAAAATTCATTAAAGATCATATTGAATGATTTAATTAATTAACACCGGCTGAAACATATTTGAAGTTTCCTGAATGATAATTTAACTGATTTATTACATAATTGATTTAATAAAACATTTAAATAGTTCGCATCTGATAATCTATCACGTGCTTGCATTATTCATGCAGACTTTGGGAAGTTACTCGATTATAGGGAAAATACCTTCATAAAATAATAAATGCGAAAGTCATATTTGTTTTACTGTTATAGATTTAAGGGGTCTTGTACCTTTTAAATTCGCCGAAAATCAACAAAAACTTTCAAACTTTGAAATAGTGTATCTTCAAAACTTTTCTATGTATAAGTATTACATTTTGACTATTGATTAAGCAGATTGTGCTTTTTAATATAATACCATTAAAAACTGACTAGTCTTTTACATAATTTGAGAATTGTTGAAAATAAAGATGCTCCTTTTTTATTCCGTAAGCCAATTCGCGCAGGACATCTTGAGAAAGTATGACTGGATTGTTATGAAATTTGATATAGATAATAAGCACATATGTATTTAAAAAATGATCTACTCTTATGTTAAAATTATTTCATTAACCATGTAAAAAAAAAATATTTTAGTAAAAAAGTTTAAAATTTTGCATTTTTTTAATGAATAAAAATAGTCATAATTAAAAATCTTATCATTGTAAATATTTAAAAGTAGATCATTTTAAACACGCGTATGCGCTTATTATCTAAATCAAATTTTATAACAATTCATGCATACGTTCTTAAGAAATCATGCGCGCAATCACTTAAGGGCAATTTTAATTTCAACAATGCACAAATTCAGTAAAATATTAGTCAGTTTCTAATAGTATTATATTAAAAAGCACAATCCATTTAATTAATAATCAAAACTTTATGTTTATACATATAAAGCTCTTGAAAATACACTAATTCAAACTTTGATTGTTTTCTCGATTTTCGTCGCACCTAAAAGGTACAAGACCTCTTAACATAAATATTGTTGTAAAAGACTATACATAAAACTCATGCTGTTTCAAAGTAAATCATTACTATCTCGTTTCAATGAATCTTCTCTTAACTCTTGCTCTTGTATGGACTTCAATATAACTTTTCAAATTCGAGTTAATCTTTTATGTATAATGTATTATTTCTATCATTTAGGGCAAAACAAATATAGCACACAATTCATAACGTTTCTAATTTCAGTTTACAGATGCTTATTTCTAATTACAAAATGAAATTTATAAGTAATGTTGCCTATTTTCCAGTTACATACGAAATATGGCCATTCTAAGAAACCATCATTTAAAGACTCCCTGACGGCTCGGGCTACAGGCACAAGTAGATTTTGATGACGCAGACCGTGGGACGACCGTTTATTGGGAATTTCAGCAGAAATGACCTTTTTCCATGATGCGGCAGTTGGGACCGCCCACTTCGAAATCTACCTGTGTCTGTAGGCGGAGCCGGCAGGGATTGTTCTTTTTTTTATTTATTTTTTTGCTGTAAGGGTTAGTCCTATACAAAACTTGTCAATATAAAAGTTGTAGATAAAATTAAGAGAATTTATAATAAATTTAAGTGGATTTGATATCTTGTAAATTGAAGAAGTTGTAAAATTTTTTTCTTCTTAAACCTCTCTATTCAACCCTCCTTGAGGCAAATTTTTAATGATCTTAAAAATCTGTCATACATAAATTTTCGGCCCTTTTCCTAGAAGGAATAATAACTTTAAACAGATCTTATACATATCATAATCAAGTAGTTATGGGGTTTTTCTGTTTTCAGACACCCCTCACCAGAGCTGCCAAGTTTCCGGCTTTTTGGATATCAGTATTTTTCTACAGAAAATGTTGTTTTATGTAATCGGGACATTTCCTGCGATTTAAAAGAACAACATTTTCTCTAAAATAATACTGGTATTCAAAAATCCGGAGACTTGGCAAGTCTGCCTCCCGTTATTTCCTCCTCCCTTGGTTCGATTTTGCCCATTAATGAACTTGACTGAGATTTTAAGCCCCTTGATTTTATGTATCAGTTTGGAAAATATTTGTACAGAATTATTGAAGTTATCGGGTCCATAAAAAAGTGATATAGATAGATAGATGATAGATAGATAGGTAGATAGATAGATAGGTAGATAGATATATAGATAAAGTCTTGAACTAGGGGTGGTTTTGGGTTCTGGGAGTCATGATCGGCGTATATCTGCAAAAAATTTTCAGAAATTCCAACATAGGGGATAATGTAAAAGGTAGTATTTCTTGCAAAATCTACCTAAAAGAATTACATTCGAGAGTGATCTTGGATGCTAACAAAAACAATTATCTTATTAAATTTCCTTTATTTATCATTAGGCTGAAAATTATATTTAAATTTCGTATAAAATATATTAAATTTATTTATTTTAATTTTTAAATACATTAAAAAACATCTGGCATTAATTATTATCGATTTAAATTAAAGACTACAACTTTAGCAACTTTTTAATGCGTATATTGTAATGGTGTAAAAATATGGTGTACTCTAAATAACATATGTGACGTTTCATTGTTTTTCTAAAATGTGTTACATAATGAAGTTAAATTTATAAATTTTTGTTTTAATTATCATTAGATATTCCATTCACCTTACCTTTACTGAATTTCTGAAATTCGGCCTTCCGGCAAATTATAGTATAGGATGTAGAATGTGACAGTATGGAATTCATTAAAGCTCATATTGAATGTTCCAATCAATCAACACCAGCTGAAACTTTCTAAGTATCCTGAATTATAGTCTCGCCGATTTAACACATAATTCATGGAATCAAATACGGTCTACTGAGTTCCTAACTTTACAATATAGTCTATCATACAATTGCATTATTCATGCATTTAACGGTTCATTGATTTTTCGAAAGTGCTTTCTTAAAATTATGAAATACGAAATATACATTAGTATTACTGTAGCAGATAAGGCATAAAATTTGTCATAAAAAATTACTAAAAAAGCACGAAATGTTCAAAACCAAGATGATATTTGTCGTGCTTCGATGAACCAATATTTAACTCCCAATTCAATCAAATGTTTTAATTCATTTGAATACGTTTTAATACACATTATATTACCTCTTTAATTTCGAATGAAAAATGAAAAGACGATTCATTTTATTCTTTCTAATTTTTATTAACACCATTTTTTTTTCTAATTTCAAAATTAAAGTTATAAATACTGTTCTGCTTTTTTTACAGTTACAAACATAATATGATCTTTCTAATGGGAAAGAAGTATTTTCATGGGTTAGTAAGATCACTGACAAATACGCCAAGTATAAGTAAATTAAATATTTTCATTGGACAAAAGGACCAAAACAGCTGACAAAACAGCTCAGAGTTGCAACACGAAAGTGTAAATTGAATCCATCTTCAAGTGATTTTCAAACTTCCCAGGATAAATCAAATACGAGAAAAGGTAGTGATTACAAATATATAAGGATAGTTCTTTTCAAATGCGGCTTATATGGAAAGAAATATTTTAAATGACTATACATATCTAAAGAAAATCATAAAGGCATCTCTGTTGTGCAGAAAATTTTCAACCAAAGACTATTTTAGAACAATATTTTTTAATTAAAAGAAATGTAAAATTTTTGGTTCAAAGAAGCTGGAAAAACATATGGCAATCAAAGAATAACGAGTTTAGCTGATAACATTCAAGAAGTACCTAATTAAGTCCAAGATGGATCTATTTTGATCTGGTGATGTAATTCTTGTGTTGACTGTTAAATTTTACAGTCTTTTCTTTCGACTAGAATAGCGGGCTTGAACGCTTTTTCTTAACCATATACATTGCTTTGAAGTTCAATTTATGGGTATCCCTCCTCTCACAATACAATCCCTCGCCTTGTTTGTTTTAGTTATTTAGTAATATTCTTAGGTAAGACAAATAGTAAAGCAACTCAAAATAATTTAGTGAAATTTATTCGCCTATATATTTTGATTTACATTTTATAGCTAATTTCAGTTATCTATAATGAAAACCTAACATCGAAACAAATAAAAACAGGATTAAAGTAACTTTTAATCATTTAAAATTACAATTAAAATTTATAAAAATTACTGAAACGTCAAACTTGGTTCCATAGTCAAACGTTTGTACCCTCATTTAATTCATATCACACTAACTCAGGCTGAGTTCTAAGCACCGCTCAGGTGTTGTGACGGAAATTCGTTACACCATAGTTCAATGGGTGCACTCTCCCTACAGGGAGCATTTCGTTTTTTGAAGAAAAGTTTCAGAATAGTTGCTGATAATTTAGTTAATAAAAATAAATTGATAAAAGATAAGACTTGAGAAATGTTTCTTATTCATAGAGTATATACAGTTCCCCAAAATACTAAAATGAATTATGAAATGTATAAATGCTATCAAAAATAATGCCAAACATGCGAGAAGGGGAAGATTTTTTTTGCCCCTGAGTAAAATATTTAAAAAAAGAAATTCCTTGAAAAGATCAATTATTTTTTTATTTTGATGCATCTAACTTTTCTAATATACGTTTTGAAACAGTGTTTTCTTTACTGTTGCTTTATTTCAATATGTTTTATCGATTTGTTTCTAAATCTTTTAAAAATCTTTTAATTTCATTTTCATCGATGTCGTGCAGCTTAGGAGTATTTTAGACCGGGAGGCGGCAGCACAGACAATCACCTCATCGAGTTCACGGCTGAAATTCTAGAATTAGTTAAAACTCGATTCGCATATTAAAACGCAATCGGTCTGCCAAGTCATATCTTGGTGGAAAACTCCTGAAAACCCGATTATAACGGTTGACTCGTAGGTTTAGCATTGTGTTTTCCTGCACCCAAAAGTATAATAACATGGAGAACTGAGTGCAGGAAAACACAATGGTAAACCTACGAGTCAACCGCTAAAATCGGGTTTTCACCTGTTTTCCACCAAGATATGACTTGGCAGACCGATTGCGTTTTAATATGCGAATCGAGTTTTAACTAATTCTAGAATTTCAGCCGTGAACTCGATGAGGTGATTGTTTGTGCTGCCGCCTCCCGGTCTATTTCTTATTTAACGAAATTAAGGAAATTTTTGTGCTTCTTCCACATGAATACAAATTTTCTTATTAAATAAAGGTATAAAAAAGATGTAAAAGAGGCTCTTATAAAAAAGGTTAGCAACAGAGGTGTCAATTTTTGGTATTTGTTTATTTAGACATCTAGCACTATTTCCTAACAGTTATATTCGCCTTACTTAACGAGACTTTATTGTGAAGACTCGACTTTTGCGAGTATTCTCATCTCGACTCACTACTAGAGTCCACTTTAAAAAATTCAAACTGATTCCTCTATCTCGCATGTAATTCATCCCCTACTATACAACATGCGCTTAAACCTTCGAAAATATAAAACTGCCAAGAAGTTTTTAACACAACATCTAATTCTACCACTCCTTTATTACGTCAGACTAACCCATGTGCAGAATAAACCACAAAATTCGAAAATATCAACTTCTTATAATCGAATTATTTTCGATAAATATTATACAAAATGAAACACCGCTCTGCCCCTGTATCAAGTAAATATTTAACCCCAATTCCATTCAACACAATCAATAGCTCAGACAACTCAACTGGATTAACTATCCACACTATTTAAATATACAGAAGGCTTTTGTTGTTTAACCCATGACTGTACATACCCTGACCTACAACCGCTCACCAGTTCAACCTTTCTGACCTCGTACTAGATTTTCTTTCCACATTATCTCTATCACTAACATTTTCGATCACCGATAACTGCCTTTAACAAGAAGGGGGTGGTTCTTATCATGAAACACCTCTGACCATTTCCGAAGCTTTTCTCATTACTACCTAGCTACTTACCATTATCCCTGTAACCATTAAGATTACAAGAATTTCTATAATTTCCAACATCACCTTTATTAACATTATTATTTCTAAAATTAAAACTACTTCTATAACCAACATTATCAGTAGACTCATTATGGTTAACTCTATAATTTTAATTACCATAATTTCTACTCCCTCCCCCTATTTTCTATAATCATATTTAAACTCTTGATTTGATCAACTCGAATCATATCTATCCCCTCATTCTTTAGTGTTGTCATAAACATAAAGTGTTCATAAACTTTTGTAAATAACTTTATTATAATTTTAATAAATATTAATAAATATAATTTTGTAATATTCTACGTATATAAATATACGTAGAATATTACAATATTATTCGGCTTATTTATTAACAGATACTTTTAGAAATGATGCTATTCTACGACTAAACAAGCTAAAATTTTGTATTAGAAAATTGTGGTAAAAAAAAAAACATCGTGTACCCTAAAAAGACGTTTACGATGCGCTACTGTGTTGTATGTAGTTTCAGTAACTTTATAGAATAACTGATAAATACGTTTCTAAAGCTATGAAACATAAGTATAAATTATGCTGATGCAACAAATGCTAGGTGAGTCCAAAGGAACTCTATTTATGAGAAAAATGTTAGAAACAATGCCATTCATAGAGTTATACATTTTGCAGTTTATGGTAAATGAAGATATCAAAATAACTGCTTGTATCTCTTTCTTAAAATAGCTGTGTTACATCACTAACGGTTATTTCCATTATTTTGCCACATTATCTTTCATATTTTCAGTATCAGAAGACATTTCTCCAGTACCTTTTAGTTCAAGTACGTGGATCTGAAGATTTAATATACACTTATGCAAACTCATACAAGTACGAATTAAAACGGTATAGCTGATCTTCGCTAACAACGATTGGGAAATGTTAATTAACTGTTACTTCGACCTAAACACTGATCTCTGACTTTGAGCACGTTTACTCTCAAATATGATTTAGACAAATCTGTTCCTCATTTTATGCCTAATATTGTAGTGCTAAAATTTTCAATACACAAGAAAACAATATTTGGGGAAGTCATGGTTACTCCACTGACATAATGGTCGATATCTGCTGAAGAATAACGAAGTACTTATTTCCCACTTTGAGCCTTATTTTGGAGAATAATAATACAAAAGTAAGAACTTATTATACCTAAAAAATATTAGCGTTAATGTTTGTATAAACATATAATTATATCAATACACAAAAAAACAAACTTTTAAAATAGTACCAAAGAATCTTTTCTGAAATTCTAATCTATAGTAACAAAAACAATTTGTGTATTGGCGTATTTAAGTAATGTATGGCAGTAACACATACATTGGAAGCCCTACAACTGTAATCTTTGGTTTAAAGATAATTTTAAAAGCACTGGATAAATGAAGGCGGATGACTTGAAAATTCCCAGTACAAAATGAAACTAAATTTCGTGATACTGATTTTCATAATGTACGTACAATCGTAATAATAATATTAATAATATTATTAATAATAATAATAGAACACTGCATTAATACCTCCTCAAATAATTGTATAAAAATGTGACGGTACCAAACTATTGGTTATAACGTTTACTAATAAATGGTATAGTTAAACTTTGCTTAGCGAATCGTATAAATATAGAAATAGCTCCAAACTTAAAATTTGTCAATACTAACACCTAAGTTTTACATCATATTTGGATTATTCGGTAGCTTTTATTTTAGGATACGAAAAGGAAGCCATTCGGCCAAGTAGGTTAGGAATTATGTAGTTTTGGAATTTCGATTGTTAAATTCATTTTTAATCGTTGCGAACCAGATTATAATGCGGGTAGTTTTTTTAAGCATAAGTCAAAAACTATTTGGTGAAATAAGCTGTAATTTTTGATTTGCATATTACAAGCTTTTTGAAATAAACCTCAATAAAAAAATTACATAGTTTAAAATTAATAATTTTTTTATGAATGTATTTCAAATTATAATTTTAATATTAATTTTCAAAAAAAAATAAAGTTTATGAAATTTCAAATATCCTGCATACGCTTTATTTTGACTAAATCTGTAATGGCTTGTGTTTATTTTGTTGTAAAAGAAAATGATGTCGACAGATATGAAATACCAGCCACATTTGACTTTAAAGTCCACTAAACACTATTTTAAGCTTTATTTTGAAATAAGTCGTATTTACTTCCTTGTAGAAACATATGTAACTGAATAATCCATACATCTTTAAAAATATTTCTCACTGTTTATTCAATGGAATGTTATGGAAAATCGGCCGGAAGATTATTTGATTCTAGTGTGATTTTGTTACAAGTTATTCTTTGTGTGTTAAACAAAGTAATAGTTTTCGGAATAATTCTGCATACAAATAGCTAATTATAAAGTAAATCGGTATAGAGATTTTCATGGTATGAAACAAATATGTATATGGGGACATTAACCGCTTGACAGAATTACAAACAATATATTGAACATGATGAAGTAAAGGTAAATAAATTTCTCGCTTCTTTAGATTTGCTTATTTACATTTTAAAGAATGTACATTTTGATTAAATTTCCTAAAAGAATTAACATTGTAATATTTCTAAAAATCATTTTTTATAATATGAAATCCCATTGCACACCAAAGGGACTTTTCATGTTCATTCTTAGAATGTATTTATGCTCGTATGCAATAAAAAATAAAATATAATTAATAATAATAATTACAAATCATTTAAGTATTTTTTGCTGTTACATGTTAGCTATTTTTTTATTGTTTCCGACTGCGAATAAAAAAGCCGTAGGATGTTTTTTCAAAATTTTTGGTAACAGAAACACATAAAAATTGTGATGTTTTAAAAGACAAAAACATTGGTCACTAGTCAACAATATGTTAAACAGTTTCTTATTGCGTAAAAACAAAATAAACTTACACCATTATCGAAAGCTTTTATTTCAAGCAAATGCTACCAATAAAGTTAAATGGACTTTTAAGTAAGATAAAATCGAAACTGGACTTTTAAAGATTATTTGAAGTCAGTTAGCTAACAAGTACAGCAAATCAACACATTGACCACAGCAGAATGTGCCAAAGTGGAATTTTTGGAAAACGTTGACAAAGCGGTTTTCGGTGTTTATCGAATAAGTTTGCAATTTCTAATCCCGATAACAATTTTGTTAATTTTATACATTTTGAATTCAAAAATATCAGTTTTAGTTATTTTTACACTTTAAGGGCCAAACTGAAATAACTAAACATATGCGTAGGGCCACGGGGTACTTTTATTAAATATATGGTAATAACATTAAAATAATTAACAAACTGGTGTGATACAGTAAAGCAAAAAACTTCTTAATAACACTATAAAATTAAGAGATGCGCTAGGCCTATTGCAAGAACTTAGACACGCAACCAAAAAAGACACACTACCACTTGGAAGGCAGGAACATGACTGAAAGGAAATGGAAGGGAAAGGGATAAGTTAGAGCAAATAGGATAGCAGAAGGCATCCACCAATCACAAAAGATCATTACCGAATCATAAGAACACATAACATAAGGAGAAATATGAATCAAATTGCATAAAAACAGAGTCGGAAAGATAAAGGAGATTACAAGTAAATAAAAAAAAAACATATATAATAATAAACAAATAACATGATTTTTTCATTAAATTAAAAAATGTCAAACTGGTCAATTGTTCTATGTCATCCCTTGATGTCAAATCGTATTTGTCAATATTCCAATTGAAGGTGCTCTTTCATGTTTAGAAACTAGATTACGTGAATTTCCTTATTCTGATATTGAAGTAAAATATTTTATTAATTTAACTAAACTTTGCATTACTCATTCTACTTTGAAATTTGATATTAATTTTTACAAGCAATCATTTGACGGCTTAAGCATGCGAAATCCTTCATCACCAATTTTTTGTGATATTTATATGTATTATTTTGAAGAAAAAATATTCAATCAGTTAAAGTTTAAATGTTGGGTGCGTTATGTTGACGATACTTTTGTATTAGTTGATAATCCTTTTGAAATTTCCACCATTCTTCAAACTGTGAAGTCTATCGATCCACATATTTAGTTTACTTATCAGTTAGAAAATTGTAATACAGTTCTCAATCTTGATATTTTAGTTACCATATATGTTTTTTTTCTCTAAACCTGTGTTTATAGAAAACCATTTCCTGCCTCTAAAACCCTCTCATACTTTCGCAAATCACCCAGACAAATAGAAGATTGGTGTCTCTTACACGTATGTAAACCGTGCCCTCAAAATTTGTTTAGATTCTGCTTTCCTAAATGATGAACTTAATTACTTAAAATTCGTTGCTGTCAAAAGAGGTTTTAACTGTTTTGTTATGGATAATGGTGTGAATTCATCACCAATTTTTTGTGATATTTATATGTATTTTTTTGAAAAAAAATATTCAATCAGTTAAAGTTTAAATGTTGGGTGCGTTATGTTGACGATACTTTTGTATTAGTTGATAATCCTTTTGAAATTTCCACCATTCTTCAAACTGTCAAGTCTATCGATCCACATATTTAGTTTACTTATCGGTTAGAAAATTGTAATACAGTTCCCAATCTTGATATTTTAGTTACCAGATATGTTTTTGTTTCTAAACATATGTTTACAGAAAACCATTTCCTGTCTCTAAAACCCTCTCATACTTTCTCAAATCACCCAGCCAACTAGAAGATTGGTGTATTTTACACTTATGTAAACCATGCCCTCAAAATTTGTTTAGTTTCTGCTTTCCTTAATGATGAACTTAACTACTTAAAATTTATTGCTATCAAAAGAGGTTTCAATTCTTCTGTTATGGATAATGGTGTGAATAAATTCAATAGACCCTCAAGTAAATCTGCTCTTTCTCAATCTGTCAAAACAAAATCTGATAATTTGATTATTCTACCTTTTCATCCTCCTTTATATTTTAAATTATCTAAAAGTTTGAAAAGTTTCAACAATAATGTTATCTTTAAACCTGTCAATAAGCTTAAGTTCCCCTCCACTAAGACTTCTTTTCCTCATCTTCGCAATTGAGGAATCTATAATGTTCTTTGAAATGGTTGTCATTTATCTTGTATAGTATTATAGTATAGTATTATAGTATAGTACAAACAAAAAGAAATATCGAAACAGGCTCAAAAGAACACTTCTGTTATGTCTCTAACAAAAAAAAATTCCAAAACTTCTATTGCCAACCATTCTTGGGATTACGGCTATAGTTTTAATTTTCAAAAAGCTTAAATTATCTTTAATGTCAATAGCACCTTAGATTTGTTCATTCTGGAAAATTTAGCCATTTATCTTAATTGTGAATTTATAGTCAATGAAAAATCGGATTCCACTATGCTCTCTGCAGCTTAGAAAAACTTGTTCAGTTCAACCATATAATTTTTTCATTATTATTACTATTTTTGTATTTAATTTTTCTTTTTTTATATATAGTAGACTCTGGATTACCTGGGATCGGATTATCCTGGTTGCGGATTAACTGGGACGACCCCCCCTTTCCCCCCAAGAAAAGAACGATAGAAGGAAAGAAAAATCAAGCGCGGAATGCAGGTTTGGGAAGACCACATTCTTCTAAACACTTTCTATTGTATTGGATTCGTCCAGTCGACCGGTTTCACTTCCGTTCTGGAATGCTGGCGGGTCGAGACATGATTAAACCGTCGTCGCAGTATCGGTGCTGTTTAGATTAATAGTTTCGCACGTGCTTTGTATTCTGTTCGTAGTATTAACATGTAGAAATCTAAAAGAATCGTTCTTAATATAAATCAAAATCTGGAAATAATTAATAAATCGGAGAATGGACATCCAGTAAAATCATTAATGAGTGAATATGAGATTGGTGATCAAACTGTGCGAGACATTATAAAAAATACACTGAAACTAATCGAATTTCCTGGAACTTCAGATAGTCCAAAAACGAATGTGTAATAGTAAAACAATGAAAACCTCAACATATGAAGTGTTAGGAAAAGCCATAGTTTTGTGGTTTAACCAACACACAGCAGCCGGAATGCCTGTATAAGGTGCTTTTTGTGCGGCTAAAGCCAAACATTTTTTCAAAGAGCTTAAGATTCCAGGTGATTTCAATGTTTCGTGGTGGGTGATTAACAAGATGCAGACAAAGATATAATATACGCCAAATAACTGTTTAAGGCTGAAAGCTCATTAGTAACAAATCAGCAGCTGAAAATTTAGTGCTAGAATTCCGAAATTTCGTACGTGAAGAAAATCTGAGTGCTGAACGAATATACAATGTGGACGAAACGAGTCTTATATTAGAAGTGTTTGTTACAAAATACATGTTTGCCACAAAAGACATTAGCATATGAAACCGAAAACATGCATCGGGGCATAAGAAGCAGGAACAACGCATAACAGTATTGTGTTGTGCTAATGCCTCCGGCTCACATTTTTTAAATTTGTGCGTTATAGGAACTTCAAGAAAGCCGAGAGCATTTTCGAAAAAGATGAGATATTCAAGTTTGCCTGTAAGTTATTGCATCAACAAAACAGCTTGGATGACTACAGAAATCTTTTCTGATTAGCTTAAAAGAAAGTCTGTTTTTGCGGCACGAAAATATTTGGAACATGACACTCTTCCTCAAGAAGCTGTTCTTCTACTCCACAATGTACCTAGTCATTCAGCCGACAAAAATGTTAAAATCTGAATATTGGGATTTCTTTGTGAGATATCTGTCCCCAAATGTGACAGCTGAAATCCATCCTATGGATCAGGGTGTTATTTGAAACACACACATATATATATATATACCTCGACAAAATACCGCACAAATTTGCTGCTTAAGTTGGCAGAGGAAGGATACGATAATTGCTTTCTTTTTTGAAAAATCTCAGTTTTGGATGAGATTCATTATGTTGATGCTGCAGGGAAAATAGTAAAAAGCACCACGGTTAAGAAATCATTGTATCGGATGAAGAAAATGAAATTCCTACAGAAGACGATGATAGTACTGATTTGCAAGTTTAGAAGTTTTGAGAAAGTTAAGCTGTTCTGAAAATGAGGATGAAGAAGCAGTGTAACAACGGAATAATGGAGATTCGAAATTTGAAATGTTACGAAAGTTACGATAATATTGTGTCGCGTGTCGCTTGTGGTTCAGAAGAAACAAGTAATTTCGAAGAATTTCCTGAAAGTGATGAAGCCAATCATGTAACTCATCAAAAGTTAAGTCATGGTGACACATTAGTACACACTGAGACGCTACTTAATTACTTGGAGGAAGAAGATGAAAGTACACCTGCAAAAAAAAAATATGTTGAGATATTTGTGTAGGAAAATTCGTCGAAGAGTAAATTAAAAATGAAAACAGAGTTCTATCAATGCATTCTTCACAAAACAGTGAAGTAAACTATATTTATATATATTTTTTATTTTGTACGATTGTAAATCTAAATAACACTAAAATTTATGTTCATTCTCTTTCTTTTATTTTAATTAAATTATTAATGTCCTATTGTATAATAATTTGACATTTTCTATCTTTTTCCAAAATTTTTCATCAAAATTTGCACAAATTTGATTATCCGGGAATTTGTTTATTCGTGTCCAGACATTGCCCGACCATCCCGGTTAATCGAGAGTCTACTGTATTATTTATTTTTAATCGTTATTCGTATATATTTTATTTATTTATTATTAATATTACATGTAATTTGTTTCTTAATTACTTAATTTATGTATTTATTTTATTTTTTTTCTTTCTTTCTTTTTCTTTCTTTCTTTATTATTATATGTATTTTTTTTTATATTTGCTTGTAATTTCATTTATCGTTTCTGACTCTGTTTTATGCATTTTGCTTCATAATTATCCTTATGTTCTGGTTTCTCCTGATTAGGTAATGCTCTTTTGTGATTGACTGATGCCTCCTGCTTTCCTGTTTGCTGTTTTGTTTAACTTATCCCCTTCCTTTCCATTTCCTTCCAGTCTTGACCCTGCCTTCCAAGTGGTAGCACGACATATTTTATGCCTGGTGAAAAAGACAAAGTTTTTTCAAATAGCCTATCGCATCTCTTAATTTTACGGTGTTATTAAGAAGTTTTTTTTCTTTATTTTACATGGTAATAAATTATCAAAAGTACTGTTTTATAGCAATAAATTTTCTTCACTGAAAATATTGATTGCACACGTATTAGTGTGGTATGGCACCACGAAAAATATTGCTAGCACACGTATTCGTGTGCCATGGCATTCAACGTATCAATATGTACTTTTTTCGTTATTTAAGTTGACAAATGTTACTAGCAACTAGCATAATCTAGTTTTTCATTATTTTTCGCATTTCCTATACCATTTTTGTCTCTTAGGGATATTTTCCCCCGTAGCATACCAAATTTCTTTTAGTTTGACCTCTTTGAAATTCTATCGGCAGAGTTATCGCAAGTTAATAATATTTCTACGGACTTTACTATAATAAACGTTTTTATATAAATGTCGTTATTCATATCTGGCTGAAAATGGGGGGAAAGGTATATTCGGAGCATATTTTCATGCTATGGAACGTTTAATCAATTCAGAACTTAATTTTATGTTCATGATAAAACGAAAATCCGTCTTTTTACATGAAAGATTTCGCTTTAGCGCCAAAATTTAGTAACCCATGTTTAATCCGATCTTATACTTAATATTTCGAATCAGGTTCATAGCCAGAGAGCGTATATGAGCAAATGTGATTTGGAGCAACAGTGTTTTTTTTTTAATGTAAAACGAGTAATAGTGTTTCTTTGTGCATTAAAAAAAAACAATGAAAATGATTTTTTCTATTTAATTTGCTGTTATCTGCAATTTTCATAATTTTAAAACATTTTGAGGTAATATACACATTACGAATGTCGGATTTTATTTTAATCTTAGAAGTATTTCTAATGTTAGAATTACTCAAAAATTCCACAGATAAGCAAAAACGTATAATCTCCGAACTACCAATATTTTCATCTTTTAAACTCTCTTTCTATGTCGTTTGTTGATCTTTTTACTTGGATTAGTCTTCCGTTAGTTAGCTTCTTAAAATCATCTTAAGCCATCCTTTCTCTGATTCCCAAAGAAATTTTTGTTTTAATCACTTTCTATTTCTTAAATTCTAAAAGATCAAATGTTTACACTCGACAGAGTTTCAATGCATCTGTTTACATGAATGATGTTCCACAAAAAGTGTTTACTTAGACAAAAATAGAAGAAATGAAAAAAGCATCTGAAGTAAAAAGTACATTAATGTTTAAATTAATTTTCATTTTTCATTTTTTTGGAATGGGAGGAATATTTCTTTAATACAAAATATAAAACATTTTAAAAGAATATTATTTAAATTTTTCAGTATTAACTCTTGTATTAAATATTTAAGCTATTTCAACACTGTATCCTTTTCTTTTCAATTCCACTGATACATAATATAATATTTTTTCAGGTAATTTCTGTGGACATAACATTTTAAGTCCGATGTACCAAATTTTAGTTATGTGTCTAACAAAAAGGTTTTTTTTCACGCTTTTTAAAGACATTTGAAAGATTTGGAACAATGTTTCGAAACACAAAGTATAAAAATAAACATTTTTCTGAATTAAATTCTACATTATTTGAACTATTATCTATCAATATTTAATACATAAATATAATATTTTAAGTAATAGGTATAAATATATATAGAATCTTAAGGCATGCTGGTTGATGCATTTAAAATGTATTCATCTATTTTTAAATAAATGAGAATATTAAATTAACGACTGTTTCTAAATTTTATCGGATTTTATATTATGTGCTTTCGGTAAAAAAAAAATTAAACCCTCATATTATTTAGTATCAAATTGTCGCAAAGAGAGGTGGGATGTACCATTTGACTGGGGATTGTAAGTTCTAAAATTATGTATAAGTAAAGAAAATTTAAGGATGACTCCTTGTGGGTACAGAGACAAAACTCTGTGTTGATATAGATATATAACTTATCTATATTTTTTATTGCATAACTATTGCATATCACTAGAATTTGGCGATACTCACAAACCTTATAAGTAAAAATATGTAAAAAAGCTTAATTTAAGAAATTAATTATATAATACCTATATTTGCATTGATTTTCGAAAATAAACTACACAGTAATTACAGATTGTGTCCCAGATTGTAGTCAAAACATAAAAAAGACATTTTTACAATCTGCAAACTGAAGATTCAACAAATAGAATCCTCAACACTACCACTAGTCAAATCAGCATATAATTTCAATATTCTGTACTTTTTTAACATTGAGTTACTTAGTTATTAGTTATATAGTTATTGAACATTACCAAAGGATTTGGTAATAATGAAAATATCTTAAATGGTAAAAAAGTTTGAAATATTATTTTGGAAGTTAACTAATTTATAGCAATACTGCATGTAAACAAAACTGTGTAGATGCCTGAACTAGATACTTAACAATGTTCCAGAGTAACTTTAAGAAATTATTAAGATTTCTTTCTCTCACTGCTGCTAAGTCTTCAAGAAAGAATGGGTATAATGTAAATAAGAAAAGGGGTAAAAAAGGGCTTGATTTTTATAGGAGAAAGATATTTAACCCTATCACTATGTCCTGGGGTCCACGTGGACCCCAAGCACTTTCCACAAGTTGTCAAAAAATCTATCACTCACTGAGTAGATTCAGCCGGTGACATCTCATATCATAATGCTTGTAACACACGGTAAAAATTTAACTGTACAAATATAAGTAGTACTTGTTTTTTTTTTTAATTTGAAAAATAGTTAGCATATTTGTCCTGGGCAACAACAGGGCATGTTTCAATAGGACATACTGATAGGGTTAAAAGAAAGCTTCATTTTTTTAAATAGTGTTAGAAATTGCACTAAAATAAACGAATAAAAGAAGAGGTAGAAACTGTAAACAGCAACAATTTTTATAAAATATGTTTCTTTTACTTTACTTATAATTATTACGAGATCATATCTATTCAGCGAAAATTTTAATATTATTAGATTATACAGTCAACTCGCGATATTTTGAACTCGGTTATGTCGAACGTTTCGTTAATTCAGACTAATCAAAGTCCCAAAAATCATTAATTGGAAATATTAAAATTATTTCGTTAATTTAATTACAAAAATTAATATCTTCAAAATTAATTTTTAAAAGGAAAAAAAAAACGAAAAAAAACGTTGCTATATTTTGAATAATATTTTTTTCTGTTGCCTGTGCTGATATCGGCTGTTAATAACCTATCTGTATGGTAGTACGAAGTTATGAAACAAGAAACAATAATAATTTGTTAGTACGAAGCGAGTTATAGAAGAGCTAGAAATAATGCAGTAGATTATAACAGCAGGATGTTTGAATTTCATTTCCTGCCAAAGACAATTTCATGTACGAAAATGTAAAATGTTATGATATGTAGCAGTAGATAATGATATTGAAATTTGTGGGAAATTAAATGACAAAGAAAGCATTAAAACTGTTGCAGACAAAGAGTAGGGAAACATAACTGATTCAGAAAATTATATATTGTGTCAGGTGATGAGATGCCCAACGCCCTAATGAAAAATCAGTAATAAATGCCGGTAATATTTTGAAAATTTAGCACTCAGGTGAATATTTTAACAGACAAAGAACTGAAAATTTTATTTAAAATTTAAACATTAGTTGAAAATGTTAGAATAACAAATTACAACAAACATCATTAGACCATTTTCTCTTCAAAAATGTAATTTTTCTTCATTAAAAGTTTCTTCTTCTATTTCCTTTTTATGCTTCTATTTTCGATAAAGATTACGATGATTGTACTACGATATATTTTTATCTCTTCAAGATTTATATGCTTTAATCTCTAAGGTACTGTCGCGTAATTATCTGTTACAGAAAAACAACTTCAATTGGCTCTGAACCAAAACAATTTTAACAGAATCATGTTTTAAGAAGGTATACATAGAATGGAGAGATATGAAAATAATTATTTTAACACAAAACTGTCTAAAGCGGGGGAGGGGGGGGGGGGTCATTTAACATGGGTTTTAGAAATATTTTTATTAAGATGCAGGTATGCCCTCAGACGGTCCAAGAGATCTAAAACAGTTTATTTAGAATGCAATGAGTTTTTTTTTTTTTTTTTTTTTTTTTTTTTTTTTTTTTTTTTTTAACAATTTAATTTGTTTTAAAAATTGGATTATAGACAAGGTTTTTTTTTTTCTGGTGTTCGAACACTAGAGTGTATACCTAGTTTACTGTATACCTAGAACTACCGAGATGGGTCATTACTGACTTATGCACTTCAATGATGTTAGTCTTGTTTTGTGTAGGAGATACAAACATTCAATAAAACCTGAAGATTATTACAATGATTTTTAATTATTGATTAATACGACTTAGCTCTGTAGAATATTACATAATATGAATTTTATTGAATAGATACCTTCAAAGAAAATTTTACTTTCTAATTTCATAGTAAATACTTTTAGATTTTGACAACTTGTATAAAATGAAATATAAGAAATATCTTTCAAATAATCTATATTTTTTTTTATTATCAATTTAAATTTCTTCATAATTTTCCTACAGATTGATAAGATATTAAAACACAATAAAAATTAAATATATATAGCTCAATAATATTTTACTTACATTATACCACTTTCCGTCGTAGGTATACCTGCAGATAATAAGTATTCGTTGGATTTCAACTAAATTCATGTTAAGGCATTAGACTGACTATTTAGAAAAAAGTCAAACAATTTCAAAGTTTTATTTTGAAAAACAACAGTGATATGAGCTGTAAATCATAGTCCAAGTCTTGGCTCATAGATGACCCGACTCTTAATTCTAGTGTTGTAATAGTAGTGACATGATGATATCATGACCCCTTTCTTTATTAGAATCGTATAATTCTAACTCTTTTCTCACAAGTAAAGGTACTATAGTCTGTGGCGGCGAAATTTGATTTTTATAGCTCATTCGATTCGTCTCATCGAACTTAGTAATTTTATATCTCGAATATCGGCTGTTGAGTTTTTATAATGACAGGGGGCCGTCTCAAAGTTCAACATTTCTTTCAGTGAAAAACAGATGCCTTCAAAGAAATAAGTCCGATTTAAGTTTACTAATCGTTTTTACAGTGTCATACATTGCTAATAACTACTAACAATAAAAGATTAAATTATTCGCATGTTACTTGACATGCAGGTTTTCGCAAGTTATGATGAAAGCAGAGCTGTTTTGAATGCATCGTCGAGTCAGCTGAAGAAGCCTTTGCTCGTTGTGCGCACTGTGAGAAATATTTTTGTTTTACTCATTTCTTCGGAATGAACAATGTGTCAAAAATGGACTATCATCAATACATGTCAGTGTAAGAACCATAAATAAATTTAAATCTTACTTATTTCTTTGACGGCAACTGGTTTTCAATGAAAGAAATTTTCAACTTTGAGTAAGTTTGAATATGTTATAATAAGAATTTTACGCTACGGATGGGGAATCATGATTTTAGAAATATTGAGGTGAAACATGACCAAAAAAAGTTTGAGAACTATTGATTTAAAGATAAAAACTAATATTAGGAATTCATTGAAATCGTTAATGGTACAATATAATGAATAAAATATAAATTAATAAACACATGAGTTATTAGAATATTTTAAAATTTAAATCCATGATTAATTATTCTAGTATAAAACAAAAAAAAAAGAATAAATAACATGAGATAAAAGTTTATGTGCAAACGTTTTTTTAGAGTCAATAAAATGAAATTTCTCTTTACCCCACCAATTTTGATTAAATTTAAGAAAACATTATTAATTTCCAAATTTGGTTTTTGTAGTTTTAATAAAGAGCTGTAATATTTTACCTACGTTACTGTAGTATGTTTTTGAGAAAATAATTATGAATCTCATCAATATCGAAGAATCTAATGACGGTCAATATTTTGAAACTTTTTCTTTTCATCTTTTAATCAGTATGAAAATACTTATTTCCTTTCTCACTTCTGAAAAATCTTGTTTCCGCTTGCAATGAAAATTAATTATTTCCTAAATTTCGGAAAAAGTAAGATAGAGAAGAAAGCATACGACGAGAAATTTTTAATTAAATAAAATAAGACGGGAATAATGAAAAACTTAGAAACTACATAATATAATTTTTAGCCACTTGAAATAAGTGAAAATATTATTTTTTACCGAATACTAGTAGCCAGAATATTTTTTATAAAAAGAATTAAGGGTCAAATTAAAATTACACAGAAAAATTTGTTTTTTTTTTTCCTTTGCTAAATTACTTACATTGAATACGAATTTTAGCTATTAGCATGTTTTCTTGATGATTTTATTTTAAAACTCCGTTACAAACATTGTTCTTACAAATAGTGATTTTTTAGAAATGTTTCTAAAAAAAATGTTAAATCAACTTATTAGTTATTCTAGATTTGTACTCAATCTTTTTTACAGTTCTAGTTTTTTTAATCCACTAAAGAAAACAAAAAGGTTACCAAGAAAGCGTTAACCGTTATGAAAACAACACGTACCATCTCCTACACTCGTGTAATTAATTATCTTTGTCACACTCTACCTTTACAGTGGACAAAGAAATCTTGTCACTACTAATTTATAAGCTGGATGATGCGGTGCATGTTATGCTGCGAGAGTTGACTAGCTAGTGAAAATCATATATCGACACAGGCATTAAAATATCTGGAAGATTTGGATTAGATATGTGGCTATTTTGAGACTCTTACATGGACTACAACACGCCATAATTTTATTTCCGTTTATGACATCAATCACCTTATATTTGGCCTTATATTTGGCGAGATAAATTTGCATTTCTCTCGATGTCCGCTCTCGGAATCTGTTGGAATCTAACACTGCACAGCCATTGGAACCCGTATATTAAGAGCAAAAATTGACATCCAAAGAAAGTTCCCTTAATTTTTAAATCGTGCTTTACTCGGCTAGCAAGCATAAAACATTGAACTGAATACCTATTATGTGTTAAATTTTAAATTATTCGTGTCGTGATTAGATTTGTGGCTATTTTGCTACTCCTACGTACACTACAACACGCCATAATTTTATTTCCGTTTATGACATCAATCACCTTTTATTTGTCCTTATATTTGGCGAGATATATTTGTTTTGTCTCGATGTCCGCTCTCGGAATCTGTTATAATCTAAAACTGCACAGCCATTGGAACTCCGTATATCAAGAGCAACAATTCACATCCAAAGAAAAGTTCCCTTAATTATTAAATCATGCTTTACTCGGCTAGCAAGTATAAACCATTGAACAAGAATACCAATTCTGTGTTAAATTTTAATTTTTTTTTCAAAGATTAATACCAAGAAAAACCCACACAAGTTTTATAATTAAAAACTATCTCTGCATTACGTAATGAAATATTTAAAAAATAAATCAATATAGTATTTCCTAAAGCCTTTAATTAAAAGAACTTTGATGCAACTGTTATTTAGAACACAAGAAAAAGTCCAGTGTTTCGTAATTAAAAGATTAGAATTACTTCCGAAGGTGTCAGTCGACAAAAATTAGTGATTCGCACATGTTAACATAAGAAAGTACGTGTTCTGATTTTTGCGTTTTAAAATGTTTATTGTGAGTAATTAAAATATACTGAATGCAACTTCAAATACATTACAAAATTTAGACTGTTGGATTTTGTGATTAATTAACAGTCATTTGAGAAGCTCGGATGTTTTGATGTCGAAAAATTTCGATTTGTCTCTGATTTTCATGTAAAATTCTTATACTGCATTCTCATTACTTTTTTTAAAGTACAAGGTTTATCTATTACTCATCTGATGCTATCATAATCAAAGATAGATATTAGGTAAGTGCAAAGAGTTTTTGTTATTAAAATTCAATGTGCCCAATAAAATAAAATCTATGAGACAAAAAAAAATGCAGACTATTAACGAAAGGCTCAATCTTAAATAATGTTTCAAAGAACTCAAAAGAACTTTTTTCAAGTTATAACATAAAATATATATATATATATATATATATATATATATATATATATATATATATATATATATATATATATATATATATATATATATATATATATATATATATATATATATATATATATATGTATATATATAATTTATATATATATTTATTTCAGATATAATCGAGAGACAACGTAGTAAGGAATATAAAAAAAGAAATGACGACTCACAAAAAAAACAACAACATAGACAACAAAATAGTGGCAAATGGCAAAACTAGTTTTGCAAGATTAAGTTTTTCATGTAATATTAAAACTTTTGTTATTGTGTTTTTTACAGTCTAACAAATATTGATTTATTTCTATTTGTTCTATTTATTCTACGCATACAAAGTGTTACAGTAGGTAAATAGAATTAAATCCCCTTGTCAGAAAAATGTAATTTTAATTTTAACTATTGTTCAGATAAATCCCGAAAAATAAAATTATTACAATTGCGAGTGGATAAATACCATTAAAAATTTGTCACTGTAAAATTGAAAAGCGTTTTAAAATTTATGTTTTCCCATTTTTTAATTCCACAAATATTTTGTAATCGCATCCATAGTCAAGGATGACATAAATATGAACGAGGGAACGATAACCTAGGACACCATTAAATATTTGCCACACACACATAAAAACAAAGTTCATGACAAATACTGATTTAAAGTTTCACCAAATTGCACTCTATAAAAACCAGTAATTGACTGTTGACCCGATTATGGAACTTTTACCGTTAAGGATCTCGTTTAAATGCGTTTTTTTCATTTAAAATCCTCTAGGAATCAAGCAATAATAAGCATTTTTTTAGGAATAATCTATGCTATAATTTGCAATCAAATTTGGAAGGATATTATACTACGAATATTGCAAGAATAGTGAAATATGTTTCCAACATGGTTTTACGTTAAATTAATTTTGACACAATCATTCAAATTGGTAAAGAAATCATATGAATTGTCATTTTTCCCACTGGCCAAAAATATACGGGCCAGAATTAGAACCCAGGATCTCTTGGCTGAAGCTGTCAATGCTCTATTAATTAAGCAATCCCGGGAAAATATGGCTGAACTAATTCACCGAGTTAACCTTAATTATCATATCATCTAGTCTATTATGGCTGAATAAGTACAGCCATATTCGTCCAGGATTGCTCAGTTGTTAGAACATTGGCAGCTTTAACCAAGAGGTCCTAGGTTTGAATCCTCGGTCAGTTTTCCGCTCAGTTTGAAAAATTGCAACTCATATGATTTCTTTACCAATTTCAATAACTGTGTCAAAATTAATCTAGTGCTCAAAATTAATCTAGTGATAACGTTTCCAGCGTTTACTTGCGGTCCCATTATCTGTGATATATTCTGTTGTGCTTACTCAGATATCAGACCAGATGCTACGATCTTTAAGGTTATCTAGGTGAATTAGTTCAGCCATATTCGTCAGGGATTGCTCAGTTGGTAGAGCAATGGAAGCTTCAGCCAAGATATCCTTGGTTCGAATTCTGGCCCGGACTTTTTCGCCCAATTTGTAAAATTACAATTCGCATGGTTTTACGTGTTTAATTACTCTCTGTAGATTATATGCTTGAAAAACGTTCTTTAGTGAATGTCTACATTATGAATGGTAAACTCCTCTTCAAATGTTTTGATTTTAGAACCTATGATTGCGGCTGGACATTCGTATGCTTGTCGTTGTGAGTTTTTAAAATATTAACTGTGTTATATTTTATCTCAATAATCATTTTATTTCCTAATTGGCCACCTGAAAAGGCGATTTATGTATTGAAGTATTATGTACAATATAACATAGAAATTACTTCAATTTTCATAGATATCAGTTCAGTAAAACACAAGTTATATAAGTATAGACAGACAAACATTCTATATTATATATTTATATATTTTATAATTTTACCTGCTACTGATAATCATGTTGCAAGAAAATAGAAAGTGGCATTTTAACGCCTGAAGCTTTTCACTATCCCAAACACTGACAGCTAAAGGAATAAGATATTCTGTAAAATGCTGCATAATTGACATGCCCGTTCCGAAGATCGTGCAAAGTACTCAGCTGCAGAAAATTCAAGGGCTTCAGCTTGAAAACTTAGTAGATTTTTAATAGAGAAACTGAAAAATGCACGACAGTAAATCAAAGACATATTTTTCCCATATGCACCAGAAAAAATATATGGCGCTAAGTGTCAATATAATTAAAATAAATAAATTGTTTTATGTATAGTCTTTTTATTGGATTCAAAATCAAGATACCTAAATGTGTTTTTGAGCCGGTTAGAAAGCCCAAAATATTAAAATGTCACATCAGGATTCAGCCAGAATTGAACAACATTTTAAACTTAACTGTACTATATCGTAAAATAAAGAAAACTGCCCAGTTAAACTGAGGGCATTGAGCTCACAGGCTATTCACACTAATTGTATATTATACTCTTATTTAAAAGAATAATGCCACTCGAAAAATAAAGAAATCGACAATATATTAAGGGGGGGATAAGCACCCGTTCCCACCCTTTATACTTAACCAATAAACCCCCAAAATCTAATCAGGCAAGCGCCTTACCACAATGAATTTATACACAAAATTTGAAAAAAATCGGATAATTTTGCTTGAAAAACCCATTTATCTAAATTAAGGGAGGTAAGACCCCCCCCCCATCCCGTTCCCCCCTTTATACTTAACAAATGAAAACCCCAAAATCTAATTAGGCAAGCGCCTTACCACAATGAATCTATACATAAAATTTGAAGAAAATCGGATAATTCTGCATGAAAAACACATTTATGTAAATTAAGGGGGATTAGCCCCCCTTTTACCCCCCTTTATACTTATCCAATGAACCCCCAAAACTAATCAGTGAAGTGCCTTACCACAATGAGCCTATATACAAAATTTGAAGAAAATCGGATAATTCTGCATGAAAAACCCATTTATGTAAGTTAAGGGGGATTAGCCCCCCTTTTACCCCCCTTTATACTTATCCAATGAACCCCCAAAACTAATCAGTGAAGTGCCTTATCGCAATGAGCCTATATGCAAAATTTGAAGAAAATCGGATAATTCTGCATGAAAAACCCATTTATCTAAATTAAGGGGGATTAGCGCCCCTTTTACCCCCCCTTTATACTTATCCAATCAACCCCCAAAACTAATCAATGAAGTGCCTTATCACAATGAGCCTATATACAAAATTTGAAGAAAATCGCATAATTCTGCATGAAAAACCCATTTATCTAAATTAAGGGGGATTAGCCCCCCTTTATACTTATCCAATCAACCCCCAAAACTAATCAGTGAAGTGCCTTATCACAATGAGCCTATATACAAAATTTGAAGAAAATCGGATAATTCTGCATGAAAAACCCATTTATGTAAATTAAGGGGGATTAGCCCCCTTTTACACCCTTTATACTTATCCAATGAACCCCCAAAACTAATCAGTGAAGTGCCTTATCACAATGAGCCTATATACAAAATTTGAAGAAAATCGGATAATTCTGCATGAAAAACCCATTTATCTAAATTAAGAGGGGGTACCCACCGTTTTCCCCCCTTTATACTTATCCAATGAACCCCCAAAACTATTCAGGAAAGTGCCTTATCACAATGGACCTATATACAAAATTTCAAGAAAATCGGATAATTCTGCATGAAAAACCCATTTATCTAAATTAAGGGGGTTAGCCCCCCGTTTCCCCCCTTTATACTTAAATAATGAACTACCAAAAATAATCAGGGAAGCACCTTATCACAATGAACCCATATACGAAATTTGAAGAAAAACGGATACTTCTGCATGAAAAACCCATTTATCTAAATTAAGGGGAAGTTAGCCCCCCTCCTTTCCCCTCTTTATACTTAACCAATGAATTCCCAAAACTAATCAGGGAAGCGCCTTATTAGAATGAACCTGGAAACAAAATTTGAAGCAAAACGGATACTTCTGCATGAAAAACCCATTTATCTAAATTAAGGGGGAGTTAGCCCCCCCTTTTCCCCCCTTTATACTTAACCAATGAACTCCCAAAACTAATCAGGGAAGCGCCTTATTAGAATGAACCTGGAAAGAAAATTTGAAGCAAAACGGATAATTCTATCACGAGTTATCGTGTTACGTACATACATACATACATACATACATACATACGTACATACAGAACGGGCGGGCACATTAGCTCTCAGGCTTTGATAGCCTGTGAGCTAAAAAATTAGTAATACGCCTCACACAGGTGTTAAAAGACCCTCAATTTTTCAACAGGTTTAGTACATGTTTAAACAACGATGGTTTGCAATATATGCCATTTTAATAAACATCATAATTCCTAATTCTAAATGCTTATAATTGAGATAACCAGCTGCAATGTACCTCCGCCGAAATTACGTTGGTACGTTATATAAGGATGTTGTTGATGAGTTCGGAAATAGCAAAAGAAGCAGTGCTATTTGATTAGCCATATAAGAAAGAAACGGGAACATCGGCTAAAATATCGCATTTTGTATATGAGATAATAGTATTTAAATCGTTCCAGCTACATCCCACACTTTATTGTTTTAATAGCCCCCTAAAAAAGGAATAATATCCTGTTAAATATTGCCAATATCTTGAGCTGTTTCATTTACCCCTCTTCGTTTTCTCAATATTGGACGTAAGAAACTATTTCATTGTCCCTTTCGTCAGTTTCTAACTAGTTGTTACGCCTCTCTATTTATCAGTATTCTTCATTCACAGGTGACGTGGTTGGTTCAAAACGATGAATATGTCTGATATGATCTACAATTTATAAGGCAATATTTTATAAGCTCTCCTTAAAGTTAAAAAATAAAAAAGTTAGTTTGCAAGGATACCTTTAATATATTTAAAATTATGAACGAAAATTCGACTTAAGGATAGAGTGACACATTCTGTATTTATGACACAAAACAGGATTTGCGATCCTTGTTCCTTATTCAAAAAATATTTATTTCGTAAATTATATCACCGTTCTTATTTTGTGAAGAAAATTGGTTGAAAAATATAAATAAATGTTAATGGATCTAGCATAACTTTAAGAAAATATAACATAACCTCGTCCGAATTATTTATGAATACGGTAAAAGTATTTTAAGAAACCTCAAAAACCTAAAACATCCGAGTTATAAAGTAGCAGTAATGAAACAAAATTTTCTCGTGCTGCCCATTTAAAAAACTTAATGAAAATAACACGAAACATTTCCGATTTGTTTTTACTGTGCATTAATCAGATCAGTTTTCTGAACAGGAAATAAAGGTTTTTCGTATGACATCCCTGCTCAAATAAAGAGTTTCATGTACAACAAGCAAGTTCAGTAGACAAGCATGCTAAATTAATAGCTTCAACATTATGAAAAACAACATTATTTTGTGAATCTTGAATGCATAAATTCTTTCATTCAGCTGAAAATGTTTATTTAAGAATCTATATTAACCGAAAAACAGCTATTTTGTATCGAGAAAATTGATTAACTTAGAATAAACTACTCTGAAACTCATCGTTTTTTTTCTCCTTTTGAAATGGGCGGAAAATGGAACATTTTTTCATAAATACTACTTTAAATTTTCGGATATCTATTGGTTTTAAAGGTTTTTGAAGATAAAAGTATTCTTTTTGAAATCGTGGATAACGCAGAAGAGTTTATGTTATATTTTTGTAAAAATTTGCTAGATCCAGGATTGCTATAGAGAAATTTTATACCCAATTAGGCGACTTAGTAATGTCTGAGAAATGACACTGCTTCTCTCCCCAAAAAATTCCGCTTCTCATCGAGGGTTTGGGTTTGCCACCGTCAAAAGATTGGCTGGGTTGCTATTAAAAAAATGATAATCAAGAAAATTTGACTGTAACTATTTCTTTTTTTCACCAATTTTAATTTAGAAAAATCTCGTGTCCGGTATCTACACATGTAAGTCGTTATAGTCTAAGACTAACAGTAATACACGTAAAATACAAAACATAATGATTAGAGGAAAGTATATTCAACTAGGTAAATTATATTCAATGGTTGGAGTATCTGTTGTAAAAATCTCAACTATGATAGTCCAACGATTGGATATAATTTACCTAGTTGAATATACTTTCCTCTATTCATTATGACCTAATTACATGGTATACAGGAGTTTCCGTGCTATTTCAGATTCATAATGTAAAATGCTGTAGTTATAACTCGGATGAATGAAATTAGCGCTGCAGTTCACAGCCTTGTCCAACAAATAAGAGTGAAATATGCCATCCAGGATATCGTTGGAATAGCTTAATAGAGTTGCATGGCAAGCCAAAGTACCCAGGTTCGAGTGCTGGTCCCGGAACATTTTCGCTGTGTTGGAAAAAATCTGAACTATGATATTCTAACCATTGGATACAAAACATATATATATATATATATTTAATTCAATTAAAAAAATTCTTCATTCAAAAGTTTAAAATATTGTTAAAAAAAAAAAAAAAAAAAAAAAAAAAAACTATTTTATTATATTTAATTTTTTGTTGTTATTATCGTATTTTAGAATATTATACGTATTTTTATGTTGTTTATTGTTTGATCCTTGTTTTTCTATTTATTCTGCACTATCTCTCCTCAAGAGTCTTTTATCAATGAAACTATTTAAAGGTATATCTAAAATTGATTGTCTCGACATATTTAACCTAAAAAAGGTTTGAAATTTCTAAATTAAGCATTATCAACTTCAGAAAATTAATACATTTTGAAACTGGAATCAAAGTTAAATATTAGTTAATAGCAAATTTCTTTTCGTTCTGCTGTGTGCCAAGCACTGTAAAAATGGATATACATTATGACATATACATTTTTAATTTTCAAATTAAAATACACATCAGCTGGCGGTATTTCACAGTTATCATGAGAAAAATTGATAGCGTTCATAATCCAGGAGTGCTTCTTGTGAGTTGTGTTATTTGTAGAGAGATCTAATTGTTTAAAAATATTCCACCTACTTTTAGGTACTAAAATCAATTAGAAAATGTACGAATACTATTGAAACTAAAAGTTAATGCGAATGTCACTTCAAGAAATTTTCTGAAGCTAAAAAGGCAGACTGTATAAAAGTTTTGTTTCACATTAAAGAGTAATAAATAATGAGCAACAAAAAACTTTTCAATGTAAAAAAGAAGATATGACTTCGTTTAATATATAGAGTTATGTAAAACATACATTTGTGACAAAATTTTTACCTAATTCACAAGTTTAAAAAAATGTGATAAGATTGCTTCTTCTGCAATTGTCAATATTATTTATGCTGTTTAAAGCCTTTTCCATGCAAATAAATATCATTTTTTAAATAATGAGAATTGTAAGTTACGAAGGCATTATCCCTCAGAAAAATTACACTTTCAAATCTGAGTAAATCGATGTTTTCATTTTGTTATGAAACTTTATGTTTCAACTATGTCAACCCAATACTTTCGATTCTGAAATACTAAAAATACTCAGAATATTGAAACATGGACATACTCAATACTGAGCACATAGACGTCAGTTCATGCTCAAAAAATGATTAGAATCAGTTCAAACTCATTTTTGAAACAAGGAAATACTCAAATATGAGCACATAGAAGTCAGTTCATACTCATTTTTGAAACATGGACATAATCAAATGTGAGCACTTATGATGTTTTATTCTTGAGTTTGCGCATGGTTTCAAAAATGAGTATATACATGTTTCCAACTTCAGTAATTTTGATTCGGAACCATTTTGACTATGAGACATACTCAGTTTGAGTATTTTTTGTTCAGTTTTGAAAATGGCGTTTTTAGAATGATGATTTGAAAGATGCTGAGTTGGGGAATGGCTAAAAAACTGTTGGGAACCATTGATTTAAAGATAAAAACAAAAAATAGGAATTCATTGAATTGGTTAACAGGTGTAAAATATATATTAAAAACATATAAATTATTAGAACATTTTAAAATTTTAAACCGCGATTATTTATTCAAAAAAAAAAGGAAACAATACAAAAAAAAGGAGAAAACAAAATAAGTAACAGGAGATAAAAGTTTACTTAACACGTTTTCTTAGAGTCAATGAAATGAAATTTCGCTTTAGCTCACCCATGTTTACTAAAATTAAGGAAACATTATTAATGTTCAAATACTGCGCTTGAACTCCTTCTTAATAAAGAGCTGTAATATTTTGTACTATAGTATGTTTTTCGAGAAAATAAATTCTCGTAGTCTTTTTCTTAAAAAACCATCAATATTTTGAAACATTTGTTTCATCTTTTAATCAGTATAAAATTTCTTTTTTCTTTCCTCATTTCTTAAAGATCTTGTTTCCGCTTGCAATGAAAATTAATTGTTTCTTCTATTTCAGAAATATTACACGGAAATAAATCATGCTATACGAAATATTTTATTAAATAAAGTGCGACGGGAGTAATGAAACCATATAATAATAATTCTTAGTCACATGAAATAAGCAAAAATATTTTTGCCGAATACAAGGAGAGATACTATTTCTTATAAACAAAATAAGCCTCAAAAATTAAATTAAAGAGAATAGTTGATATTTTTTCAAACTGTCTACATTGAATACGTGTTTTAAATATTATAAGGTTTTCTGGATGATTTAATTGTAAAAACGCATTACATATACTGTTTTTAAAGGTGTGAATCTTTTAGAAATATATCTTTAAAAAAAGGTCTAAGACAAATTATTAATTATCACAGGTAGGTTTGTACTCAAGGATTTTAAAATTATAGCTTTGTTTTTATATTGCAAGAATCAAAAGAAATTGTTGCCAAGAAAGTGTTAACCGCTTAAAGAAGGTGTCTTATCTCCTACACTCGTATAATCATCTTTACCATAGTCACTTTTCCCGTAATAGACAAATACCATGCACTGTAAAAAATTTTCCGGAAGGTTCCGGAAAAAAGCCGTGGCATTAAGATGCCACGGCTTTTTGCTGTTACGTTTCATAAGAAAGTAGTGAAACATTCCAATTTTTCAGAAACATTCCGTAATATATACTCCGAAACCTTTCATATCAAAATACTAAAACATTTCAACGTCAAGATATGCTTTTTTCCGAAACCTTTCATGTCAAAATGCTGAAACATTCCATCTTTACGTCTTTTTTTCGGAACTTTTTTTTTTAATTCTGAAAATATTATTTTTTATTTATCAGGTAACAAAATCGAAGTTGTACAAAAAAATAAAATATATTAATCGAAACTCATGACTAAACATATAAAAAATATTTGCTAAAACTGATTTCACTTGCGCGAGTAAATAAAGTGTAAAACTGTTAATTATATATATTTTTAAATGTAAACATATTTTTTTTCCTTTATTAAAATCATAAGCTTTTAGAAAATATGTAATTTGATTTTAATCAATTTTTTTCTTATTTAATAATTTACGTCCTTGCTAGATCATTCGGTAAGCAATACAAAAGATAAGTGTAAAACGTGCAAAAACTACTTTTATGTGTGTTATTTTTTTTTTAATTTTACGTAATAAAATGAGAGAAATAGTACATTACACTTATTTTACATATATCATATTGTATAAATAGGAAAGGCGAGGCATTAAAATTTCTAAAATTATTTCAACTGCCCCTAAGATACACATTTATTAAAATCATTTTGTTTATAATTATTTAAACGAAAAAAAACAAAAAACAATATATGGTTCTATCAACGGATAAGTTTTTTGAAAACAATTTACATATAACATAGGCTTAATGATGTATTTAAAGGACATTTATTTTAATTAATTTATAAATTAAAGAAAATACAAAAACTGATTAATAAAATATATAAATTTTTGAAAGATAACAAAAGGTGCACATGGACTTGATTTTATTACTCATTTAAAAAATACATAAATAAAAACACTTATAGCACTAACATTTCCTGTATGATTTCAAATGCATTAATCCTTTGAAGGGCACCGATATATGTCAAAAGTACGATGTTTTACAACCAGTATTTTTCTATAATAATTTTTACGTGTAAAATCTCTAAAATATTTGTTGTGAATTTTTAGTGTTTGCGTCATGCAAACGGCACCAGTTAAAGGGTAAAAAAAGCTAAATTTCATGAAGCAATAAAAAATTATAAAAACCGTTTGTGGAATATTTAAATATGCTTTATTTCATAAATTATTAAAAATATTATTTTTTTACAGCATAATTGAATTTGATTATACTGCAATTCTATGAAAAAATTTAAATAAAATATGATGTTTACCTTAAAAAATGAATTTCATAATGTTTTAAACCTATTAATGCACTACTCGTAATAAATAGTAGGAAGTTTATTTCAAAAGAAAATTGAAAAATATTACTTATCTATACGTTTTATTAAAAAGTATTTTCTCAATTGGCAGATACATTCAGTTTTTATTACAAAGAATAACTATTTCATAATTAGACATTATAAAAAATAATCAATAGTATACTTTTTTTTATTCAGTGTCTTATTTAAGCAATTCAATTTTAAAGTTTCGCATTAAAGATAAAATGAAAATTCAAATAATGAAGCATAAAAAGATTTAAATTAGCAACTTACTTTATCGGTTGATATCCAAACAAAGAATGGCATTTGTTCACATTGCATTTGTCCCTACTTACCTTGGCAGCTGTTTTTTATTCTTCTTTAGTTATCAAAATGGCTACTGGAACATAAAACATGAAGCACGCATGCGCAGAATGTAGTTTACGGAAAAGTTGAGACCTCTCAAAAATGTTACACGAATTATTGCCGTAATTGACTTGGGATGTAAAGAAATTCGAAATTCCAGTAAAATATGCGAAATGTTTCAGGATAATTTCCTGAAACGTTCCGAAATTCTTTTACAGTGTGCTACGAGGTGAGACCTGATCGAGCACTTCATGTATTAACACGATAATTTTCATATCTGGAAGATTTGGATCGGCATTTGTGGCTATTTAAAACTGTTACATGGACCACAACACACCGTAATTTCATTTTCGTGCATAATATCATTCTTCAATGACGGTCTATTCAGTCGACTCCTATGCGGAATACCATTGCCTTTGTCTCTCTGGATGCAACAATTCACATCCATATGAAAGTCAGGATCATTAATGAATTCATCGATCGCTATCAAGTCTACATTAATCAACTGAATACCTAAACTGTAAATTTCACTGAGTTAAGTTTTAAATTTTTCGTCCCATTTTCAAAGGCTATACTTAAAAAAAGTTTTAGAATCCGAAACTGTTTTTTTTTTTTTTGTTTTTTTTATTAAAAATCTTTAGAGAAACAAATATCATATTCTCTAAAACCTTTAACTAAGATAACTTTAAATTAAATTATTATTTAGAAAGCAGGAAAGAGTCATGTGTTGATTTGTTAGAAGATTAAAATTCCCTTCTGCAGATTACTGATTATGCAAATTAATATTTAGCACAAGATAAAATAAGGAAACACGTGTTCTAATTATTATACTTTAAACTATTTAATACGGAAGAAGTCGCGTGTCGGTCTTTTTACCACCGATATCAATATCTTCATCTAGCCCTTAACTCCTTACAACTACAAGAAGGAAACTCTATATAACTGACCTTAAGGTCAGTTATGTTCCTCCAGTTCAATAATGTTTCCTCAACACCGTAGACAAGTAGCAAGACGTCTCTGTTGCTGTTTTTTTTTCAGGTACATATTTACAAGCAAAGTTGGAATTCGTAGTGTCATTTCATTTTTACCTTTTCCCAAACTGCAAAGCTTATTCCAAAATTTGCAAAAAATGTATAATTTAAGTAAACTGCACATTTATAACTTCATTGAAATGTAATATTCGAATTTTAAATTAAAATTGTTTCTTGTTTCTGTATGCGGTGAACGGCAGCAAAAAGACCGAACGCGACCAATAGCGTTCTGAAAAAAAGACGCGGCTACTCTCAGGATTTAATATGAATAATTAACGTAGACTGAATGCAACTTGAAATACAATAAAATAATTTGACTGTTGTATGTATTTTTCTATTCTACTTCAGTTTTAAAATACGTTTCATTCATAATAAAATTTTGTGATTAATGAAATATCATTTGAGAGGCTCGGTTGTAAAGCATGGTAACAAACATATTTGCTTTTTCCTCATTTACATGTAAAATTATTAATCTGCATCCTTATTAGTTTGTTGAAGTAAAAAGTTTATCTATTACACAATATATAACATAATAATTAAAGATAGATAAGATAAGTACAAAGAGTTTTGTAATCCAATAAAATAAATCTGTAAGTTAAACAATTTTTTACGCAGTTAAATAAAGGTTCACTCTTAACGAATCAGCTGTTCTGGAAGCAGAAATTATAAGTGTTTTTATTCCAGCTTTTTTTTTTAGAGAATTTAAATATTAATGTTTCAAATCTTGCAGTTTGTTAATTGCTTTGTTTTACACACGAGCCCTTCATTTATAAAATTATGTCATAGATTCAAACTTTCTCCTGTAGCCAATAAGAGACAAGCAATCCACAATATAAATGTTTCAAGTGATTTTAAATGAAACTCTTTTAGTTCATGAACTAAAACCAATAACAACGTTGTAACGCACAAATATGAAAAATTGGCACAAAAAACCGCATACGGCCGTTTCGAGGATTCCTCGATCTTCTTCCTCAGTGCGGAAAAAAAGGATTAAAATGGGTTCAAAGAAAAATTCTCCTCTGTTAGATTTCCTCTATTATAGCTCTTTTTTTTACCGATATTTCAAGAATTTCAAATATGTATATTTATGTATACTATTATACAGTGTCACAGGATTATTGGGACAAACTTTAAGGGGAGGTAAGGGACATCACAGGGATTCAGATTTGCATAGGAACCCATGGTCGGAAACGGCTTCACTCGCCATTAGGTGGTGTTGTTCACAAGAGCATTTGAGGATTAGCATCGGCAGATTATCGCATCTTTTTGTAAGAGGTGCTACCAAGCTTACTTGAAACTATGCCACAACATGTCAGACGCCATATGTGGTTTCAACATGATGGGGTACCTACCCATTATGGCAGATGTGTTCGTGAATATTTGAATCAGGTATTTGGTCACTGATGGACCGGTTCTCTGGCCACCACGCTCGTCTGATTTAAGCAGCATAGATTTCTTTCTTTGGGGTGCACTGAAAATGGATCTGGTTGCAAGACTCGTCTGTGGTGCTGCGGATATCCAACAAAATCCAGATTATTTGAGCGAGTCTGCGAATCCATGGTCCGACGGTGCAATGCACGCATCGCTAGCAATGGTGGAAACTTTGAACTTCTTTTGTGACATTTTCACATGTCATCTACCACAGCACATGTAATATCTTTGACCAATAATTTATTTCAGATGATCTCAGTCTTGTGTCTCTTCGTTTCTTGTACCTGTCATGCTACCTTCCCATGAAGTTTCCGACCATGGGTTGCTATGCGAATCTGAATCCTTGTGATGTCCCCTACCTTCCCTTAAAGTTTGTCCCAATAATCCTGGGACACCCTGTATAAAGAGGAAACGGTGACTGACTGACTGACTGACTCATCAACGCCCAGCCGAAACTACTAAAGTCAGGGTCACGCAATTTGGACTGTAGATTGCTGTTTTGGCCTAGGCAAGCAATAAGAAGGGTTTTTTGAAAATCCCCCCCCGAAGGGGGTTAAAGGGGGATTCGAATGTTTTAGGTCATTTTGCCATGTCTCAGCAGCAGTTATAGGTAGGAGCTTGAAATTCCAGAAAACAAATCTACTAAAAATATGATTAAAAACCTATTTTAGCGATTTCAGAAATTCCCAACAGAAGAGAGTTAAAAGGGGGTGGTAAAGTGTTTTAGGTCATTGCGCCATATCTCAGCAGCAGTTATAGGTAGAAGCGCGAAAATCAGGAAAACAAAGCTACTAAAAAATGATTAAACGCGTATTTCAGCGATTTCAGAAATCCCCCCCAAAGGAGTTTAAAGGGGGTGGTCGAATGTTTTAGGTCATTTCACCATATCTCAGCAGCATTTATAGGTAGGAGCGCGAAAATCAGGAAAACAAATCTACTAAAAAAATGATTAAACATATATTTCAACGATTTTAGAAATTCCCCTCCGGAGGGGGTTAAAGGGGGGGTGGTCGAATGTTTTAGGTCCTTTCGCGATATCTCAGCAGCAGTTATAGGTAGGAGCGCGAAAATCAGGAAAACAAATCTATTAAAAAATGATTAAACATGCATTTTAGAGATTTTAGAAATCCCTCCCCCCCCCCGAAGTGGTTAAAAGGGGGTGGTCGAATGTTTTAGGTCATTTCGCCATATCTCAGCAGCAGTTATAGAGTAGGAGCGCAAAAATCAAGCCAGCAAATCTACTAAAAAATGATTAAACATGTATTTCAGTGATTTCAGAAATTCCCCCCAGAAGGTGGTTAAAGGGGGTGGTCAAATGTTTTAGGTCATTTCGCCATATCTCAGTAGCAGTTTTATGTAGGAGTGCGAAATTAAGGAAACCAAATCTACTGAAAAAATGGTTAAACACCTATTTCAGCGATTTTAGAAATTTCCACCCAAAGGTGATTGAAAGCGGGGTCGAATGTTTTAGACCATTTCGTCATATCGCAGCAGCAGTTTCAGTTAGGAGCGCGAAAATCAAGAAAACAGATCTACTAAAAAATGATTAAACATGTATTTCAGCGATTTCAGAAATTCCCCCCAGAAGGTGGTTAAAGGGCGTGGTCAAATGTTTTAGGTCATTTCGCTATATCTCAGTAATAGTTTTATGTAGGAGCGCGAAATTAAGGAAACCAAATCTACTGAAAAATTGGTTAAACACCTATTTCAGCGATTTTAGAAAGTTCCCTCCAAAGGGGATTGAAAGAGGGGACGAATGTTTTAGATCATTTCGTCATATCGCAGCAGCAATTTCAATTAGGAGCGCGAAAATCAAGAAAACAAATCTACTAAAAATGAATAAAACACGTATTTCAGCAATTGTGGAAATTCCCCCCAGAAGGTGGTTAAATTGGGGGGGGCGAATTTTTTAGGTCATTTCGCCATATCTCAGCTTTTATGTAGGAGGGCGAAATTAATTAAAACAAATCTACTAAAACGGTAGTTAAACACGTATTTCAGCGTTTTCAGAAATCCCCCCCCCCCGAAGGTGGTTAAAGGGGGATTCGAAAGTTTTAGGTCATTTCGCCATATCTCAGCAACAGTTTTTGGTAGGAGCGCAAAATTTAGGAAAAGAAATGTACACCCAGAAAAAAGTTTTGTTGAATCAACAAAAAATTGGTTGACCCAACAAAACTTTTTGTTTAAATATAGGTCAATAGAAATTTTGCTTGAATCAACAAAAGTATTTATTTTTGCAGTTCCAAAAAAAATTTTTGTATCGTCAGCAAAAAATGTTTTGTTAATTCAAGTAAAATGGTTCAATTTTACTTGAATTTTGCTAAAACAACCAAAATGTACTCAACAAAACATGTTTTCTAGTTTTAATCAATTCCTTTTTCTGGGTGTACTAAAAAAATACATTGTCTACCCGTGCAAAGCCGGGACGGGCCGCTAGTAGATAATAAACATTTTTTTTTCTATAAATTACCAATTTTATTTCATCGGCAAAGGCATGATTTAATACAAGTATAAAATTTATGCATTTCTTTAGCTTTTCAGCCAAGATTTAGTCTTCGTCGCATCTGGTGGCCTTGTAATGTATACAAAAATAATTAAATATATATTTTTGATATTTGCTTCAACATATAGTAAAACATTAATTATTATTTTTAAACATTCTTTTTCTATGACTTAATTTTTCTAGAAAACATAACATCAACGGAAAGTTATTCAAAAAAAAAAAACTTTTCTTTGTACATTCGAAAACGCTTTTGACAACATTCTTTAGCTTTCTAAACGTTAAACATTTTACTTATACACATCTAAAATAAATTTGGGAAAATATAATTATTAACAGTAAATACGTTTAATTATTTATTCGGATTTCTTTTCAAACATTTTCTCATTAATAATTTAAAAAACACCTTTCAAACGCTCTACTTTAATATTACAAAAGCAATTGTATAGTATAATAGTGATTTATTTTCAATATAAGAAAACTATAATTTCAAGTACTTAATGACGATAATCATGTTACATTATTGGAATTTTGAGAATAAATCATTATTTCTAATATATTCACTTTTATCTGTGTCTTTTGCGAACCACTTTCTTTGTGAAGTCTTTCATAATTACGGGCTTACATTCAATAGATATCCATAAGTTAAATTAAAATGAAAAGAAATAACTTCTTCAGAAATTGTTTTAATCAAATTTTACAAAAAGATATTCCGAAATGACTGTTAAGTCTTATATAATTGAACTCTTTTATTTGACTTAACTTGGTTCATGCATCTAAAGATGGGATTTTGTAATGATTTTTTCATTCACTTCCTGATATGCTAGAAAAAATAAAAACAATGTGCACTCTAAAAACGACATTTTCAAAACTGAGCAAAAAATGCTCAAATCTGAGTATGTCGCATTGTCAAAATGGCTCCGAATCAAAATTACTCAAGTTTGAAACCTGTATGCACTCATTTCTGAAAACATGCGCATACTCAAGAACAAAACATCATGTGCTCATAGTATTTGAGTATGTTCATCTTTCAAAAATGAGTATGAACTGACTTCTATGTGCTCATTTTTGAGTATGTCCATTTATCAAAAACGAGTATGAACTTACCCTAATCATTTTTGAGTATGTCCATGTTGCAATATTGCGAGTATTTCCAGTATATCAGAATTATAAGAATTGGGTCGTCCTATTTGAAACAAAAAGTTTCATAACAAAATGAAAACGTCGATTTACTCAAATTTGAAAGTGTCATTCTTCTCAGTGTGCACACAGGCGTTTATTCGATGACAATACAAATTTGTAATGTTTTAAGAACTTAATTGTAAATTAATGAAGTAGTTTTAAGACATTTTTCTGTTAGGCGGGCGGAGGTGACAAATCGCCAAATATTCTTTTTAGTTACAACGGTGTACCAGTTAAAACAGCAATGAAATTTATGCGTCAAAGAACGCTCGGTAAAATATACCGACTGGCTTTAAAAGGACAACAATAGAATATTTTAAACATTAAAAAGCTCAAAATAAAATATAAATAATTAAAGAGTATTTTAGAGAAAAATCCCTTAGAATTAAGACATAGAAAGGATAGAGAGGATTGAGTAAATTTATCACTAACACCATCTCCCCCGCTTCTGTGATTGCAAAGTGACACTTAGCTTAATTGAGCAGTTTACCTGATAACTACATTTGTGAAACTTTTTCTGTAATTAAACTCACTTCTGTCAGACAGACCTATTAGTGCAATAATAAGCAAAATAATTTCTTTGAATTCCGTGGCTTTCCTTGCGGGTGAGTTATATACTGTATATAGATTTATAACACATATCTACGATACGTAGATTATGTCCAGGCCTTATCCGGTAATCATACAATTGGCTTAAGCACAGTAAATTAATATTGATAAGATGTTTGTTTTGTAGGCAGAACAGCATTACATAAGATATTATTGATTGTTTTGCGGCATGAAATTGTTAATACATAATGTTATCGGAAAATCAAGAACAAATCTTCTTTAAAATATATAGTTTTATAAAGTAAAAGTTTTATTGATTTAATCAATTGAAGGGATGAGGGCAAGAGAGTAACAATATAGCATTACTTTAATGTTATTACCATTACGTTTTTTGTAAATCAGCTATCTTCATTGGGGGCATAAACATCAGGGGCAAAAACGAAACCTGTCCCATATGATGTCACCAAATGACATTAGAAACAAATTATATGTAAGATATCATAATTTACAATATTAAGCAACATATTACAGCGTTAGATTTGTTTCACCAAAAATGTGGCTTGGCACTTCCTTGCCCCAACCCCCTCAATTATCAAATTATTTATTATTAAAATATACAGTTGACTCTCTCTATTCTGAACACTCACGGGACCGACTGAAAATGTTCAGATTATGAGGGTGTTCATTATAGAGGGAGACTGGAAATGCATTATTTCTACTACTACGTATTGCGTTTATAGACTATTTAGCCTGGTTAGCTATTCCAATTACCGAGATAGAGGTACTGAATTAAAAAATATATTAAAGATTATGTTAAAAAAGTTTTACAAAACATACAATTACATGTATACAATACATTACCTGAAAACATAATCGGTACATTACTTAAAAATGTGAGTAATTTTAGTCTGTTTTTCAATTGTGTATACTCGTGCAGTATGCATGTTATCCAGTTGTTTAAAACGTGGAAAGGCTTCCGGGTGATGTTCAGCAGCATAGTTCAACAGATCTCTCTTGGAAGAAGTCGCGTGTCGGTCTTTTTACCACCGATATCAATATCTTCATCTAGCCTTTAACTCCTTACAACTACAACAAGGAAATTATATATAACTGCCCTTAAGGGCAGTTATGTTCCCTCAGTTCAGTAATGTTTCCTCAACACCGCAGACAAGTGGAAAGACGTCTCTGTAGCTGTTGTTTTTTTCCAGGTACATATTTACAAGCAAAGTTGGGATTCGTGGAAAAGTTTTCCAAACGATCACTAGTGTCATTTCCTTTTTACCTTTTCCCAATGTACCAAAGCTTGTCAAAAAATGTATAATTTAAGTAAACTGCACATTTATGCTTCATTGAAATGTAATATTCGAATTTTAAATTAAAATTGTTTCTTGTTTCCATTTTCTGTATGACGGGACCGGCAGCAAAAAGACTAAACTCGACCAATAGCGTTCTGAAAAAAAAAAAAAAGACGCGACTACTCTTGCGTTTAACATGAGTAATTAACGTAGACAGAAAGCAAATTGAAATACAGTAAAATAATAAGACTGTTGTATGTATTTTTCTATTCTAAAATACATTTTCTTATATTCTAAATTCTTTAATTCTATACTAAACTTTCTATTCTACTTCAGTTTTACGTTTCATTCATAATAAAATTTTGTGATTAATTAACTATCATTTGACAGATTCGGTTGTAAATCATGGTAACAAACATATTTGATTTTTTCCTCATTTTCATGTGAAATTATTAATCTGCATCCTTATTAGTTTGTTAAAGTAAAAGGTTTATCTATTACACAATATATAACACAATAATTAAAGATAAATAAGATAAGTACAAAGAGTTTTGTAATTAAAATAAATCCAATAAAATAAATCTATGAGTTAAACAATTTTTTACATAGTTAAATAAAGGTTCAGTCTTAACGAATCAGCTGTTCTGGAAGCAGAAATTCTAAGTGTTTTTATTTCAGTTTTTTTAGAAAAATTAAACAAATCCAATAAAATAAATCCATGAGTTAAACAATTTTTTACACAGTTAAATAAAGGCTCAGTCTTAACGAATCAGCTGTTCTGGAAGCAGAAATTCTAAGTGTTTTTATTCCAGCTTTTTTTAGAAGATTTGAATAAATTCAATAAAATAAATCTATGAGTTAAACAATTTTTTACACAGTTAAATAAAGGTTCAGTCTTAACGAAACAGCTGTTCTGGAAGCAGAAATTATAAGTGTTTTTATTCCAGCTTTTTTTAGAAAATTTAAATAAATCCAATAAAATAAATCTATGAGTTAAACAATTTTTTACACAGTTAAATAAAGGTTCAGTCTTAACGAATCAGCTGTTCTGGAACAGAAATTATAAGTGTTTTTATTCCAGCTTTTTTTAGAAAATTTAAATAAATCCAATAAAATAAATCTGTGAGTTAAACAATTTTTTACGCAGTTAAATAAAGGTTCAGTCTTAACGAATCAGCTTTTCTGGAAGCAGAAATTCTAAGTGTTTTTATTCCAGCTTTTTTTTAGAAGATTTAAATAAATTCAATAAAATAAATCTATGAGTTAAACAATTTTTTACACAGTTAAATAAAGGTTCAGTCTTAACGAATCAGCTGTTCTGGAACAGAAATTATAAGTGTTTTTATTCCAGCTTTTTTTAGAAAATTTAAATAAATCCAATAAAATAAATCTGTGAGTTAAACAATTTTTTACGCAGTTAAATAAAGGTTCAGTCTTAACGAATCAGCTTTTCTGGAAGCAGAAATTCTAAGTGTTTTTATTCCAGCTTTTTTTTAGAAGATTTAAATAAATTCAATAAAATAAATCTATGAGTTAAACAATTTTTTACACAGTTAAATTAAAGGTTCAGTCTTAACAAATCAGCTTTTCTGGAAGCAGAAATTATAAGTGTTTTTATTCCAGCTTTTTTTAGAAACTTTAAATAAATCCAATAAAATAAATCTATGAGTTAAACAGTTTTTTACACAGTTAAATAAAGGTTCAGTCTTAACAAATCAGCTGTTTTGGAAGCAGAAATTATGTGTTTTTATTCCAGGTTTTTTTAGAAATTTTAAATAAATCCAATAAAATAAAACTATGAGTTAAACAAATTTTTACACAGTTAAATAAAGGTTCAGTCTTAACAAATCAGCTGTTTTGGAAGCAGAAATTATAAGTGTTTTTATTCCAGCTTTTTTTTTAGAAAATTAATATATTAATGTTTCAAATCTTGCAGTTTGTTAATTGCTTTGTTTTACACACGAGCCCTTCATTCATAAAATTGTGTCATAGATTTAAACTTTCTTCTGTAGCCAATAAGAGACAAGCAATCCACAATATAAATGTTTCAAGTGATTTTAAATTAAACTCTTTTAGTTCATGAACTAAAACCAATAACAACGTTGTAACGCATAAATATGAAAAAGTGGCACAAAAAAACCGCATACGGCCGTTTCGAGGATTACTAGATCTTCTTCCTCAGTGCGGAAAAAAAAGGATTAAAATGGGTTCAAAGAACCCCTCTGTTATAGCTATTTTTTTACTGATATTTCAAGAATTTCAAATATGTATATTTATAGATAATAAAAATATTTTTTTTATAAATTACCAATTTGATTTCATCGGGAAAGGCATGATTTAATACAAGTATAAAATTTTAGGGCTGCGGAGTCGGTGGCAAAAATGATCGACTCCGACTCCGACTCTGACTCCTGAAATTTTAAAGGAACCGACTCTGACTCCGACTCTGACTCTGACTCCGGGACAGCTAAAGTACTTAGTATTGCCTGTTGATTCCTATTATTCAGATTACTTCATTGCTGTCATTTGTTTTGAAACAGTAATATTCGCTTTATTAAATTTGCCATTAAATAAATGAAATATTACTATTTAAAAAAAGTGGCAGCAATCAAGCAATGAGAATTTAAAAAAAAAACAATTGGCAACACTGCAATCTACTGGCACATTCCTGTTTAACCTTGAAGCATATTATTACTGCAGTGGCAAACTTCCATCAGTATTGGTATATTAGCATAAAAAGTTTCGCCTTTTGTAAATGCAGATTTTTTCTTCTTCTTTTTTTTAAGTAAGGCAAAAATATTCTTATAAAATGCGTGTGGAACTTTGCCCCTGCACTAATCGGCTATGGTCAAAATTGAAAATAAATTTGAACATGTGAACTCCTCCTTCTTCCAGATACTCTATGTACAATCACACAAAAACACAATGTGCATTAAATTTTATATATGGTAAAATTTAATTACGTAAAAACTGTGCAAAAACTGTATGTAAAATATTTATATGCATGTAAATTGCAATTGAAAAGTTAAATTTGAAGCTATTTAGATAGAAAAAAACAGTTGAAATCTAATAAATCTCCAAAATTTACTTTGAACAACACAAACAAAGATCTATCGATTAAATCCAAACAGCATTTATTATGTTGGTATGTCATTTTAAGACAATAACCAACATATTTTATGCCAAATATGGGGCAATATCAAATATATATTATACCAAAATATGGGCGAAAGGATGTTTAATATTGGTTTTATATCCATTCCTGTAGACCCAAAATATAGCAGGCGAAAATGTTACAAATTACGCATCATTTGGGGTCTCAAGAACCCAAATAAAAGGGAAGAGAAATTTGACAATTTCGGCGTTACTCCTGGTCTCACAGACCCGAAGAATCTGAGGTAAAATAAGAAAAAAAGGAAAAATATTTCAATACAATGATATTTTGGGTTCTGTAAACTCCAAAAATAGCAGATATTTCCAATTTTCGCATTACCTCGAATTCCGCAAACTAAAAAAAAAAACAAGATAAAGGACTATATACTAAATATACAACACCAACTAGAGGTTTCAATTAAAAACAGTTTTCATATATGCTGTACAGTACATTGTGTCTGTTTAAACTGGGTTGCCTGGTATATCTAGTCCAAAATTAAAAATAATAATTCAGTTTATAAATTTAAAATTACATAGAATTGGTTTAATTTCACTTCAAACTGTCTAAAAAACAAGCTGGAGTCGGAGTCGGAGTCGGCCTGTTTTTTAGTGACTCCGGCTCCGACTCTTTTGCCCCAAAATGGGCCTGACTCCGACTCAGACTCCACGACTCCGACTCCGACTCCGCAGCCCTGTAAAATTTATACATTTCTTTAGCTTTGCAGCCAAGATTTAGTCTTCTTGGCATCTGATGCCCTTGTAATATATATACAAAAATAAATATATATATTTTTTTAATATTTGATTCAACATATAGTAAAACATTAATTATTATTTTTAAAGATTTTTTTCTATGACATAAGTTTTCTAGAAAATATAAAATCAACTGAAAGTTATGCGAAAAAAAAAAACTTTTCTTAGTACATTCGAAAACGCTTTTGATAACATTCTTTATCTTTCTAAACGTTAAACATTTTACTTATACACATGTAAAATAAATTGGGGAAAATATATTTGTTAACAGTAAATACGTTTTATTATTTATTCGGATTTCTTAACATGCATTTTCTCATTAATAATTTAAAAAAAATACCTTTCAAACGCTCTACATAAGTTACTTTAAAATTACAAAAGCAATTGTGTAGTATAATAGTGATTTGTTTTCAATATAAGAAAATGGTAATTTCTAAAAAGAATTTCAAGTACCTAATGACGGTAATTATGTTACATTATTGGAATTTTGATAATAAATTATTATTTCTAAGAGATTCACTTTTATCTGTGTCTTTTGCGAACCACTTCCTTTGTGCAGTCTTTCATAATTACGTGCTTACATTCAATGGTTATCCATAAGTTAAAATAAAATAGAAAGAACTTCTTCAGAAATTGTTTTAATCAAATTTTGCAAAAAGATATTCCGAAATGACTGTTAAGTCTTATATAATTAAAGTCTTTTATTTGACTTAACTTGGTTCATGAATCTAAAGATGGGATTTTGTAATGGATTTTTCATTTACTTCCTGATATGCTAGAAGAATTAAAAACAATGTGCATTAAAAAAAAAAAAAAAAACATTTTCAAAATTGAGTAAAAAATACTCAAATCTGAGTATGTCGCGTGGAAAAATGGCTCCGAATCAAAATTACTCAAGTTTGAAACCTGTATGCACTCATTTCTGAAAACATGCACATACTCAAGTACAAAACATCATGTTCTCATTTTTTAGTATGTCCATGTTTCAAAAATGAGTATGAACTCACCTCTATGTCCTCAGTTTTGAGCATGTCCATGTTTCAATATTCTAAGTATTTCTGGTATTTCAGAATTGAAAGTATTTGGGTAGTCCTATTTGAAACAAAAAGTTTCATAACAAAATGAAAACATCGATTTACAGTAGAATCTCGTTACAATGAACCTCTATTTAACGAATTTTTCAAATTAACGAATATAATTTGGATTGAAAAATAAAATTATATTATTCTTTTTCAGTATAAAAATATTTTCACTTTCACGAATATTTCATTATGGCGAATTTAATCAGTGGTCTCCAGAGATTCGTTGTAAAGAGATTTTACTGTACTCAGATTTGAAAGTGTCGTTTTTCTCAGTGTGCACGCATGCGTTTATTCGATGATATTACAAACTTTTAATATTTTAAGAATTTAATTGCAAATTAATAAATTAGTTTAAAGGCATATTTCTGTTAGGCGGGCGCAGGTGATAAATCGCCAAATATTCTTTCTAGTTACAACGGTTCACCAGTTAAAACAGCAATGGAATTTATGCGCCAAAGAACGCTCGGTACAATATACCAACTGTCTGTAAAATTGCAACAATGGGCTATTTTAAACATTAAAAAGCTCAAAATAAAATATAAATAATAAAACTGTGTTTTAGAGAAAACCCCCTAGAATCAAGACGTAGGAGAAAAAGTCCTTCCGGCCTGTACCGGGAGGAAAATTTAGCTTTCATAGTCCATGTTTTTAAAAATTGAACTCCTTTTACTCAAACACCCGATGTTAAATTGCTTGGAACCTGATTATAGAAGATTCAATCCCTGTTTTCTTGAATACTGAATTTGAATGTGCATTTCAGCTTGGGAGCTACAGCATAACAAAAATCAGATTGTTTCAAAATGGTCAGCCAACCTATAAATTCAAACTGACATATCTCAGCCCTTTTTTTAAGATATAGCGAAAACAAAAATTGTTCCAGAATCCTTGTATCACGTTCTAACACTAACAGAAATTTTAAAATTTATAATTTTTTTTGTACATGTTTTTGAATTTTTAAAAATTTAAATTTTTTTAACTGGCCGCCGTTTTGAAACAAGATGGCGGATGAAGGTGGCCCACGAACTCGGTATGTCCTACAAACATACTCAGTTACATTCAAATCGGTTGATAAATAAGAGAGTTACAGCATGCCATATGTCAGATATATATATATATATAAATCAACATTTGAACGGGGGGTGGTTTGGGGTGTGGGGGGGTTCATGATCGGTGAAAATATACCAAAATATTTTGGAATTGCTTTCCTTCGAACCGCTGCAATAGGTAGCTTTTTGTATTGAAAGCTACCTAATATGAATGATTGAGTAAATTTATCGCTCCCACGATTCCACCCCTTATGTGATTGCAAAGTGACACTTAGCTTAATTGGGCAGTTTACCTGATAACTACATTTATGACACTTTTCCTATAATAAAACTCACTTAATCCTTTCCTGCACAGTGGTCCCACTTCGGGCACACCTAATTTTAATTAGAAACTTGCATTCGGCACCAAGAATATTTTAATAAAATTTTGTTTCTATAATGAAAGCTTAAAATAAGGAATTCATATTTTCTAAAAAAGTTGTTTGTAAATTCCGGTGTCAGTCAGCAATTTCTCATTTTACGAACAGACTTTGTCTGTGTCGGAAAGGGTTAAGTCAATAATAAGCAAAAGGAATTTTTTGTAGTTCTGTGGCTTTTCTTACAGGTGAGTTATATACTGTACATGTATTTATAACACAGATCTACGATACGTAGATTATGGCCAGGCATTATCCGGTAATGATACAATTTGCTTAAGCACAGTAAATTAATTTTGATAAGATGTTTGTTTTGTAGGCAGAACAGCATTACATAAGATATTATTGATTGTTTTGCGGCATGAAATTGTTAATACGTAATGTTATCGAAAAATCAAGAACAAATCTTCTTTAAAATATAAAGTTTTATAAAGTAAAAGTTTTATAGATTTAATCAATTGATGGTGTCGGGGTGAGAGAATGCCAAGCCACATTTTTGAACTTCTGAGATATTTCAATTTGAAAATTTGATCAAATACTCAAATCAAGATATATAACGTAAAGTGTTTTCGCCAATGTCTTAGTAACGCTTGAGATATTCTGAGTAACAATATGGCATTACTTTAATGGTATTACCATTACGGTTTTTGTAAATCAGCTATCTACATTATGGGCATAAACATCTGGGGCAAAAACGAAACTTGTCACACATGATGCCACCAAGTGACATTAGAAACAAATTATATGTTGGATAAAATAATTTACAATATTAAGCAACAGATTACAGTGTTAGATTTATTTTACCAAAAATGCGGTGTGGCACTTTCTTGCCCCAACACTCTCAATTATCAAATTTTTCATTATTAAAATATATTTTTGTATTATTAAAATACCAAATTATTTATTATCTTAATTAAGCAAAGATTTTGGAACTGCAGAAATACCCCCATTTTATGGCATTGTGAATTTTATTTTACTATACTTCTAAGACAATGCTACGCTTTTACACTCAATATATGACAAATGAGCACTTCAACATATCATTTTTCGCACTTTATTTTCTATTGTGACACACATATTCCATAAAATTCTGTAAAACCTTGAATTTATTCAGATATTGATGTCTTTATGAGTAAAAGAAAACTCATAAAGCCATCTTATATTCTGAAAAAAAGGAAAATATTTTTCAAGATCTTCACGTTTTTGATAATATTTCGCAAAGAATGAAAGGTTTTTGATATTTTACTGTTTTATTTAAGGTTTGTGGGATATTTTATTGTTTTATTTAAGGTTTGTGGGATATTTTATTGTTTTATTTAAGGTTTGTGGGATATTTTATGGGGTATTTAATAGGATATGATATTATTTATGAAGCATTGTCTTTTAGATTAACGTGAAATTTCCGTTGAAGATTTTACTATAACAAATAAAACTAGTCGTTGGGGGCCACCGTAATACTTACCCATCATGGATATGCATAATGTAAAATATTAAAATAAAAATGTATAAACTACTTATAAAATGCATTGCAATTCAAATAAAATCGTGGATTGATGACGTCATAAACTTTAAAGGCTCGATTACTGAATTGCTTGAAAGAGGTTTTTATAAAATAATAAAATAATAAAAATAATAATCCTATTAACTAGCGGTTTATTGCATCTGATTAAGCGTCAAATTTCCAATTAAAATATATCTTTGAAGTGAAATTTGGATCAAATACAGGGTCATGAAAAATCGAAGAGTGTGGAAAATAGGATTCCAAATATCTCGGCAACTCATTATCCGATCGACTTCATGCTTTATGCAAAATTTATGTTTTTTTATTGTCTTTTATGTTCATTTCTTAAAATAAACAATTTCGAAAATTTTTGTATACCTTTTATCAGAACGAATATTTCGAGAAAATTGTTCCGGTTAATCGAGGTTATTGAAATGAAATAGGCTTCTTCCCATTATTACATACTAAGTACATACCAAAATGCAAGTCTCTATCTCAATTTTTTCGGGAGATAGAGCGTTTACGGACACACAGACACACAGACGGACGGCAAAATTTTTTTCTAAAAATAAGTTTTTCGGAGTCTCTAGTGTCTGAAACGTGTAAATCCGTCAAAAAAAAATTTTTCGATTTTCAAAACGATTACAAGACTTACCCTATACTATGATGGGTAAGTAACTAGTTTTAGAAGTAAAGTGACGACGCATCCTTGAAATTCCGGGACGTCTTAAAGTTTAGGAACTTTTGTTCACGCAACTCCCGCAGTTTTTGATTTAAAACATTTATTACATTTTGGGAAGGTGATAAATTCGTCGGACAGAAAAATATATAAAAAAGTTTAAAAAGTTATAAATTTTAAAGTTATGAAAGCTTTAGAAAATCCCTGTTAGAAAATCTGGTCACAAGCGCAACTTGTCGAAAGAATTTGTGTGAAGTCATATTAAAGTGTTGTGGGAAAAAACACTGATACAGAAACTAAAGAAATATATATATTTAGATTATTCAGCATTTTAATGTATGTTAAAAAATACATAAAATATATATAAATAATTTATATTTTAGTTGTAAGAAAATGTTTAATGCCCTTTAAAATACCATTTTTTATAGTATATAGGGGAAGGTATCCTAAAACGAACCTAACGGGCAAAGCGATCCACATATGTTTTCTTCCATACAGGTCGCGCTATCTACAGGGTAACACATAAACTAGTTGTGATAAGTGAAGCAGAAGCAATGGCGGTATTCAAACGACCGCAGTATTACGCGTCTGAATGGTATTCTTTGAAAAATTGGGTTTTATGACATATGTTATAAGGTAAGCACTGACTTCCATATTTATTTAGATATAAAGTCTTCCATGTACAGAAATATGACTTGGTTTACTTAATGGACTATGTTTTTAGATGTGAATTACACTTACCTATTCTCATAATTACTTTTATATCATTTATTTTGCCGATAAAAAACAATTTACAATTATTTTTAAATGAAGGATAATTTTGCTTTTGGTGAGGATAAAATGATCCTTTGAACACTTTTTAAATTTTTTCATTACTCAATTTGTGTTTAAAATATTATTAAAATATGTTTATAATGCAAAATATAGTTTAAAACTTACTAGCAAAGGGCCAAAGTTTTATTTAAACAGTTATGTTATTTTACACAAGTTTTTTCCTTAAGGGGATCATACTAGGCCACCTTCCCCTACTACAAGGTCCGGCTATTAATTTCCAGGACGGACGCAACTGTACGAGAACGAAAATCCGGAAGATGGAGCAAATTAATGCATATTGAAGAGCGTTTTCTTGCGCATGTGCAGTGCAATCGCCGTCATTCTGAAGTAAGTGGTTCCCGTGGAAAGGCGCATTAAAACGTAGCTCTTAAATTCCTGTTGTCGAAGTGAAAATGGAGCAAAGAATTAACATTAAATTTTGCTTAAAATTGGGCAAGACAGCTGCGGAAACCTACGAAATGTTAAAACAAGTTTACGGTGAGGAAGCATTATGCCGCTCAAGAACTTTTGAATGGTTTAAACGTTTTCGGGACGGGCGCGAAAGCGTCGAAGATGATCCACACACAGGTCGGCCGCAGTCCGTACGCACGCCGGAAGCAATTAAAAAAGTTCGCGATATGGTGAAATGTGATTGTCGATTGACTATTCGAGTACTCGCCAATGAATTCAACATGGACAAAGAGACGGTTCGGCGAATTTTGACACAAGACCTAGGCAAACGCAAGATTTGTTCCATTTTTGTTCTTCACCATTTAAGGGACGAACAAAAGCAATTGAGACTGGACGCATGTGGCGAACTTTTCGACAACGCTGATGCTGAGCCAGACTTTTTCCTGTTTCCTAAGCTGAAAAATTCGTTGAAGGGAACAAGATTTCAAGATGTCGAAGCCATCAAGAAAACTGTAACGTCACTATTAAAGACCATTCCAAAAGAGGACTTTAAAATTTCTTTCGGAAATTTGTACAGCCGAGCACAGACGTGCATTACGGCTGATGGGGATTACTTTGATTCATATTAAATGGCTATGTGGCTTAAATGGCTACGCCTTTTTTTCTTCTGAGTTATTCCATGAGTCCTGGAAAATAATAGCCGGACCTTGTATTATTAACTCGCATATGCGTAAAATTCTTTACACAAATGTTTGTCAAATAACACAGCCTTTACTTGAAAATTCTTGTGTCAGAATTTTATTTTGTATTCTGAATATCTTCTTATATAATTCTTTAAGCTCATGTTTGGTGTACTAAAAGTCACAATAATCTATGTATATATATCTTTACTATAAAGGACAAACGTGTCCGTGCGTAACGCTGACGTCATTTCTGGAGTAGCAACACTTGACAATGAAATTTCGGTTTTGCGATTATTGCTACTACATTTTTTAAAATTTCTAAACATCGCACATTTTCAATTTTTAAACCGATATATAGGGGGGAAAGTCTACTTTCAAAAGCAATTTGTTCGGTAACTGTGTCTTAATTAACTGATTTATTATTTCTTTTTTAATTACATTTCAAGCAGGATTTTTTTTTAAATCTACCTCTAACGCTTGCAGACGATTGCAAAATATTAATCCGTTTGCACTTTAAACAATATAAAAAGTTCAGCATTTGTTTCCAGTTAATATTCCATAACGAAAGTAAAACTGCATTAAGCAATAAATAAAACACAAATTTAACAGATATGTAATCAAAATAAGCGCTTAAAAACGCTGAAAGATCAGATTTACGAAAAAAATGCTGTAGATGACGATTTCTTCGGGTATTAACTTCTGTCACGACGCCAACACTAAATTACCGCTTTTAATATATTTCAAAATTTTATATGAATATATAATTGATATATTTCTGATATATAAAAATGTTCTTTGGTGGCGTTAGAGGGCACTCGAGAAACAATATATATTAAATGTGAAAAAAATGTATTAGAGTTTTCAATAAAAATTAAATGGTTTTCACCTATATTTTCTATCCCGGGAAGCCCGTGTTGTATGCCCTAGTTAATATAGAAGCAGAGTGTGTGTGCACATATGAATGAAGTATATTGCATGAATTTAGAATACCTTATCATATCTAAATAAAATTTTCTAAGTATTTTAGCTTTAATGTGAAATGTAACTTAAATTGTAGAGCAGGGCATGAAATTTCAGTTGAAAAGGTACTAGCCAGACTAAAAATTCTGCTCGCCACTATTTTACATTCATTCAGACAGTAACGTTGGCCATCACACCTGCCCAGAAAATGAATTATTTATGACAAACTGAATTTAAATTGACCAATGTTAGAAAGAGCCCTCTGTTAAATCCAGAATATTTAACATTCATGAAAAATATGAACAATTTTTAAAATGTTAAAAATTCGGGAGAAAGCGAATAATTTTTACAGTGTGTCAAGCAGCTGAGCTTAGGTGGCAAAACCTGATTCACTTGGCGCAGGAATGAAGAGGGATCAGATTCGGCCTCGGAAGCGAAAAAGGTAGCCTTGGCGCTTGCGCGGTGCGAAATCGGGGGAAGGAATGCAGACCGGGTAAGTTCGTTCCTCCGTAGGAGAGAAATGGAAGTGGATGACGTCGCTTTTTCCTTCTTTTGGAAGATAAATGCCGTTGCTTGATTTTAAAACACTTCCGCGTATCGCTAGATTGAGGCACGATATTCTGAGCGTATACAGTTTGATTTGAAGCACAACATTTCAAAAGACAAAACTTACTCGCTAAGGGCGAGTTGGCGAGCGGAAATTTCGTGCCCCGTTGTAGAGATTTTAATACAATAAAAGCGGAAATATGAGAACAATATTTTTTATCGCATTTTAATTTTTTTATTATAAATACAGCATTATGATACTGGCAACGGTAGAAGGATAGCAATTTTGTCTCAGTTGAGCTGCACCAGAGAATTATTGGAATTAATTTCCTGAAACGTTGCATTAGTCGTGATGTACTTTTACAAACAATATACCAATACATACGCATACACCGACACACACCATCACTGAGCCAGGGACTCGGGTTTCCCCTTATTCACTGGCCGTTGTGGCTGTGTATGCTACTATAGTGATATTTTTTTCTACGATTGCATTTTACAGAAATATTGTTTTTGTTATTTCATGTATTCATTTATCCAATGTTCATCACCCCGCCCTCTCTTGCGCTTACTGGCTAGTTCAACTAAGGCTGAATTTTGTGTATTTTTTAAGACCTGAATAAAGGGGACCAATAAGAGACTAAAGTCATGCTACAGACTTGGTTTGCCAGGTCTGAGCAGTTCCTCTCGGTTAGTGAAGTTTACTGTGTTATAATTGTAAAAATGTGACTTTCTGTCGCGACGGTCCCATCAAAATAGTACTTAGGTGGACAGAAATTACCATGAAAAGTACAGCACAACAGCTATTCTCTTGTTGCTATGGTCTTGCGTTTGCACGTTCCAAATAATGATGCAACGCTGAGATATTCTTACATAAGAGCAAAAAAGAAATATATAAAAATAAAAAATAAGAATAATAACATATAACTACAATCACTGTAATTGTAAAAATGTGACTTTCTGTCGCGACGGTCCCATCAAAATAGTACTTAGGTGGACAGAAATTATCATGAAAAGTACAGCACAACAGCTATTCTCTTGTTGCTATGGTCTTGCGTTTGCACGTTCCAAATAATGATGCAACGCTGAGATATTCTTACATAAGAGCAAAAAAGAAATATATAAAAATAAAAAATAAGAATAATAACATATAACTACAATCACTGTAATTGTAAAAATGTGACTTTCTGTCGCGACGGTCCCATCAAAATAGTACTTAGGTGGACAGAAATTATCATGAAAAGTACAGCACAACAGCTATTCTTTTGTTGCTATGGTCTTGCGTTTGCACGTTCCAAATAATGATGCAACGCTGAGATATTCTTACATAAGAGCAAAAAAGAAATATATAAAAATAAAAAATAAGAATAATAACATATAACTACAATCACTGTAATTGTAAAAATGTGACTTTCTGTCGCGACGGTCCCATCAAAATAGTACTTAGGTGGACAGAAATTATCATGAAAAGTACAGCACAATAACTATTCTCTTGTTGCTATGGTCTTGCGTTTGCACTTTCAAAATAATGATGCAACGCTGAAATACTCTTACATAAGAGCAAAATATATATATATATAAAATAATGAAGAAGCCATAATAATAACAAAAAATAATAATAATAACATATAAATATAATCACTGTACTTAAAAAGGTGTAACATTTTTCATTAATTCATATTAGGTCCCAAGACGGAGAGTTAAAAATAAAATTGTGGAATCACGCCATCAGGTATGAAAACTAATTAAATAACTAATATTTAAAATATTTTTTTGTATACAATAGAAAATCACTTCTGTAAATTTATTTAAAAATCGAATTTTAAGACCTTGTGTAATATTTCTCATCTAGAAACATTAACGTTCACCATTGAAAGTAAAACCTTTTACATATATTAAAAAAATATATTAAATTATTATTTTTTATTTAATTGACAAATTTTAGTAAAATTTTTGATAGCACATTTCTATTATAATAGGTAATTTTGTTTACATTACAATGAAATTAGAAAATATCTTGCTTTATCATATTTTCTTTGTTGAAAGTTTATATTATACTATATTAAATTTGCATTACGTAAAATAATTTTATCTTACACTTTTCTGACTGTGTTACCATATGCAGTGTTATTTTTAATTAAAACGATGATTTTAGAGCTATTGAAAACTCGATGATAAAGGATATAGATTAACAAGGATTATTGGATTATCATACTAAAGTGTTGTCAGAAGTATTCTCATTTATGAAACACCTACCGGAAATTTCTTCGAAAAATAATTAATTTATAAATATTTAACATAATAAAAAGATATTACAATGGCGATAAACTTGTTCAGCGGGGCGTTTAATTAAAAAGTTCGGACCGCAGCGTCATCGTCAGTCCCACTCATTGATGACATTAATCCGCAACAGATATTAAACAGAGCAATGGGAAGCAAAACTTTCGTGGATTTTTAACTGATTAGCTTTAAACTTCAGAGACTTCATAATTTTATAGATGATATATATAATTCAATCATGTTCATCGGGAAAAAATTATCTTTAAAAATTTGGAAATTACTGCTTTTTATTAAGTGAGAGTTTCTTTTAAAATTTGAAAAGATGGTGTGAATTTTATATTGCCTTTCAAAAAAGCATAAAATACACTAAAAAGTACATATCGACATACAGCAGATTATGCCGTACATTTATTTCTATATAAAAAATAAATAAATATACATGCCAGAATTTGCCCACAGCGTTTTAAGATTTTGAGATAACTTCAGTGAAAATTAGGTTAACAGCCGAATATCTCAATTCATTAAAGTAAATAAATAAAAGATTCATTCATCGTGAGTCATAGAAATATTAAACCATGGAGGTAATCATTCGCAAAGCAAAATCTCCATGGTGAATTTTACAGCGCTGTCTGGTATCGAAAAAAAAATTCGCATCTATAAACATGGCATACGTAATAATAATAAAAAAAAAAGCATCCTCATTTCGCTCATAGCAGATGGCATAATTTATTTCACTGAAATAATAAGGATGATTTTTTTACATTGTAAATATAGTTATAGCACGAAACGAACGCACCTCATTTGTTACGTTTAACGTACAATTTCCAACTTGTTTTAGTTAATAAACCTCAAAATAAAAAACATCTATAGAATTTTAAAGGTTTTTACAGTGTATATAAACTTTTCCAAAGTTCAAGGTTTTTATTTGTTATAAAAATTTATATTAAACCATAAGTAATAATTACTCAAAAGTTAAAATAATAAAGAAAAAAAACCTGAGTGATATGTTTCAGAAAGATTTTCCTATAGATCAATAAATGAGTATTTGATTTTCAACAAAACATTAAGTGTAATAATGCATCGGGTATAATCATATATCTCTTCAAAAAACATTCTAAAAGAAAAACAACTTTAAATTAAGTAACTTATCGGTAATCGTTTTCCTTTTATTCGCCAAATGTAATTAAATTTCATATATTTTATGCGTGTTTGTTAAATCCTCATTCATTGTTTTCAATAAATATTATTAACTTAATAAATATCAAAGTATGAAATACGAAACTCCTTGTCAGTTTTCAAATGTGCCCTAAATTAATTTCTGGTCAAATTTAATTAAAATAATTAATTTGTTTCTCTTTATTTCGACAAAAATAGAACAATGAATTCATTGTTAAAATTGTAATAATTCGTGACTTAAATATTTATAAATTGTTGAATATATATATACATTTAAGTTCATCTGAAACAATTGTAATTAAAATTACGTTAAGTGTCATTTTTTATTTTTCAAATTATCCTTATAAATTGAATACACAAATTTGTATGAAAAATAAATATTTATTCAAAATGGGCTTTGGAATTTTTTTTAAATGCTGCATGTGGATTAACTGCATAGAAAAGTAGTTTTTTAAACTTTAATATTTTATAGTAACACTAGCCAACAAAGATTTCAAATACGTGTGAATAAATTACCCAGAACTTGCCCTTTTATCTTTGTTAGAATGACAAGAGTAAATGCTCAGTACTGTTTGGACGTGAATTTTAGCCATTCCAAGCACTTCTCATGGCATGATCACGTTTCACGGAAAACAAAGCGATACTATTAAATATACATTTAAAATACCATCGTGTAATTGTTAAGGCTCTAAACCTGCGGCCCGTCGACATTTTATATGCGGCCCGAGACTTGATCATTAATCTATAATCACATAACCATTAATCCATATTAATAAAATTAATTGAAATGTCCATAAAGGGTATTTAATACCTTCACTGTTGATTTATATAATTTCATGGGAGGAAAAAAAACCTGTCCTGTTTTTTTCCAATTAATTTAAAATTATGCTAAAATATCTTAAATCCCGTTTGCTTAGTCAAAAGTTATTTTTACATGTAATCCTATTGGTGCTACAGTTGTGTCTACATTTCTTAATCTTGGACACCAATTAAACATTATTCCAAATTATTTAAATAGGCACTTAATTAAAAAAGTTAATAAAAAGTTTTTATATTTGGAAATTTTTAATAGTAATATTGTTTATTGGGGTTGATGTTGATCATTTGTCGCGAGAAAAAATTGGAACAGTTAACTTTTTACACTACTATTTCCAAACAACAGTTTTCGCGGCATAATTCTACAACATTTGCAATAGAAATCTACCACGAAGTATATTGTTTAGAATTAGTGGCGTTAAAATTTTTGGTAACATTTCTTCCGCGACAAATTTCTACCCTATTGATAATATTAAAATTGTTACAATGCCTTTTTATGCGACTTTTGTTATCTTACAGTTTTAACTAGTCTTTTTTTTTTTTTTTTACATTATTATGTAAGTGTGTCGTGCGGCCCGCGTAACATCGCAAACATATGTTTGCGACCCGTTATAGGAAAAGGTTGAGTATGGCTGCGTCTAAACAAAGAAAACTTGTGACTAGCTTGAAATGAGACATACCTGTATTTTTGTAGAGTAATTGAGCACTTAAAAATAAAAAAAAGTAAGTCATTTCATTTTATATCGTTGGTTAATGAACGAAAAATCAATTATTTTCCTGCGTAAATTTTTTCACAGGAATATTTTTTTCTAAAATTTTATTTTAAATGGTATTTAACAAACCCCTGTTTGTTAATACTTCCATTCTTGAAAGAAAGGCTTATGCACTTAAAATGAAAAAAAAAATAATAATACATCTTGTTTGGTATTGCACGGGATAATAAACTGTTGTTAGGAAAAGTGTTTCAAAAGAATTTTTAATTAAAAAGATGAAAAGAAATAGCGAGCGATATGCAGAAAATTGATTCAAAATTAGCTTTTGCTCTTCTTTTAAAATGTTTCAATTGTTTCAAAAATTTCAAAAAAAAATAAAAATAATAAAAAATATTTTATAGAATACTAGAGTACTTTGAAGAATAATTAAAACCTTCGAAAAAATCTGCAGCATATTTCATAACACAATAGAAAAACTCTGAACACAATTCCGTGAAACTTTCTTTTTAATAAAAGCATATTTTTAAACAAATCATTGCGCTCTTTATTTTTTAATTGTATTATATTATTTATTTTTCACTGTATAAAATATTTCATTGTTCAAATTTCACAGCTAGCTGGCATATTTTAGCGAGCGTTGTTTGGCGCATAATTAACTCCAATCTTGTTGTACAGTAATAGAGTTGTTACCCTTAGGAATATCCGGTGATTTCTCATCAGCGTCCGGCTGTCAGAAAAATGCCTTAAAATGATTTTATTAATTTATAATTAAGTTCTAAAACTATTAAAATGTTGCATTGCCATCAGAAACACACCTGCGGACCTATTTTTACTTTTTTGTATGTTTACAGGAAAACAGTATTGGATTCATGAAAATTTTCGACATCCGGTTTTAGACGGATTTATAAGTTTTAGACGGTCCTGAACACGTCTTGACTGTTTTTAGAAAATGTCTGTCTGTGAGTCTGTCTGTATGTAATACAAATTTTGTGGGCGCTCTATCTCAAGAAGCATGGACTTTAATAAAATTTTAGATTCAGTTAGTCCCTGATATAAATGATGCTGATTAGTTATGGGGGAAAATCGGCCAACAGGTGGAGCATTTTTCTGCATTATGCTTAATTTTCTGTATTATGCTACATTTTTCGAGATTTCCGAAATAGCTCTATCTCAAGAACTAATGCACTTATTTTCCTCAAACTTCAGATTCAGTTAGACCTTGACATAAATAGATGCTGATTACGTTTTGATGTATCTATACCAACACGTTGCATTGCCGTACTACTTTTTTTTAATGATTTTCATGATAGCTGTATATCAAGAACTAATGCACGGAATTTCACCAAACTTCAGATTCTGCTATACCTTGACATAAATAGATGTTGATTAGGTTTTGGTGTAAATAGCCCAACAGGTGGCGCTGCTATGGCACTTTTTTCATGATTTTCACGATAACTATATCTCAAGAACTAATGCACGGATTTTCATCAAACTTCAAATTCAGTAAGACGTTGACAAAAGTTGTTGTTGATTAGGTTTTGGTCTAAATCTCCCAACAGGTGGCGCTGCTATGCTGCATGTTTCAGGATTTACACGATTTTTGCGATAGTCATATCTGAAGAACTAATGCACGGAATATAATAAAATTTTAGATTCAGTTAAACCTTGATATAAATTGGTGTGAATTCGTTTTTTGTGTATGCGAAACCTGTGTGAGATAGAAGAAAGTTTTGGGATTGGCACATCCGACTAGTTTAATAATTCTATCATATCAGCGAATGAATGAAAAATGGATTCAAAATCCCATTTTTACATACATGAATCAAGTTAAGTTAAATAAAAAGTGCCAGAACCCTATCAAGCAATGATGCAATGAAGTTTTTAACTTTGATTAAAACATATTTTTTCTTAAAGTGATAAAAAATTAATATAAGGGAGACGGCCATTTAAATTTCTTGTTAAAATTAATATCTAGAAATTAATTATGGATTTTTACAACGGTTGCAAGAGTTTCGCCAAGATTTTGAAGGTATAAATTTATGTGGCAAAATTTTCGAAAATATGAGGCAATTTTTCGAAATTATGAAGAAAAACTGTGGAAGAATAGACAATACAATTATTGAGTCATGCGGAAAGCTCTGCGGTTTTGAAGCGCGGTTTAGCGCGGTTTTTTAGCGTGGTCTAGATGTTTTGCTACTGCTGATAATGCATAACCTTGAATGATCCTGATATGTACATTCGGTCTTTCCTGCTTGCGTTGCATAGTTCTCGCTTTTGCAGTGGCATGATTTTTGTTTCAGTGCAGTGCAAAGAATGGAGAACCAAAAAGTTCATTTTCGTCTACAATGCTCTTTTATTTCAAATAAGATAAAAATGTTAGTCAGACTGCCCTTAAAATTTATGCTGTATACGGACAAAGTGCTGTTTCAGATGACACACACTGTTAAAAATTTGCAGCAAACTGTCCAGTCATTTGACCGTTTTTGTAGAAAATGGTTAAATAACTGTAATTTAACTATATTCTGATTATAAAAGGGGCAATAATACGATCAGAATACAGTTAAATTATGTTTATGTAACCGTTTTCTTCAAAAACGGTCAAATGACTGGACAGTTTGCTGCAAATTTTTAACAGTGCAGTTCGAAGGTGGTTTGAGGAAATTAAGTGCTGAAAATTCAGCCTCGAAGATGATGCCCGCTCTGGGCATCCATCATCTGTAAATGAGGACCTCTTAAAAGAAACTATCGCTGAAAATCCTCATTACACAGTTCAGATGCCATCACATAGATTAAAACTTACAAAAAGTACAGTGCATGACCCTGTAAGTACAACGCAGCTATGCCGCATTAAAATCCTAATTAAATTGGGAAGAATCTGTAACATTTAAGGCTTGTTTCTAGTTTTCTTACAAATTACCTCTTAAGTTACTAAAGAAGTCTCATAAATAATAGACCAACAACACCTTACTCAATTTTATGTAAATTTAAATGTCAGCAGAAAATCGAGTATTTCTAGTTTTTTATTAATAACTTCATGACAATGAAATTTGGAGAAAAAAAGCTTAGCTTGTATACGATATAACTTGCAACATATTGAATTCATAAAGATCTTTTCTATGCTCAGAAATATCGCTGACAAATTTGGGTAAAACAGAAAGAACGAAATAACACTGACTTTTTGTTAGCTTTGCAACTAATATCTTCTTATCACTATATTTTAGAAAAAGAAATCTGTTTGTAATTTTGTAGAGCATAAAATGTGCATAAAATACATGTATAAAGATTTATTATTATTATAGGATTGTAAATAGCGGGACAACACTTCTCCAACGCTCAGGTAAATAAAATATTCCAGTCCTAGAAAACCCCGGCAAAATTGGCCTTATTATCCGAAAAGTCAGGTAGCTCTAATTTTTTAATATTTTGTATTAATTGATGTTCTAATAAAAAGGTCATTTCCCCTCCCCAACACAGAAAGCATGAGCAGCCATGTAAAAGTAAAAGCCAAACAAATTCACTTTTCCCAAGTTAATAAATAGTCGAAAGAGTTGAAAAAAATGTAAATTCCTAATGAAACAAAGAACAAAACAAGAAAAATTGTGGAAATTTTTAATTAATAAGTGTCAAATTTTTATAAAGTATTGTTCATATAATAATTCTGGTTTCGTTTCGATTTTCAACATTTGATTAGAAACTTCTTTTAAAAAAAAGGGAGATTTTTTTAATTTATTATTATTTTTTTAAATTTTGTATATATTACTTTTATATTTAGCGTACAACATAAATTTTCCAAACAACAAAAAACTGACAGCAAATGGTTTAGTAACAAATTTGGAATTGCGTCCCAAGAAATGCAAATTGCCTCTGGTGGAAACAACTTGTCTAAAGTCTTCAGAAATGTTCTTTCTATGCATGAAGTAGAGCTGTAGACCTTTCTTCTTACATACTAGTTTTTATTTTTGACTTATTATTGTAATATATATTATACTACTGATAGACTTCTTTCATGGCTAATTTAGATGTGGCACACAATTTACTCATCTCCAAGGAGTGGAGTTGAATGTCACATAGGAAGCCGCTGAACTCATCTACTGTTCACTGTTCACTGGGAGTATAGAAGTAATATATATTTGTTTAAATATAGTTGCTGCTTGGAGCTGAATTTATTTATTAAAAATTTTGATTGATTCATATACCAGTTGTCCTTAAATGGACTGACTGATTTTTAAAATCAATAACTTCCAAACGGTGACAGGTATTTAAAAAAATCTTGCAGGAGAGTAATGTACGAAGTCTGCAGTTTTTTTACTGCGATTCCTTATTTTAGTTTGCATTATCAACAATAGATGGCGTTGCGAACAATAGACATCCAATCTAGGCAAAAGCAAAAATCACCCAGCATTGACGTGAAGGAAGGAGGTTCAATACATGGAGTGGATCTCATTCACCAATAAAATCTTATTAAGAAATGGGTTCTAAGAACAAGAGTGTACACTATATTGCCAAAGGTGACCGGTCACTTGCGATTTTATACGTTTTCTTAACTATCTAGAAAAATACATGAGGAATTAACCTGAAACTGCAGGTGTGTAAACAGTTTAGTGTAGGTTATATATTTCCACGAAGATTTTTTCACGAAACCCCATAGGGGACTGTCAACAAATTGAAAAAGAATGAATATCTTTTGGATAACCCTGTAAAAACTAATGCAGCAAATGCGTTAAAACTCGAGATTATTAATAAATGCCTTATTGTAATATACTGTGGTCATTTTTATGAGGATAGCATGTATACTCGTAGAGAAATTAAGGTTTTTATAAAAACAGTCCCAAATTTCGCCTAGTTTTTTGCTTATAATTTACAGAGTTCTAAATATAAAAAAAAGTTCTTTTCAGAAAATATGACAAACAACATTGTATATAATACTCTGCAATCACAATTCAAAAATAATAAAAATTGGAAGAAAAATGTGCAGGTTTACTAAAAAATGTTTCACTGCGCATGCGCGAATGCAACCAAAATATAATATGCATGATGTATTAGCTAAGTATATAGTGCAACTTTTTTGAAAGTCTCAAAATCATAACTTGAAAATTCAGAAAATAATCGTCGATAGAATAAGCTCGAAATCCGTTGTTCCCAAAAAGAAGCAAAAAGATGAGGGGCTGTATCAAATATATGTTGATTAGTGCCAAGATAGCGTACACAATATTGCACGTACTACTAAATTTGGATAGAACCCCTCATATTTTTGCTTCCTTTTGGGAACAACGGATTTCGAACTTATTCTATCGACGATAATTTTCAGAATTTTCAAGCTATGATTTTGAGATTTTCACAAAAGTTGCTCTATATACTTAGCTAATACATTATGCATATTATACTTTGATTGCGTTCGCGCTTGCGCAGTGAAATTTTTTTTAATAAACCTGCTCATTTTTCATCCATTTTTTAGTATTTTTTAATTTTGATTGCAGAGTATTATGTAAAATGTTGTTTGTCATATTTTCTGAAAAGAACTTTTTTATATTAAGAACTCAGCAAATTATAAGCAAGAAACTAGGCTAAGTTTGGGACTGTTTTCATAAAAATCTTAATTTCTCTTCGAGTATACATGCTATCCTCATAAAAATGAACAAAGTATATTACAATAAGCCACTTATTAATAATCTCGAGTTTGAACACTTTTGTTACATTAGTTTTTACAGGGTTATCCAAAAGATATTCGTTCTTTTTTAATTTGTTGACAGTCCCCTATGAGGTTTCGTGAAAAAATCTTCTCGGAAATATATAACCTATACTATACTGTTTACACACCTGTATTTTCGGGTTAATTCCTCATGTATTTTTCTAGATAGGTAACAAAACGTCTAAAATCACAAGTGACCGGTCACCTTTGGCAATATAGTGTATTAGCGAGTGCGACACACTCCATGTATTCAACCTCCTTCCTTCGCATCAATGCTGGGTGATTTTAGTTTTGGCCTGAATTGCACTCCTGCTGCTCGCAGCGCCATCTATTGCTGGTAATTCAAACTAAAGTCAGGAATCGCAGTAAAAAAAAACTCCCAACATCTTACATTAATCTCCTGCAACAATTGTTTAAATATCTGTCACTGTTTGGAAGTTACTGAATTTTATAATCAGTCAGTCTATTTTAGGACACCTGGTATGTGTCATTGCGCAATGTAAGGACTAGGGCAGACCTGCCAAGTCTCCGGCTTTTTGGATACAAGTAATTTAGTACAGAAAATGTTGTTTTGTTTAATCGGTGCAGTTTGCGATTTCATTCAAACATTTTCTCTAAACAATTACTGGTGTGCAAAAAGCCGGAGACTTGGCAACTTTGCTATGGTAACAACCTTTCAAAATAAGATAAACACGTGATGTGATTTCATATATCCACTGAATGTTGCAAGTTGATTTCTGATCATTTATCAAAGAAAATTTAAAATGTAATTCTGTTTTTTGTTGGCTTTTTGGAACTTAAATTTTTGTATTCGCTTATTACTAAAGTCCACAGTTTACTTAATTGTTAAATTAATTTTCCTACATTTTAATTTACTCTTCTCAATGAAATATCAAATCAATTTATTATTGTTATAACATAATTAGACATCAAATTAAGAGTGAATGTCAATAAAAATAAATTATAAAGGATTTACCAATCTCGTCTTTGAATTAATATACCTAAATTAATTAGGAAACGTTGTTTTATTTGATGCATTTAAGTTAACTTGAATGCATTTATTTATTAACTTGAATTAAACATAATAAAATTATTAAATTTTTCAATATACTTATATGTGTCTTCAGTTACCTATCAAATAAAGTGCAAAATTTATATATATTTAATTTTAAATTCTGCAGTAAATAAATATACGCAATTATATAATTAATACCAAAGCTTTAATGTAAATTATTTCATATATTTACATGTTAAACGGATTACCTCTCAAAAGATTAACTAATTAAATATAAATTTTATTTTAAAATCATCTGTAACTACAAAAATTGATTACAATTCTGTTAATTACAATTATCTTAATCTAACGCATAGACGTTAACGGTTTTAAATGTTAAATGTCTGGATTTTCCATTCATTAATACTTAACTTCTTACATTATGGAGAAATGAATGAAATAATTAATAAAAACGGTATTGTTCCACTTACAAAACATTACTCTTTCTATGCACAAGAATTATCCGAATTCCATGATACAGAATGTATTATTATATTAAAACATTCATTAATGGTAGTTGCATAATTGTACTAATCTAATAGATTTTGTAATTATTTTATGTTAAATATTTGGAATCTCATTTTTCTAAAACTTTACAAAGATTTTCTTGGTTAATATTGTTGTTTTAACAATAAACTGAAAGTAAGTAAAACATTCAAACAATTATGCTGCTCAAAATTAAAGATTAACAGATGAAAAGATTCCTATGCATAGTTAGTTCATTCAGGCGTGTAAAAAACTCTCCGCCTCTTATTTAAATTTTCTATCAATTTACTGAACTTTTTATTACCAATACAATAGGGAAAAAAATCACAATTCATTACGAACGAAACAAATCATAATGTTACGTGCAACCTTAATTTATAACGTTAAATAATTAAGCTCTGCTAAAAAATTATTTTGACTTCGATAAATATATCAATATACCTCATTTAAGTATGGTTAATGATTATATCTGGTTTTCAGTATTAATTAAAAGGGAGGTTTTTAATGGGAATTGCGAAGAATTAACAAGCTTTGTCCATGTACTTTTTCGGATGCATTCTGGACGTATTTTCACGATTAAATATAATAATTAAATTTCTATTAAAAGGTTAGAAAGACAGAACAAGAGAATAAGATTTAATAGAAATTACACTGCAAAATATCTCTTCATCCGAAGAGATATTCTGCGGTTTCTAAAAGCGTAGCACGCTTTTGTCCAGTTATTTTGCTACTGCTGATAATGAGTGACCTTGAATTACACAGATATGTACATTCGGTCTTTTCTGCTTGCACTGCACAATTCTCGCTTTTATTGTGGCATAATTTTTGTTTAAGTGCAGTGTTAATAATGGAGAATTAAAATGTTTCATTTTCGTCATATTATGCTCTTTTATTTCCAGAAAGGTAAAAATGTTTGTCCGACTGTTTGTAAAATTTGTGCTGTGTATGGACAAAGTGCTGTTTCAGCTGACATAGTTTGAAGGTGATTTGACAAGTTAGAGCGCGGAAATGTCAGCTTCGAAGAAGATGCCTACTCTGAACGATCATCATCTTGAAAGAACGACCTCTTAAGGGGTCTTGTACCTTTTAAGCGCGACGAAAATCGAGAAAAACAATCAAAGTTTGAATTAGTGTATTTTCAAAACCTTTATATGTATAAACATAAATGATTGATTGTTAATTAAATAGATTGCGCTTTTTAATATAATACTATTAGAAACTGACTAATACTTTACTGAATTTGTGCATTGTTAAAATTAAAATAGCTCTTTTTTTTATTCCGTAGTCATTGCGCGCTTGATATCTTGTGAACGTATGACTGGATTGTTATGAAATTTTATGAAGACAAGAAGCGCATATGTGCGTTTAAAATGATCTACTTTTAAATATTTACAAAGATAAGATTTTTAATTAGAACTATTTTTATTCATTAAAAAATGTAAAATTTTGAAATTTTGTACAAAAATATTTTTTTTTACATGGTTAATGAAATAATTTTGTCCTAAAAGTAGATCATTTTAAACACGCATATGCGCTTATTGTTTACATAAAATTTCATAACAATCCAGTCATAAGTTCTCAAGGTAACATGCGCGCAATGACTTACGGAATAAAAAAAAAGGGCTATTCTAATTTCAACAATGCACAAAATCAGTAAAATATTAGTCAGTTTCTAATAGTACCCAAAATTGCATGCTTATACACAAAAAAGTTTTGCAGCTATACTAATTCAAAGTTTGAAAGTTTTTGCTGATTTTCGGCGAGTTTAAAAGGTACAAGACCCCTTAAAAGAAGCTATCGCTGAAAACCCACGTTACACAGTTCAGGAGATATCACACAGACTAAATATTACAAAGAGTACTGTGCATGATCATTTGATAGCCTCTTTTAAGGGGTTCTCCGTTACAGATGATGAACGTCCACAGTAGGCATCATCTTCGAGGCTGAAATTTCCGCTCTTTAATTTCTCAAACAATACTTGAACTGTGTCTTCTGAAGCAGCATTTTGACCACATACAGCACACATTTTACGAGCTGCCTGACTAACATTTTTTTCTCGTTTTTAAAATAAAAGATCATAATAAGACGAAAATGAAATTTTCGATTCTCCATCCTTAGCACTGCACTGAAAAAAAATTATGTCACAACAAAAGCGAGAATTATGCAGCGCAAGCGGAAAAGACAAAATGTACATATTCGGGTAATTCAAGGTCACTCCTTATAAACAGTAGCAAAATAACTAGACAAAACTACGCTTCGCTCATTGAAAACCCACCAAAACATTCTGAAAACATTCCATATTATTCTGAAGAGTAACATACCGCTTTGTTTGAGAAGAAATGTGTTTAACCAATGTGTTCTGCCTGCATTAACTTATGGAGCAGAAACATGGACGCTAACAAAACGGATGTTACAAAGATTACAAATAACACAGAGAAGTATGGAAAGATGTATGCTAGGCATAACTAGAAGAGATAGAAATAGAATAACCTGGATAAGAAGTCAAACGAAAGTTTTTGACATCATTGAGGGAATTAAACAGCTAAAATGGAAATGGGCTGGGCACATTGCAAGAAGAAAATACAATAGATGGAGCACAAACACCCTACAGTGGTGTCCCAGAAATATAAAACGACCACGATACGACTGAATGGAGTGACGAAATCAGAAAAGTGGCTGTGTTAATCGGCAATCCAGACAGGAAACAATCGAAAAATCTGAGGGAGACCTTCATCCAGCAGTGGACTGAAAACTGTTGATGATGATATTGATTGTTAGTGCAATTTTCGTATTTTCACGGAATTTGTTTCCCCGATGAAATCATTTCGATAATGTATCAGAAATTAGCAAATATGTGTTTAGGAATGCCTTTGACAAATAAAGGAATTTGGCTTTCATTGCCAAATTCAACTCTATTGCTGGTTAAATGTGCTTATATTAAAGCACGATTTCTGTAATGATTCAAGATAAAACGTACGCATTAACTGACAGCCGTTTATGACAGATGTATTATTGTTTTTTTTTACGAATCAATGTATTAATTTAACATTATATATTTGTTTAAAAAATAATTTATACATTTTGCGGCTATCTTATCAGTAAGATAAGATATCACCATTGCCCACGAATTTCAAGAATGTATGACACTTAAAAACACAAAACAAAAGTAATTTAAACAACATTTACAACATTAACGAATTGAGATTGGTTTATTAGTAAATTCTAGAACTTTTTTTCTTTGCACGTAGCCATAATGCTTGAAATAGTCTTTTTCATACTAAATAAAAGTGATTCAGGTGATTGTTTCCCAATCCAAAACTGATAAACTAGTCGTTGGGGACCACCGTAATACTTAGCCATCATGAATATGTATAATATTAAATATGAAAACAAAACATGTGTAAAATATTTATAAAATGCATTGCAATTCGAATAAAATCGTGGTGTGAAGACGCCATTAACTTTAAATGCTCTGTTACTGAATTGCGTAAAAGAAACAGCCTTATAGCTCCAAAATTTATAATCATATTAACTAAATTTACTGCGTCGGATTAAGGGTCTCATTTCCAATTAAAATATATCTTTGAATTGAAATTTGAATGAAGTACAGGGTCATGAAAAATCGAAGAGTGTGGAAAATATATAATTACAAATATCTCGGCAACTAATTATCCGACCGACTTCATTCTTTATGCAAAATTTATGTTTCTTTATTGTCATTTATATTCACTCCTTAAAATAAACAATTTCGAAATTTTTTTATAAACCTTTTATCAGAACGAATATTTCAAGAGTCCGAATAAAATTGTTCCGGTTAATCGAGGTTACTGAAATGAAATAGGCTTCTTCCCATTATTACATACTAAGTTCATATCAAGATTCAAGTCTCTATCTGAATTTGTTCGGGAGATAGAGCGCTTACAGAGACACACAGACAGACGGACGGCATGTTTTTTAAAATATGTTTTTCGGAATCTCCAGTGCCTGAAACGTGTAAATAGGACACACAGACAGACGGAAGGCATTTTTTTCTTTAAGTTTTTCTCGGAATCTCCAGTGCTTGAAACGTGTAAATCAGTCAAAAAAATGTTTGCGATTAAAACGATTACAAGACTTACCCTATACTATGTATGATGGGTAAGTAACATTGTGCAAAAACATCCAATGTGGTTTAAGATATGTAAATTAAAATAATAAAATGCGCTTTTTCTGATTACATTGATGTTTGACCGATTAAAACGAATAAATCCTGAAATTTTAATACATATTCTCTTTAACTCAGAGAAGAGATAAAATATGAAAGGATTTGTTAAAAAAACAATAAATATAAGTATGAAAAGGCTAACTTGGGTTGGAGTTTCACATGAAATAGCTTGATAAAAAAATAAGTAAAAAAGTAAAAATATATTTTTAACAGTCTTTTATAAGCATTCAACGTTTATATTAAAAATCATGCCTAATTTGTTGACTGCAATTCATGTATGAAAAATTTCCCGTACAATACATTACTGTGGCCCCTCACTTATATACGATACACGGTAAATGTTTTCAGTACCGGTTTTTATTTAAAGTAATTCTTGCCTTATTCAATCACAGAATTTAGAAATCGAATTTTACTAATTGGGAATTGTGGCACTAAAAAGTAATTGCTTAACATCGCGTATAAGTGAGAGGTCACTGTAATTTAGCGTGGGCACGAAATTCGATTATGGAAAGTTCACTGTTTTTTCACGCTTGACAGAAAGTATGGCCTAGTAAATTTAATACAAAATAAGTAAGTGTTCCTCTGATTTTGTTTTAAGATATGGCAACAGGAAAGAAAATATGAAACTTTATTTTCAATTAATATATTTTTCTACGTTTTCTTTTAAAGTATGTTACATATATATATATATATAGGATTTCAGTTTGAATACTTCATCTCCTTTATGACTTAAATGATCATCAAATTAACTGACACACTAGTGTACTATTATTATCCATGATTTAAATGCACGAGTTATAAATATTTTGGATCGCGAGATCAAGATTTGAACATCGTCAAAATTGGAAAAGGGCCAGTCTTCTAATTTTTGTTGTGAAGCAAGCACCAAAGTGAGAAATAGCCATTAAAGGCGCTGTTAGGCCTATTTGTTTTTTGTTTTTTTGGAAAACAAACATTTTGTATATATTGGACGAAAAGTGTATTAGTTGAAGAGAAATTATGAGTAAAGTATTGTAGAGTTATCTATCTAGGACTGAATTAAAGTTCATATTTTGTTATTCATCGTCTATTTGTTCATATAATTCAAGTAAATCTACTATTTACATATCATCTTCTTACATATATATATACATACATACATATATGTTTAAAATATCTCGTTGTTGGAGTTTCGCAGCCAAATGACCTATTTTGGCGAGTTTGGTTTGGCACATCCATTATTGTTTTAACTCGTATACATTTGTAACCATGAAGAACATTTGGCGATTTATCACCTGTGGCCGGTAACGGAAAATGCCTGAAAATAAAATTATTCATTTATAATTGAGTTATAAAAATATAAAAATGCTGTATTGTCGTCGGAATCACACTTGTGAACATAATTTTTATAATTCTAGCATATCAAGAAGTGAATGTAAATTCGGTTACAAAATTCCATCTTTACATACAAAAATCAAGTTGAGTTCAACGAAAGAATGTAAAAATAAATCAGTTTCAAGAATGTACAGCAATAAAATGCATCAAACAAAATTATAATGCAGAAATATTTTCAGCAGAAACGGAGTAATTATGCTTTAGCAATAAAATCTGGAATATTCTGTTACAGGATGTGCTAAAAGCAATTATTCTACAAGTAACTATTACACACACACACACACAAAAAAAGAACAGAAAAGAAAAGAAAAAGAAGACGACTGAAAGTGATAATTCCGTAATCCTTTATTATAATTTTTTTTTAAATCTTTCATTGAGACTTAATAGATATGCAAAGAAAACACATAAAATGAGTTTTTTCCGATTGTATGAACTCTGTGACGCTTCATTGATTCAAACAAATAATCCCTGAAATGTCTGAATGTACGTTCACTTTAAGTAAAAGAAAATAAAAAACGAAAGGACTTGTAGAAATATTAAGAATGAAAACAATGAATGTCAGTAGCAAATGCGTGGATTTTGTTCGGATATCGCATGGATTAACTTTACCCATTTTCGGCCAAGCATAGAAATTTTATAAAATGTGGTATTATTTGCATAGAAATTTGCTTAAATTACATTCATTAAGACATCAAAAAAGTTTCGTGCATGAAAAATAATATTTTATTTAATTAGACGTTACCATTATTAATTTATTATTATTAATTTATTATTAAATTTAAATAAAAAAATTTAAGTTTTCTTATGGCATTTGTTTTATTTTTATTTTATTTACAAAACTTGCAACTTTACTCCATTATAAAAACATATGATTAATCTCAAGAGGAATAATGATACATTTTAAAAAAGTCGAATTTGTCAATAACCGTTTCAAGTAAAAAACCAGCGTATTTTGAAAATTTCTCAACAGAAAGTGATTACTTCAATTGAATTACTAATATTTTATAGATGTCTCCAGAACCCTTAAAAATAGCAGAAAAATAAAATTAGCGAAAAATATACGTCACAGTGTTAATAAAAAATATTTATTGAAATGGTGCACTTACGCACCTTTGGCCGAAAATGGGTTAAACAAATAAATTAAAAAGCTGTTATACTTTCATTTAGATATCTCAAATATTTGCTCAAATTGATTTGCATGACCAGCCATTTCTTTTAATTGCAACATCGTTTTTAATACGATGAACGTTTTAAGATACATAACGTAAAGTATATAGAAGTAGCTTAATAATTGCCCCCGAATTCATAATACCAATAATAAATTTGCCATAAATATTCCGGGCACAATGTTTTTTTACGAAACTTCATAGAAATAGCTTTGTTTTTTTTGTGTCGTTATATATACCGTATATACTCGTGTATAAGCCGACCCCCAAATTCGAGATGAAAAGAGATTTAATACCAATAATTTACAATGGTTTTCTCCGTCTTAAATAATTTAGAATTAAATGAGATTAAATAAGTTATAGAAAACCACTTTGAATTACTGGTATTAAACGTGTTTTTGTCTCGAATTTGGGGGTCGGCTTATACACGAGTATATACAGTATGTGTATGCATGTATGTCCACAATTGATTCATTAACTACTAAACTGATTGAATGTAACTTTTACACTACAATTCTAGTACACTAAGGGAGGTCTTAAGCTAAAATGATTTCTCGTATCGTGTATATTTGTTTGACAGGGGCACGTGAAATATTTTAACATTTGATTGTCTACAAATTTTTAAAAGTGAGCTATGAGCAATTAATTGCCTATATAAATGTGGATATTGAGGCATACGAGGAATAAAATTTTATTGGTCGAAATGATTTTGGACTAACTTTTGAGCGATGAACAACTAAAAGGCCTTTATATATAATTTTTTGGCGACATAAGAGCGATAAAATTGATTTTGTACAAAGAATTTTGAACAACGACTTGGAAAATGACCAAGCTGTTGTTTAATGAGTTAACAACACCAAGTTTGTTGACGGTTTTCATTCATTTAATATAACTTGACCAGGCAAATATTGCTAAGTTTTGGAATGCGGATAGCAACAGTTTGGACAAAGACTACCAATCTGGGAATGCGCCATGTGCGTATACGAACACTCTTTTATTTCGATAGATACTAAACTGGCAACACCGTAGACTAAATTTAATGTGGCTGTCTCAAAAAGACTATATTTTGCAAAATCACACTCTCTAAAATACTCCAACTAGCGCTCAATAAGTAAAACAAAAATAGGCCATATTAATAATATCAATTATTTGTATAATTTCTGGAAAATAATTTATTAACTCATTAATGCCGGTTGGTACGAAAAGTTACCATTTAAATAATACGAAACTTTTAAATATGAACACCAGTATCTTAGTAAAAGAAAATTCATATTGTCTAATGTGAAACTATCAGAGATTCAGTCATTTAAAATAACGGTATGGGAAAACTGGTGTCAACTGGTATCGAAGTATTAAAAGAAGTGTAAAATAAGTCGTCGTTAATGGGTTAATGAACAATCACTTTAAATAGCGTTTATTTTTTTTTTAAATTGTGATTTTAAAATAACTAGTTTAAAAATTATTAAAATACCGAACTCTTTCGCGTTGATGTAAGTTTAGGGAACGAAAATAAGTGAAAACGAATTACGTTATTCCGAGGATGTATGACAATTAAAGACATTAAAGAAAAGTGCGACATTTTTAGCAGAAATGATTGCTCTATCAATAAATTAAAAAGTGTTTCTTACTAGAAGTGATGATGACCACAAGGCATAGTCAATTAAATTTTTAACAAAAAATAAAACATGGAGAGACTGATCCTTAATCCAATACTTATTACCGTTATACAAAACGTATAATGTTGTTTAATAGATATGGAAAGTATCAATGTGTGTGCACTCGTTGGCATTTCCAATGAGTCTCACAACACACTTTCTGATTAGAAAATATTTATTTAATATTTACAACGCAGTATTCGGAGTAATCTTGTTTAAGTGCAGAATTTCTAATATTTTTCTAAAATCAAATAAGGCGAAAAATTCTATGAAATATTTGTGATAAAAAAGAACGCACTTCGTTGATATGCATAAAAGAATTTTTTTTTTTTGATTACTTGAGCATCGTAACACTTTGTTGATTCAAACAAATAAGCCCTGAAATGTCTGAATGTATGTTCTCCTCAAGGGAAAACGAAAACATTTGTAGAAATAGTTCGAATGAAGAAAAAGTAATGTTAGTCAAATATGGGTGGGTTTTGTTCGGTTTTCGGATGAATTAACGTGGCAGAAAATTCCAAGAAAGTATGTTCACAAAAGGATGAAAAAAAATTATACAAACAAAATTTTAAGCAGAGATGTAATTAGGCTGTTTCATTAATAATTTCTAGAAGCTGATTCTACAATAAATTATAAACGTTATGTATGCACAAATCTTGGTATGTCAGGGAATTCTAAAGAATTTTTAACTAATTCACTGATAAAAATTTTTGATAGACTGTTTATGAACATTAGTAGGACCACAATAATAATAGTGTTAAGATCGCGTCGGGAATTTCGAACAAATGTGGAAGCCTGAGTGGAACCGTGCTAGGGAAGTACCAATACAAAACCGGTTCAAAAAAGTTTTGTATTGTAAATTAAATGAAGAAGCAGCCGAACTAATTATACTGTGCTACACAGGTGCTACCTATTTAAAAAAAATTCGTGGCCGAAATTCTTCTTCTAGAAATTATTTTGTCCTATTACTGTATGTTCATGTTGGTAACATAGAGAAAAAATATGAAGTGAAAAACGGTCTTAGAAAGAAACAAGTTGGAAATTGTACGTTAAACGTGACATAGTTCACAATGTAAAAAAACAAAAAAAACAAAGTGGGTAAGTGTGATCGAAGATCGCTCACAGGGTTTCGTCTAACATTCCTTTCAAAACACTTTATCCTTTCTTTAATAAATCCAAATAAATTTCATTTAGAAACTAAAAAAAAAAAAAAAAAAAAAAAAAAAAAAAAAAGTCATGTTTTTTATAAAGTAAAAATTTACCGGTCTATTTTTCCGTTTTTTCGAAAATCTAAACCAGCCGGATAGCGGGCGAAACACGCTATTATATTCTGTCATAATAATATCTGTCATGTGGACTAAATGCGATATTTAAAAAAATAATAATTTCAAAATTAAACATGTTGTACACCTTCAAAATGTTAAAATATGTGAATATTTCCATAATCGGGTTTTTATCATGATTCAATACGTTCCTGAAACTCATATATTTGCTATTCTCTATTACTCATATTCATACTCGCTTTGTATTATTCTGAAACATTTGAAAAATCCGTTAAACTTCCAATATGGCGTCAGATTTTCTTTTTAATTCCCTAATGACGTGATATTAATCTGCTTTGTGTACATACACACATACTCATACTCCTTGTATTATTGAGAAATCTTTCCGTTTTATTACCACTATGACATCAATCATTTTTATTTCATATTAATCTTTTTTTCAAATGGTGAAACTTTTTATTTCATTTTCATTTTTCACTTGGAAATCGTCTGATAGAAAATTAATTATTTTCGAAAGAACTTCATCGTGGATTTTTAATTTTTGGAATCGGCTATAACGAAAAATGTTTAAATTTAATAAGAAAAGGCTGTTAGAATTTTGGTTTTTTTATCTCTATTTATTAAAATAATACGAATTTTTCAAATTTTAATATTTTGAGCTCTTTATAGGTGGTATTGAGATTTATACACAAAGTTTCAACTCTGTAAGTTACATAGTTTTTGAGAATGGCTCTGTGACGGACAGACAACGGAGCGGGAGTAATAGGGTTTCGTGAGATGAACGAAACCCTAAAAATCATCCTTATTATTTCTGTGAAATAAATTATATCGTCTGCTATCAGTGAAATGAACATGCCTTTTTTTTTTTTTTTTTTTTTTTTTTTTTTACGTACGCTGCCACATTTACAAATGCAATTTTTTTCTTTTCACCAGACAGCACTGTAAAATGCACCATGGAGATCTTGCTTTGCGAATGATTACGTCCATAGTTTAATATTTATATGACTCATAATGAACGAATATCTTGTGTTTTTGTACTCTAATGGATTGAGATATTCGACTGTTAACGTAATTTCAACTGAAGTTATCTCAGAATCTATACATTTTGTAATGTCACTCATCTCCAAACAAACAATTTTTTTCCACAATATTTCTAAAAATAATGTTTTATAAATAATCACTTTTATGCAATTTTATTAGAAATTTTTTTTTTTGAATAAAAATGGCCGCCTGGCATATGAAAAAAGAAGTGGTTAGACCCGTATTTGTTTTCCTTAGTCACATGACTTCCGTTTTAATTATATAGATTACGTACGATAGGATTTAATGGAATAAAGAAAACTTTCATTAATACTTTTAAAGTTTTGATTCGTTTTTTCACAAAATTTGAAATGACTCGACAAAATTCTACAACGATAATATATATTACATTTTAAACTATTCAATTGGGTAGTTTTTGCGCTGTTATATGCGAACAGACGGACCGGACGACGACTATAAATGCTACATATTTATATAATTACGAACGCACCTAAAAAGGTGCACTTCTGGTTATCGCATCTGAAACTTTATGTAATAATCTAGTAAACATGCCATATAACGGTTTTTAATCTTGTTATTTATAAATTTTCAAAAACAAGAATATTTGGCTCATCTTTAGTGAAAAGAATAGCTTGATACAATGTACCGTATATTTTGTCTTATAATGTGCATCTAAACTTTCAGACTCCATTTTTCTATCTTCGGCGTATGATGCGCACATTTTTCTTTGCAAAGAAACCTTGATTAGATACACAGCAAAAAAATAAAATAATTATAGGTTATTTCAAATTTTTTGAAATCAAAGTTTTTTTAATCAGATTTCATGAAATATGATACCCTAAACTATTTTTTACTTTCTTCTATCTATAATAGAAGAACGTATTGTAATAGGACTTTTTTCGACTTCTGGTTTTCGACGGATTTACATGTTTTAGAGGTGAGAGATTCCGAAAAAATATGCTTTACAAAATGTCTGTGTGTCCATCTGTCTGTCCTCATTGTGTCATCGAAAAGTGTATGAAGCTATGCTCCAAATTAAACCGAATTTTTTCAATGTGTTTGGCTATGGCCAGCAGGTCCCACTTAATTTTGAAGATATTTCGACGAAAGGAGACGCTGTGATCGCGATTTTTGTTCCATTTTCACTATTGTATCATCGAAAAGTGAATAAAGTTATACAGACAATTGAACCAAATTTTTTGTATATGTTTTTGGCTAAGGCCAGCAGGTCCCACTTGATTTTGAGAATATTTCGACGAAAGGGGACGCTGTGATCGCTATTTTTGTTCCATTTTTACTATTGTATCATCGAAAAGTGGGAACAGATGTGTTACACTCACGCTAAAATGTAAACAAAAGATTGGCGACTGTTTGGTTGGCGCGATTTCAGAGACTGCGCCAAACGAATAACTTAATACAATGGCTAGGTTGCCATTAAAGGAAAAAATCCCCTAAATTTGGCGACTTTTTTCTTTTTTTTAACAGATTAATTTTTTTTTTTTTTTTTTTAGCGTGAGTGTAAAGCATCTAAGCCGAAAAGTGTATGAAGTATATTTGAACCAAATTTCTTGTATATGTTTTTGTCTTTACCTGCAGATCCCAGTTGAATTTGGGGATATTGCGGCTGGAGGGGGCGCTGTGATAGCCATTTAAAGATTTCAAATTCAAAAATATGTACAAAGAAATTAGAAATCCTAAAACTTTTTTTCGTTAAATGTTCGGCGTTGATCCAAGGATTCCAGAGCATTGTTTGTTTTGCCTCTATCTTAAAATATGACTGAGATATAACAGTTTGAAATTATAGGGTGGCTGACATTTTGATACAATACAGCAGGATTCCTCCATAAACGGATTTAATTTATGAGTTTTAGTGAACATGGTTTCGCCAAATTTTTCATTGTTGTAACCATCGTTTCAACACTTACATGCTTAAACACTATATATTTATATTCACCAACGTCAAATTCTCGCCAAGCTTGGCTACAATTGGCGAAACATCGCCAAATTTGGCGACAAAAATACCTTGCAATATATGAAGCCAACTTGGCTATATCTGATTGTTGGCTACGTTGGCTATGTCTAATTTGGCGATATTCTCATTCAAATTCGATAATAACGAGAACTGTGAATGATTCTTCTGTAATCGGTTTCCGCGCATTTTAGCTTCGTGTATTTCCAGAAGATTTAGCTAAAATCTCAAAACCAAGCAATAGGGAGGCTATCTTTTCCTGCAGGTACAGGCCAGAAGGATTTTTCATTGTTTATTATGATACAGTGGCTGACCGACGTTTCACAAGCAGCTGACGTACAACAGAATGACGAAAAAAAATGATTTTTTGGCGGTGTGATAGCGATTTTTGAAGTATTAACATGTATTAGATAGAAGAACGTTTCTGGATTGGCATATCCTACTAGTTGTAAATAAATATTATGTTCATTAAATTTGAAACTTTAGTTCTTATTATCATCGTTTTTAATTTTTTTACGGCACCCCATTGTATAATGCGCATCTAAATTTTCAGACTTCATTTTTCCATTTTCGCCGTATGTAATGCGCACCTCTTTCTTTGAAAAAAAGAAAAACTTTCATTAGATATTACACCAAAAACTACATATAGATTATTTCAAAGAGTTATAACTATTACTTTTTATCAAATCTGATAATGAAAACTATTTCTTTTAAATATATATTATGTTGATTCAAGTTGAAATGTTAGTTCTTATGATCATTGTTTATTTATTTATTTTTAATCTTTCATTTTTTATAAGAGGCGTAAAACGTGCACCTATAATTTTCAATCATTTTTTAAAATCAATATATTAAACGTAGGAATATACGCTACTCAAACCCATATATAAACACAAACTCGTACAAATCACTTAATTCAAACAAAAAATATCATTTTTAAAATTCTTTAAATTTTCGCGTATTTATAAATTATTTCATGTATCAAATTTACGAGTGACACAAAAGGTTAAAAGTTTATCAGAAAGAAAGGGAAGCGTGGCGTCAAATATTCGATAAAGAAAGAAAATAAATAGGATAAAACCAATACTTACGAAATAGATACGCATGACATTTTATAGATATCAGAAAACTAACGATGGTAATTTTAAGTATAAATATTCGGATGAAAAACAGGCAATCTTTATATTAAATAAAAAATTCAATTTTTTAAATATGTCCACATTATATAAACATATTGGAAAACACTGAAAAATATGTAAATAAATTGTATCATAATATATAACAGCCCGTTATATATGATAGATGAAAAATATATTTAAAAGTATTGGGATGTTCGGAAATTTCCTTCCGTGTGTAAAAACCAATTTGTACAGTCGTGGAAAAAAAAACTGCACACCCCCCACTAACTCTGCAACAAATTGTAGTAGAAGGAAGTGACTGGTACCGAACGATTGGAAATAAAGTCTACTTTTAAATTATATATCTAAAATTTGCCTAAGGGGCCATCTACATATTAAAACAAGCCTAAAATTTATTTTTTTCAATGGCAACACCCACTTTTGACATGATATTTTTAATCATCGGTTCAAACTATGCCTAGATACAAAATTTTAAGTCATTTGGATGATAAGTTTTCGAGTTATAAACATTCAAATTTTAGAGCCTCTAATGTTAAATTACATTTTCATATTTTTATTAATATCTCCTGAGATTATAATTCTAATGTGTTAATTTTTTTTTGGTTATAATACTAAAAAGCCCAAACATAAATATGTCAAATTTGTAACTTTTATAATTTTATAATATGAATTATGAATTATGAAATTAATATTCGAAAACATTATGAATTGCAACCTACAATTTTTTTGATGGATTTATATTTATTATGTCCTGCTTTATGTGTATTCAAAATTTTAAATTTTTCTACCAAGTAGTTTTCAAATTACGCTTAAAAAACGGCAAGATGCTGCTTTAGGGGGCCGTCTATGATGTGCATTAAAGCATAGTTTGAACAGAGATGGGAGCCCTCCGACTCGAAATCCCGATTGACACCACTAAATTTTAATAGTATTTGTTACCTTATTCAAGAACAAAAGTTCTGTAATTCTTTACGTTGGAGAATACTATTAAAATTTAGTGGTAAGAATCGATATTCGAGTCGGAGCGCGCTCATCCCTGTTTGAGAAAATATTATACTCATAGGCTGGGATTAAAACAAGATTTTCTCAAATCTTGTTAAATTGTTTGCAATATTACACTAAATATAGTTGTTAGATAAAGTATTAACGCGAAAGTATTTGTTACTTAAAAATGCTAATTTAAACTTTTATTAACTTTTGTATATCAATCAAAAATTGTAATCTTTACAAATATGTATGGATGTTCAGTTTTTATTCCATTAATAACGAACTTAAAATAATTAAACTTTTTCTTCTATAACTTTCGTATTTAGATCTATTCGATTAAACAGGCTAATTGAAAAAAAAATACAAGTAATTTTTATGGTTTTCTGATAGGCAAGATTATTTCCCAATCGCTAGCAGTGTGCAAAAAAATCTAATAATAATAATAATAATAATAATAAATGGCAAACGGTAAGTTTTCTTGCCAAGAGGCATTAATGAGTTAATTGTAAAATTTCAAATGAACTACCAGAATAGGTTTAATCATATAATTATTAACCCTATTCCGAAGGAGAATAACGAATGTAAAGTTATTCAGATGTCTTTATAACATAGATTTAGTTTTAGGTCTTCAAATAAATCGGAATACAAATCCTCCTAAAATTTCTGTCCGTCAATTACTAGACATTAGAGATCAGAATTAGTGTCTAATAATTAAATGATAGAATTTTCCGGTACGGACCAACTTTCTCAAACGGAAAGAACTTTTTGAACAACCCATTAAGTTAACATTTTATGTCCCAAATTAAGAACTAAAAGAAATTCAAACTGAACACTTACCAAGTTTAGTATCTGAAGATATATTAGAAAATCTAAGGAATAACAATAAGAAAATTTTAATACATTTGTTCATTTCAAACGGTATATTAAAATTGTACGCATAATTGTATGCATATGTCTGTACACAAGTATTACTTTACTTATGTATCACAAAGGTGTTTTAAATTTACATGATAATTTACACGAATCTAAAATGGACCTTTTCTACTAAAATCAAAACTATATAAATACGTGTGCTTTACAATCGAAAACAGTCGCCATTATTGCGATATATATTGGGAAATATATAAACTGTGAAAACGAGAATAGTCTGTTAATATATAAACTAAAACCTTTAACAACGTTTTAACGCACAAATACGTACAAACATGGCACAAAATATCACATACGGCCGTTTCGAGGAATCTTGGATCTCCTTCCTCAATGAAGAAAAAAAAGATTAAAATGGGTTCAAAGGACACTCGGTTATAACCCAGAGGTATAGCCCAAGGTTCTTTGAACCCATTTTAATCTTTTTATTTTATTTTATTTATTTATTAACACACACCGGGAATATGACTTACACATCAATTTCTTTAGTATTTCATTATAATAAATATAAAGTGTTTCTTTACCCCTGTAGAAACAAAGGTGTATGCTGTGAAAGGTTAATGCCATTTGTCACTGTACAACTATTTATTAAAACAGATATGTGCTACTTAAACGAACTAAGTAGAAACTTAACATATTAAACATAAATATTTTGTATAATGCCGTCCAGAAGAATTTCCCAAACGACCTTCTGAATGTCGATGGCATAGACAAGTGAGCAAAGGTTTTCCGCAGCGTTCTTATTTCTATTCTGCTCTTGGCGAAACACAGGCAATCTATCGCTAAACTCTTGCCAAAACACACAAGCTGAAAAAGAAACAGCCTGACGTCATAGATTATGTGCTAAGAAATCTCCAGCTTCGGCTGTGAATCAAGATAAGAAGTTAGTGTCTTTAGCTTCGCCACACCCCCCAAACGGTCGTATTGTTACTTATAGGTACAATATAGAGTGCTTATGGTATTTGCTTTAAAGTACTGGATTATTTCCGTCGCAATCTTTACCTTTTCTAATCATAGAATTATTGGATTAAAATAGGGGAAAAAATCTCTAATGACTTACTGGTAAAATAATTAAAATGTCATTAAGTGACTGTCCTTAATCTGTTAAAGATGCAAAATAATAATAACAACAATAATAAAAATAATAAATGTATAACGTCAGTGTGAAATTTAAGCTTACATTACTGAAAAAAGTTTATGAACTTTTATTATTTTACTTTCAACGAATGTAGTCTTCGTTCTTATGCCACCTTGGTTGTAGGACATATTTTGTACCAAAATACTGAAGAGTACGATTATATCGAAATAGCATTTGATTACCTTCTTTTTGTGTATTTCAGAAAAGTCTCTTTTTATATTATACTGTTTTTTTTTATCTTGATGAAATAACTTGAAACGGTTTTACTTTAAAGTTCATAGACGTTTTCCAAAGTGTTTTAAATGCAAAATTAATAGAAAACTTTAGAAGTTTTGTTTCAAACTTTTAAAAACTGCACTACACAAGTTAAATTTCACAACCACAGTAACCTTCATTTTATTCTTGTAGAGAACGGATACTTAAAATTTGATAACAAATTAGATGATCTATTCGCGTTTAAAGACATTTATCAACCAAATAATTTCACACATTATTATTTTTTCTTTTTTTCATACATAACCGCCAACGACTCTAAATCAGAACGTACTATATCACACTGGAGATAAATAATAGTAGAAGAAAGAAAACATAAAAATCACAAGGAAAAAAAGGCTAATCTCTACAATTAATTATAAATTAGATTACCCACTTATGTTTAATGACATTTATAGCCAACTCTTCTAGCCCCTTAATTTTGTTTGTTCTTCAAGACCGAATATAAATCATAAATGTATGTCATGTTTGAGAATAATAAAGAACGAAATAAAGGATGCATTCTATAATTTTCTAGTAAGTTGAAAATTTGTTTGTACAGACAATAAAAAAATCCTATGTACATCTCAAAGAGAGATAAAATGTAAAAAGAAAATTTATTAAAGCGAAAAATATGTGAAGAAAAAACTTATTAAATAGAAACTTTGCATTTAAAAAAAAAAAGAAAAAAAGAAAAAAAGCAGAAAATTATCCGTATATAAATAATTGTCAGTGTCAGATGTTTACGATCATAAGCACATGATAATATTAATGAAGTGCGTTAAGCTTATATTAAAGCAAATTTTTTCTAAATGTTAACAAAAATAATAAAGAATTTTTTTTTTTATCTGACTACCTGTAAAATTGTTTGAAAAAAATAATAGAATTTTACAAAATTGTATTACATTTCAATTATAAAATTGGCTTAACTAATGTTATAATTATTCATTTAGTAATATGAAGAGTGAGCTCGTCAACAAAATTAAAAATTATACATTATGCACTGATGTCTGGTTAATTTTACTGTCAACTCTTCTCGCCACTTTAAAATGTCATAATTAATAAGGTATGTCATGTTTTAAAAAATTCAAAGCAAAATGCAGTGACTATAGTCTTTGGCAGCAAAGTAAAGGCTTTTTTATAGAGCCAAAAAAAGCCCTATTTATATTTTAAAGAGAGAAAAAAATGTACAGTGAATATATATTAAGTGGAAAAATCACCAAAAACCTTACACAAATTCTACTGAAAACAAAATGGCATAGATATTATTATAAATAATAGTCAGCGTAAAAATTTCAGCGTCACAGACTATGATGTAGAGATCATATATATTTGTAATTTTATTCAAAATTTATAATTTCTTAATTTTTCAAAAAGTTAATTTATATCTTTTTTCAAATTGTTTTCAGTCTAAAATAAAGTCATATCTATCCCACGATAAATGCTATTTAATCATGTACGCGTAATTTTTCATTTATTCTGCAGCTTTCGTTAACCGCATAAAAGTATTTCCCTTCTAAATTAAGAATGTGACGACGGTTATTTCGCATATACATTGATACACTAGTATTCTTTTATTAGAAATATCCGCTCCGCAAATGTATTAAAATTCACTCATGTTTTGCATCACGGTGCCTTTATTCTGCCTGTCTTCAGTTGTCTGTTGCATCTGGAATGCAAATCTAGATTCTTTTCAACTGCTTGTTTTGCATTTTTCTTTAATAACTTTGTACATCCTAAAATGTTAAGTGCCGCTTTCCCAGGACACGCAGCAGGGTTGCTCCGTTAAAACCTATATTTTGATAACGCGCCTATCATTGAATCGCTGTTCTCTATCTCCCACGCAAATTTAACATTGATATATTCTAAGCCGTCTTAAAATTCCGAATGGCGATAAAAATTAATGCATTAAAAATTAATGCTTTTTACTTTGACTTTTTTTTGTTGTTGTTGCTAAATGAAATTTATTTGACTTTATTAAAGAAAGGATAAAGTGTTTTGAAAGGAATATTAAACGAAACTCTTTGAGCGATCTTCGATCATACTTTCCCACTTGATATAAATTGGGCTGGGAAAATATATAATTTTATAAATATAACTGGGAAAAAATAATTTTCTGATAAAAAAATATGTTCATCATACTATATGTGAAAGCGTATAAAATCCAGCAAAAAATATGTAACATTTTATATTACAATAATTGTATAATTAACACTAATATAATGAGTTACGTTAGTTTTTATGAGTTGACGTTTCATTAGAATTATAAGTTCGCATATCAACTTATTTTTAAATGCTTTTATATATAAATTTCTGCTAACTCTTCTTGGATATTAGCTCGCACTTTTTAAAAATAAAATCACACAGGCTGTAAGACATAACCTATAATATATTTTATAAAATAATGACCGTTTATAAAAAAATATTTAGTGATCTGAAAGTTTTCTATACATTCATTAACAATATCAATGAATAAATGTTACAGACAGAAAAAATATACATATAAAGAGAAAGTTTATTAAGTTGATAATTCTCAAAAATCCATAAAAAAGTATTATGAAAAAATTATCCTCGGATTAAAAATAAATGTCAGTGTTAGAATTTCAGCGCCCGAAACACGCAGAAAGATTTATACTATGCCTTACATTAAAGCAACCATTTTGTAAAAGTTTAAAGAAATATTTTTCTTAGAATAAAATCCTTTTCCATACTATGTACTATAAAATCGTTCAAATAGATAAAGGAATCCTACAAGAATATATTAAATTTAATTTTACAATAATTACACAGCTAAAACAACAGTTTACTATTTGTGATATAAAACGTGAGTTTTTCAAGGGGATTATAAATTACATTATCAACAAAAGTTTAATTGTTTTTATCAACCAAGAATTCTTGCGTATTAAAAAAATCTTTTTTTTTTAATTATTAAAATTACTAACTGATGTTCGATGAATAGCTAAGGATAAAACAAAGAAAGTATTATAAAAATCTCAAGAAAAGTAGCAACAAATTCCGTCACATAAAAAAAAAAAAAAAAAAAAAAAAAAAAAAAAGACACAATGTATATGAAAAAGAGATAAAAAATGTAAAAAGAAAATTTCTTGAGTGAGAAATTCTCAGTAAACCTTACAAAAATTCTGCCGAGAAAAATAAACCAGGATTATAAATAATGGTTAGCGTCAGAATGTCAACGTCATAAACACACGGAAAGATTTATGTTTCGCCTTCTTTTAGAACAAAAGTTTGAACAACAGTTTGAAAAAAAAATTTTAAGGATAAAATATGTTCTCCTGAAATCTGTAGAAACGCTTAAATATGTAATGGAAACCAACAAAGATGTGTTATAACTTTTTGAATAGAAAAATCTGTGCGAATCAAAAATATCAAGTACACTGTTAAAAAAATTGCAGTAAAATTACTGGCAGAGGACGGCAGCACAGATTCCAGTCATACCCCGTAAAAAAAAAAAAAAAAAAAAACATGCCCATCATTTTGTGCAGCCCGTAATTTTACGGGGCAAAGTAATACAGCATTATAATGCACAGGATATAATGCACTTTAAAACACAATAACACTTCACTTACTGTTCCATAGCACGTAGCACGTTAGATAATCATCACAGAATCGCTGTTTTGGCGGGTTAAAATTTTTTAAACACGAGTAAAATGAAGGGTTACACCCTAGCGGAGGACAATGTATGGGGTCGCAGACCTGCCAAGTCTCCGGCTTTTTGGACACCAGTAATTTAGTACAGAAAATGTTGTTTTATGTAATCGGAACATTTTGCGATTTAAAAGAACAACATTTTCTCTAAAAAATTACTGGCGTTCAAAAATCCGGAGACTTGGCAACTCTGGGGTCGTACCGTATTTTTGCTAACATATGGGCTAGAACTGTAAGAATATGTGGATTGCTCTAAATTTTCTAAGTATCTAAGGGATAAGGCCTCTTATTTAGTGAATCAGACCATTTTTCATCAAATAACGCTTTTGCCCGTGAAATTTGAAGGGCAAACGCTCATAAATTTACAGTTTTTTCTGAGAGTGTAGCATTAATTTAAATACACTTTTTATACACTGGTGGTACAAATTAAATAAACAATTATAAAATCTCGCATAACTTGAATAATTGCGCAATTAAAAACATGAATCGTTATTTTTTCGTGATCGTTAATTTTTCATGACTAACATATCTTGAATATGCAGGATATAATACTTCTGAGAAAAATAAATTTCGATATGAATATACGCAATTCTATATACTGTGGAACACGAAAAAGATTGTTATACTGCAAAGAAAAGACACATGTTTCTAAATCTACGAAAATATAATGTAACTACAAACAAAACTAGTCGTTGGGGGCCACCTTAATACTTACCCATCATGGATATGCATAACATAAAATATGAAAATAAAACATGTGTAAACTATTTATAAAATGCATTGCAATTCAAATAAAATCGTGGCATAATGACGTCATAAACTTTAAATGCTCTATTACTCCAAAATTGATAATCATATAAACTAACGGTCTACTGCGTCGGATTAAGCGTCTCATTTCAAATTAAAATATATCTTTGAATTGAAATTTGAATGAAATACAGGGTCATGAAAAGTCAAAGAATGTGGAAAATAGGATTACAAATGTTTCGGCAACTCATTATCCGATCGGCTTCATTCTTTATGCAAAATTTATGTTTTTTTATTGTATTTTATATTTACTCCTTAAAATAAACAATATCGAAAATTTTTATATACCTTTTATCAGAACGAATATTTCGAGAGACCGAAAAAATAGTTCCGGATAATCGAGGATACTAAAATTCAATAAGCCTCTTCCCATTATTACATACTAAGTACACACCAAATTTCAAGTCTCTATCTCGATTTGTTCGGGAGATAGAGCGTTTACAGGCACACGGACACACAGAAGGACGGCAATTTTTTTTTTCTAAAAATATGTTTTTCGGAATCTTCAGTGTCTGAAACGTGTAAATCCGTCAATTTTTTTTTTCGATTTTCAAAACGATTACAAGACGTACCCTGTACTACGTATGATGGGTAAGTAATATGGATATAAATTAAATTTAGCTGAGGGCGATTTCAATGTTATAAGAACTTGCATTTATTCACACATCAAAAAGATATTACTGGGCATTGCAAATTTTAGTTTTAAGGATTGAGTATTGAAATTCGTGTAATTAAACTTTTTCAGCAATTATAATTGATTCTACTTGTCTTTTGAATTGAACCATTAAACCTAATTCGGGAACTCGGGACAGACTAGCGCAAGGTAAGACATACAAGGAGTGCGTGATAAAATAATAATAAAAATATTTTTTTAAAATAGTAGTGACACATGTAAATATCACACACACCAAGACTGTGTTATAACCTGTTCGACTGTTGAACGGTACAAATAACGGTTAGTTTTGTGTAAGATGTTTTCTTCAGAGAGATTTTGAATTCTTTAAAGTGTAATATACTCTAAAATACCAGTCAATCTCACAAAACATTCTTCTAAGTGGGTTTTGAGAAAAGGGGGCAACTTTTGTAGCTCCAACTACATTCAAACAGTATTCAATTTAAAACGGTGAAATATAGCTGTCGACTTTGGCTTACGTTTTTTTTTTTAATTTATTTATTATTTTTTTTTTTTTTGTAACCTTTAACCCATTCGGGACCATGGGTGAATTTATGCACCCTCAAAAAGACCATGCAGAATTTGTTTTAGGCACCAGTAAAAAATAAAAGTAATATTTGCTTTCTCTAATTAGAGCATTTTTGTGATAGTTTAAGTAAAGTTAGCTTTTTTTTTAAAAGTGGTGCCAACAAAATAAAATTTGTGTAAAATCCGCCGGTCCCGAAGGGGTTAAATTAAAGCATCATCTATCGACAAATTTTTAAACGATTTTTTTTTTATTTCCTTAGGCAAAACTTACAATCATCAGAAGTATTTTCGTCCAATCCGTACTCAATCTGTCCCAATTAATTGACTTCTCGCATGTATTACGATCAAACTTTCAAAAAAAAAAAAATAAATAAATAAAGGCACATTTTTTAAATATTTCTAAAGAACATTTTTAGAATACTTTTCTTTAAGTATTTACGTAATCTTTTCTCTCCCAGTACATCAGACATTTCTTTTTCAAAGTATTTTATTATTTAAAGACAGATGAATGTTTCATGCTTTGTACTTGAACCCTATGAGATTCTTCAGCGATAAAAGAAAAATCTATACATTTAAAAAGCGAAAAAGCTTTTATTTCTTTAGTAACTTCTGCAACCTCTTATGCGATATCACACTTGTATAATGCTTCACTGTCAAACAATGTATTAAAAATGTTAAATGCAGAATAAATGTCGTGTTAAACTATCTACCAAACATTATTCATTGTTATTGAATATTTATGATAGTGGTCCCGTCTGAAATTTTCTTAATGTGTCTAAAAGATTGATAAACATTTTAGTCCTCCATTTCCAGATGCATGTTTAAGAGCTTGTAAAATATGCATCAAACTAATCAATAAAAGTATTAAACATTGAAGTAGAAAAATCTGAACACAGAAGCTTGCGATATGTTCTATGATTTGTTCATTTCTTGAAAATTTAAAATTATCATTGATGAAATTTTAATTAAATTCAAAATGACTATTCGAACTACAATATGTTAAAATAGTTTAAAATAAACATTCTGGTGTGAAATGTTTTTATCAAGATTGAGTAAAATTGCCGGTAGTTCTAGGGTTAATACAGGTGATCACTGCGATGCATTTTATACATAGTTTACACATGTTTTATTTTCATATTTTATATTATGCATGTCAATGATGTGTAAGTATTACGGTGGCCCCCAACGACAAGTTTTTTTAGGATAACAATACGCATATTACGTACAAATAAACTTTTTACTGTGCACACATCAAATATCTATAAACAATATGTTGAATTACATCATTTGAGACATAATGTGTGTTGAGCGGTAATGTTTTTTTTTTCGAGAATATTGAGATAACTTTATAGCAAAAGAAACAAATTGGAGACAACTGACATTTATTTTGTTTTGTTTTTTCATTTAGATAATAACCAGTACTTCTGTCCAAACTCTTCCAGCATACTATTAGACGCATTTTTATAAATATTTTTGAAATGAAACGCGATCTATCTTTCATGCTTGGTTCTTGAACACTATCACATTCCCTACCAGACCGAGGAAAACAATAAATTAAGAATGCAAATAGGCTTTTATTTCTCTTGCAACTGCTGTAATCTGTTAAACGATATCGTAACTGCATTATGCGTCACTGCCGGAAAAGGTATTAAAATGTTAAGTACAAAATATAAATCTTACTAGAATATCTGCAAAAATATTTTTGAAGCTTAATGAATATTTATCGTAACGGTTGCGCGTCTAGTATTATCGTAAAACCTCTAAAGAAGTGGCAATATATTTAATTGATTATTTCTAGACGCATATTTAACCTTCTAATGCTCATGGTAGCATACATGCTACCACCACTGTTTCCATTTAAGTAGATTTTTTATTTCTGGTATTCCATATTCATTCCAGAAATTTAAAATAGCAATATTTGCTTCCTTTAATAACAAAATTCCGTCATGAAATTAAGCTAAATTTATTATTGAAATTTTCTGGTATGAATTCAGATTTTCTGAATTATGGAATTTCTATAATGTATTCTACCATGGGAATTAGAGGGTTAAGAGCCTACGCTAGTAAATGCGAACACGCTCTCAAGCTAATGTGAAACCAATGGGAGCGTTCTTTTCAAATTTGTCGTTTACATTTTAATATTTTTAAATGATTTTTTTTTGCATAAAATATCTGAGGTAGATGACTAACCGGGGAATTTTGTGCTTTTTCAATTTTGGTTACATTTTCTTTTTTGAGGGGCATTTTGATTTTATTTCCTGCCAAATCGGACAAAAAAAATCGCCCAAATAGATTTTATTTTTATGTTTGTTGGATGCAAAGCGTTCGTACATGAGGTGGACTGATTGCACAGTTAACTAAATTTAAAAGTTTTGTGATTCCTGTACAACAAGGTTGCTTGATCCATCCATATGTTTTTCTTCTTTTTTTTATATTTTTATTTATAACTAGCTGTTTAACCCGTTCTACGCACGGGATTCATGAATTTAATTCTAAAACAAAATTAAAAATAAAAATCAGTACAACAAAACTAAATTTTATGAATATAAAAATTTGTTATCTATCCTATTAAAATCCGTGCGCATATCTATCGGCGTAACCTAAAAAACTCGGAAACCACAGGGCGCAAGGCTACGAAATTAAAAAAATATTTTTCTACTACTGTGCATTTTTTAATGAAATTTAATTTATCATGTTGCTATGGCAGCAGACTATATCTTAAGAGGTATCGTTTAAAGAGATCAATAAGAGAAGATCGATGAGAGAATAAATAGAATAAAAAGTTTTGTTGATGTTTGTGTTAAAATGTTTTTATTTTTTTTTTAAAAGGTAATAATTAAGCGCAATTAAATAATCTCTAACTATTTGCATGCGAGGTGAAAGAATTGTCATAATACCCGCTACAGCTTCTTAGTATTACAGCGTGGCGTACGTAATAGGAATATCGCACACTGCAGCAAGCATTTAGAACTGGTTAGAACTCACGCGAGTACGGGTTGAACATAAAAGAATGCAAAAATTCGTCAAAAACATATAAAAAAATCTATTTAAAATTTTCAAATTCTTTGCTCCAAACGTTCATGGGCCCTCTACCAGCAACCCGTGTGACAAATTTTGTAGCCCTGCGCTCTGTGGTTTCCGAGTTTTGGAGATTACATAGATAGATACGCGCACGGATTTTAATAGGGTAGATGGGCGCAAAGTCTATTAACATGCGATAACGTGATCCTGTTCCTGACGAAATTGATGCATGTCAAGAATTATGAACAAGAATTTTACATATATTTTATTATATAATGATTTAAAAAATAGGACTCAAAGCTGAAAACCCATCTCTTTCTTATGAATCTCGAGCCATCCAATATTTTACCAATAAAGATATGGTTTTGTTAAACTTTTATAAATTTCTCATTGTCTCATATAATAGTACTTTAATGTATTTGTATATTTTACTGTACTGTACTACACAGTGTGTTATTTGAAAATCCTAAATACAGAAAATAACTTGTGGAAACGTGGGAATGAACTAATTGTATATTTCTTTTTAAATATGATGTACATTTTATTCGATTCTAGAACAATTGTTTGAAACGAATTGTTTTCGAGAACCGAGGTACCACTGTAAATACATACCGGGTGCGCCAAAAATCCGTTTAAAATTTAAAAATTCATTTAAAATTTAAAAATTCACAAATGATACTAAAAAATTGCGGTTTGCAGCATTGGAATTAGAGGATGATAGGAATTTTTTTAATAACAAAAAAAGCTGTTAAAAAAAGTACCGATAGATGGCGCTAGCATACATAATATGAAAGAGATGTATGCAAATCAGACTTAGAGTAAAATATAAATTTCAGAGAAGCATCGGACAGTTTTCAGTATCCCAGTACATGAAACAGGACCTTTTCTCGTAATCAGTCATTTTGCCGTGAAAAATTTTGCAATGCTATTTATAATTGCTATTTTGGTTTCCCTGATAAACACATCTGCTATCTTAAGCTGTCCGGTGATAATGGCAGTTTTGTCTTCAATTGTTGATAAATTGGCCCTTTAATGAATACAATTGAACACATTCGTATAGCGCAAGGTTATAGAACAAATATTGACTTCAATATAACATTATATGATTATGGCACATTGGTAAATACATCTCAAACATTAAAACAGCATCAGTTCAGCATAAAGATCTTCTCGCTCAAATATTACACACTTCAAGCGAAGCAAATCAAGCAATAGGTGCTGCATAGAAGTTAATTACCTCCTCTGATTTTGAAAGAGCATATTCAGCACAAGCGACTCTGTACGTCATAATGGAATGATATATGATTCGATATACCAGAGGATATTTTTCGATACACCAGTTGATAATAATACTAAGAATGATGATTGGCGTGAATTTGTTTTAAAAAGTGAAAATAGTACTTAACTATTCGGAGAAAATGATATTAACTGCACAGAACGCGCTTGGCTATTACAGGTTTCAGCACTTTGTTTGGGGCTTAGAAACGGGGGAATTTTCTTACAAAAAGGAAATAGCATATATACAGCGGAGAAACAAAGCTATTGCGATATTGTTTTTATTCTTCCGTCTAAACACTGTCAGATAAAATAGAAATATTTCAGCCAACGCTTGTGCAAAATCGTTTTTGGAAAACAACACTGCACTCCATTCGTGCCAATGATTTTGACATTTTCCAATCATGATAAGAAGTATTTCACATCCTTATTTTAGATGCTTTACAAAATAAAGATTTTCCAGATGCATTAAGTGCTTTCAAGACTAAGTACTTAAAAATAAAATCATCTATTTCACGAATTTACGGAAACTACACTTATAAAACTAGCAACAAACAAGCTTTTTAAGACAGAGGTAAGGTGCTATGTAATTGTATTGCGTGGTATTGAAAACGGTTCCCTATCCCACTAGTCAATTTTTTTACTTAACCGTGCGCTCAAAAGCAATGAAAAGAAAACATATTTTTCATGAATATCGCAACATCGACTTCCCTGATGAACTGCAGGAAATTCTACATCTTTGTGGGAAACAAAACCCTGTACTTCATACATGTAATCAGAAATGTCTCATGCTATCTTTTATGCTAGAAAAATCTGGTGACTAAAAAATTACTATAATACAAGGGTGATACAAATTATCGTTAAAAGATTAAGCCGTGAATATATTATGGTCTTAGCTTCTACGAACATCGCAACTAATAATGCTGATGATAGAACGCTGCACACAGTTTTTAGATTACAAACAAACTAATCTAAACACATTTTGTTGTTCATTCACCACATCATTCCTGCTCACTGCGAAAAGATGTACTTATTGATGAGTTTTCAATGATTAGTTATATTATGATGAGTACTATTGAAAGCCCATGAAAAGAGGGTAAACCTATCTCCTAGTATCCATTTAAAATATTATCTGTCAACATATAATTGACAACTTTTTGAAAGAAAAAAGAAAAACCAATCCGAGAAGTGAAAGTTATAATTATGTTTACTGAACGGTACTTTAATTACAATTTTCCGCCACTCGCAATTTTTTTCAGAATTTTTTTCATGTTTAATGGGAGTTTACAACAAATATCTCCAACAATTCCACTTGATGGGAATGCTAGTGATCTATTTTATATATTTTACCATTATTAAATTAGCATTAGATTTACATTCTGGCATTAGTTAGGACAATAATTATAATGCACTATTTTGCCTCAAGATGGATGTATTCATGCAAAATCTTAGCCGGATAGGTAGTTCACCACGCGATCCACAGCAAAAAAATCGTTTATCACAGAATCGAGAGTGTCTGAAATCTATAATTCCTGTGAACGTAACAGATAAGATTATTGTTTTTCGCAACATCATAGAATATTTGCCAGAGGGATAGTTCACATTCCCGAATCTTTTCGAGTCGCGAAATCAAGTACAAAAAATACCAATTTTAATAATGCGGAAATTCATTTATATGTTTTTTTTTGTTTGTCATTGTATGTTTAGCTCAGAAAATACAGTAAAATATAAGAATAAATAAATGTACAACTTTTACATAAAAACGCAATATCGCCATAAGATTTTTAATAGAACCTTCATGGGGATTGTTAATTAAAAACTAAAGTAGAACAAACAGATAGCAATTTATGATTTTTACTTCCTTTTTAAGATACCCTAATATTAATGTTCTTTCAACAATTTAATTTCATCGGAAACCTTGTTTTAAAATATTTATGACAGCGAGAATCTATACCGCATATTTACTGATAACACATTATGTTCAAAAAATTCACATAATTTTCGTATATCTTCAATATTCTTGCAATTTTATGACAATATATATGCTGTATGCCATGAATGATACTGAAAACATGTATAACTTAATATAGTTGGGTTTTAGGATAGCAATACCTCGTGTATGCTGCGACGACCAAATTTTGAATTTAAAAATTCAAAAAAATAATTCCATTATACACATATAAAAATAGCATGTTAGACTTATGGATATGTTATCGATAATGCTAAATTTCTAGATTTATTTTCTAGAAAAAGATTTGATGATACACTATATTTCCAATGATGACCGGTCACTTGCGATTTTAGACGTTTTGTTAAATATCTGGAAAGATACATGAGGAATTATCCTGTAACTTCAGGAGTGTAAACTACATGATAAACGTCACATATTTCCGTGAAGATTTTTTCCCGAAACCCCATAAGGGGCCGTCAACAAATTGAAGAATTACGAATATATTTTAGATAACCCTGTAAAAACGAATATTGCAAAAGCATTCAAACTGTAGATTATGATTGAGTGGATTATTGTAATAATTTGGGTTCATCTGTATGAAGATAGCATGTATACTCGAAGAGAAATTCAGGTTTTTATAAAAACAGTCCCAAATTTTACCAAGTTTTTTCCTTATAATTTGCAGAGTTTTTAATATAAAAACAAGTTTTTTTCAGAAAATATGACAAACAAAATTATACACAATACCCTGTAATCATAATTAAAAAATAATAAAAATTGTATGAAAAATGAGCAGGTTTACTAAATATGGTTTCACTGCGCATGCGCGAATTCAATCAAAATATACTGTGCATAATATATTAGCTAAATGTATAGACCAACTTTTATGAAAGTCTCATAAAACATAGCTTGAAAATTATGATAGTAATCGTCGATAGAATAAGCTCGAATTTCGCTGTTCCCAAAATGAAGCAAAAAGATGAGGGGTTGTATCCAAATGTACTAGCTTATCAAAGTTGACATAATAAGAATGAAGTGTCTCTCATTCTATATTTGATACAACCCCTCATCTTTTTGCTTCCTTTTGGAAACAGTGAATTTCGAGCTTATTCTATCGACGATTACTATCAGAATTTTCAAGCTATATTTTTGAGACTTTCATAAAAGTTGGTCTATACATTTAGCTAATATATTATGCACAGTATATTTTGATTGACTTCGCGCATGCGCAGTGAAACAATATTTAGTAAATCTGCTCTTTTTTCATACAATTTTTGTTATTTTTTAATTCTGATTGCAGGGTATTGTGTATAATTTTGTTTGTCATATTTTCTGAAAAGTTTTTATATTAAAAACTCTGCAAATTATAAGCAAATAACTTGGCAAATTTTGGGACTGTTTTTTTTATAAAAACCGGAATTTCTCTTCAAGTATACATGCTATCTTCATACAAATGAACACAAATTATTACAATAATTCACTTAATCATAATCTACAATTTGAATGCTTTTGCAATATTAGTTTTTACAGGGTTATCCAAAATATATTCGTTTTTCTTCAATTTGTTGACGGCCCCTTATGGGGTTTCGGGAAAAAATCTTCACGGAAATATATGACGTTTATCATGTTGTTTACACTCCTGAAGTTACAGTATAATTCCTCATGTATCTTTCCAGATATTTAACAAAACGTCTAAAATCGCAAGTGACCGGTCATCATTGGAAATATAGTTCAGTTCTAGCTTAGCTCCTTTGCAAAATGCGCAATCTTCAGACAAACTTGCGCTGGGCCAAGCTCGATTATAAAACATTTTACAAACACTCTCCTTCAGGTAAAATAAATATAGAGAGTGTCCACTCTCAACTGTGTCCAATGGCTTATTCCTAAATCGTTAGACATAGACATATAATTTCAATTACAAAAAAGTTTTAAATGATGTAAACAATTGTTTTACGTTAATTAATTTGCGAAGTCGTTTGGATCAATAAAAACAGTAATTAAAAACAAGTTATTAAAAATTACAGTTACAAAATATAATTTTTTATACGGTCCCTTGGTCCTACAAGTGATATTTAGTAAAAAATTCCTATTACACTACCAAGTAAGTAAAAAAGAAATCGCATTCATCTAATGCTAAATTTTAACGAGTTATGAAACTTTGAATTGTATGACTTATACACCAATTTTTTGCATGTAAGCACAGATGAGTTGGGCCATACTTCGAGGAATCGTACGCAAAGTACTTAAAGTATTAGAAGGATTTATTTCACGTGTACATTTCTGCATTGCAGCCGAAGGAAATTACTTTGAACAAGTTTTAACTTAACTATAAGTTTTATTAATTCAGTTTTAGATTAGTTGCATATAGATATTAGTTGCATAATTAGATTAGTTGTTAAATAGCATTTTAAAATATGTATCATTTTCTAAAAAAATGAGACTGTTGCTTTTCATCAATTCATTATAAAATGATTCGGTTATTTTTTCACTAATATTTTTAGTATAAGTTGTATATTTTTCTTTAATATCTCAGACTAAAAACAGATCTCAAATTTTTTTAGTAATGTTAATTTTACTCTCAACTATTATTATTTTTTAACCTGTATCTGACGATTATTCATATTTCTAGTAAATTTGTGAATAAGCCCTATTTAACAACATAAAAGATGCTTGAACTTTAAACAGCTATTACTCAGTCAGTTTTAATCGTAGAGGGATAGAACTGTTTTTATCCTACTTCTTAGTGTAATAGGATATTTTTACTAACTATAACTTAAAAGTCCGAGACCATATAAAAATTAATATTTTGTAACTTTTTAAGAAATGTTTTTATTGACTCAAATCGCTTTTAAAATACTTCCTTACCTCATTTAAAACATTTTTGTAAATGGAACTATATGTCTATGGCAAATCGGTTTAGGAATTACTCATTGGACACTGTTGAGAGTGGACACCATCCCCTTTAATAAATAGCTACGCGTTGCTGACGACTGGGATTTTCACTAATCGTTACCACAGATTAATCTCGGAAAATGAAACATTTGAAGTTACTGAAAAAATTAATAGCTCGAAAAGTATTTGTCAGAAAATTGCTAGACAAACTGCGTTAGAAAGCTTAAAAAATTGTATTTTCCTTGATATAAATTTCAAATCTAATGATTATGCCGTTTTTAAATATTGAATTTCAAAAATTACCAAACTTCACAATGGAGCACCATAGCGAAACCTTCACGCGTAAAAATATAATGATAACGGCAATGTGTCCAGACTGGCCATAGCAGGAGTCGCAAATTATAGTAGCATTTTTATTCTGTGACGAGTGCATGAGTTTTATTTAATTTCATATAAAAATGATTTTTGGTTTTGTTGGTGGGCGATCAATATATATATATTAAATGTAAAAAATCTGTTATAGTTTTCAATTAAAAGAATGTCTTTCATCTATATTTTGTAACCCGGGAAGCCCGGGTTGGATCCCCTAGTGTATAAACAAATAAACATACGTTTTTGGTAGAAATAATAACTTACGTTCTGGCACGCAATACTATTATTCGAAATTAGAATGTATCATTAAAACCCTCCGAAATCAGTTTAAAAAATACATTTTTAAAAATAATTATTTTAGCTTTAAATTATATTTTTATTCAAATTATACGAGCGCACCATCAGGCATATCTTTTTTTAAAGTTTTTAATGTTTCCGAAAAAAAAAATCATTTTTCATGCTTTGTACTTGGACCCTATCAGCTTCCCCAGGGCAGAAAAGAAAGCTATCAATTCTAAAAATAAATAGAAGCTATTATTTATTATTAAACGTCTGCAATCTGTTATATGATATCATATTTCTAGCATCTATTATTGTCATGCTGTGCATTAAAATGCTAAATGGTTTAATGAAAGGTTATTTGAATGTGTGCCCAGATGCATTCACTCTGACGAATTATTCATAGCAATACAAAAACTTATACATCTAGTCCTTTCAAAATAATGCCGTAACGTTTTTTTTTTTCTTCTATCTTTATAAGAAGAAATTGGATTTATGAAAATTTTCGACTTCCGGTTTTCGATGGATTTATACGTTTTAGTTTTAGAAGGTCCTGAACACGATTTGACTGTTTTTAGAAAATGTCTGTGAGTCTGTGAGTCTGTCTGTCTGTCTGTCTGTATGTGACACAAATTTTGTGGGCGCTCTATCTTAAGTACTAATGCACGAAAGTTAATAAAACTTTAGATTCAATTAGTCCTTGATATAACTTCGTGCTGATTTGTTTTTAGTGCAAATCGCCAAAATGCTGTGCTGCATTTTTCGCGATTTCCGCAATAGATCTACTTCAAGAACTAATGCACCTATTTTCATCAAACTTCAGATTTATTTAGACCTTGACATAAATAGACGCTGATTACGTTTTGATGTAGATATCCCAACAGGTGGCGCTGCTATACCATTCTTTTCACGACTTTTACGATAGCTATATTTCAAGAACTAAAGCACGGAATTCCATCAAAGTTCAGATTATGTTAGACCTTGGTATAAATAGATGCTGTTTACGTTTTGGTGTAAATAGCCCAACAGGTGGCGCTGCTATGCTACTTTTTTCATTATTATCAAGATAACTATATCTCAAGTACTAATGTACGGATTTTCATCAAACTTCAGATTCAGTTAGACATTGACATAAGTTGTTGTTGATTAGGTTTTGGTGTAAATCTCCCAACAGGTGTCGCTGTTATGCTACATTTTGCAGGATTTACACGATTTAGCAATAATCATATCTCAAGAACTAATGTACGGAATTTAATAAAACTTTAGACTCAGTTAGACCTTTATAGAAATTGGTGCTGATTCATTTTAGTGTATACGAAACCTGTGTGAGATAAAAGAAAGTTTTAGGATTGGCACATCCGACTGGTTTAATCTTTCACATTGGGCTAAACTATATATATGTAATTATTCTGCAGTGATATAAAAAAAGTGCTACTGGCGAACTAATAAATTGTACAGAATGTTTAATTTGTATAAAATAAATGAAAAAAAAGTGTAAATTTGAGTTAGTTTAGACGGCTTTGCATGGGTTAAGAAATAAATAAAAGTCTTTTTTTAATAAAAAAGAAATCGGCAATTTTTTTAGAAAAATTAACTGACGCAGTCAGAAGTTCTTTATAAACTTTAATTCAAAATTTTAATTCTTTATTGAAAAAAAAAAAAAACCCAACACATTACCGCATTTGTCGGCGTATAACGCTCACTTTTTGATACAAAAAAATTGATCGAAAATTACAGGTACGCGTTAACGTTTTACGTTATGGCATGCAATACTATTATTCGAAATTAGAATTTGTTATTAAAACACTCCGAAAGAACTGGATATTTCCAGTTTAATAAATATATATTTTTAAATAATTAGTTTAGCTTTATCTTTTTATTTAAAGTATACGAGCGCACATCCGGCAGCTGCTATAAATTAATAGTAAAACTTTAGAATAAAAGTAATATTTTACAATAATCTTTATTTATTTTATTTTCTTTATTTATTTACTTTACAATAATCTTTATTATTTGTTTATTTATTGCTATTTATCCGAATGAATGCTTCTTTGCAAAGATGGGAGTAGGAATTATACGGCGAATACATCTGAAAGTAGAAAAATCATGTCTGAAAGTTTAGATGCGCGTTATACGCTAAAATATATGGTATGTTCTTTTACATTTTATTTAATATGTAACTTTTAGAATGCTTATTTTTAACAAAAATAATTTAGCCCTGAATAATGTTTTATTCAAATTCTCTGTGGGGTACATTTAACATATCTGCAAAGTATTTTATGATTTCAAAAAAAGATGATTTTTCCATGCTATATACTTCAACCCTACCATTTTCTCTAGAGAAGAAGGAAAACCATACATTCTTAAAATAAATAGCGACTATTATTGCTTTTTAACGGATCCAATCGGTTGTACGATATCATATTTCCAGTATATGTCACTGACAGAGAATGCATTGTAATGTTAAATAATTTAAAGAAAACTTATATGAGTGCGTGCCAAAAAACTTGCATTCTTGGAAATTATTATTAGTGATTTACATTTTGTATATCCAGTCATGTCGAAACATGTGGTAATATATTTGAACGATTATTTAATGTGTTAAGTATATTCGTATTTATCAAGAAGCATTTAACTGGAAAGTATCATATTACTTAAGAGCAGTAATTTTTTCAAAGGGTTTTATTTGTTTCAAATAAAATTTTTCATTTGCGTAAATTTTCGTCTTTTTTTATTCCAGTCGTATCAATAATTAAAATAAATATACAGGGTGTCCCTGAGTTCATGGATCAAACTGTAAGGGGTGATAAAACTTGCCAAGATAAGTTCAAAACTAGTGCTCCCGACGCGATACGTATTTCAGTTATACGTTTAACCGATTTACGTATATATAAAATACGTATAATACGTATATATAAAATACGTATACATAAAATTATACGTTTAAACGTATCTGTATACGTATAAGCGTATACCGGTTAAACGTATAATTCAAGTATACGTATATTTCAAATATACGTATTTACTTCTAATGCGAATGACGTCATCAGTCTTACGTCACTGAAGGGAGGAAAAGCTAGAAATCGTGGCATTACCGTAGCAATCTGCATAATATGTTTCATACATAGGTTCTTGCTATTTTTCCCTTCAATTATTTTAATTAATTTATGTTAATTCTAATTTTTATAGAATTAAGTGATAAAATGTTATATAAATTTGCTAGAGCAATTTAAATTGTTTTATATTTCTTAAATTTACCATTATGGTTTTTATATGCCATTGTGAATGCAGGTCTCTAGAGGGTATTTCCCAATGTCTCTGATCCGCAGACCAGCAGGAGAAAAATCATATTTTCTTCACGCAATGAATGAAAAACGTTTAAACGTTTATACGTTTAACCACTGGGGTAAGATCCGTATATACGTTGTACCGTATACACTGTTTCGTATAGTATGTAAAACCGCCTTGGTCGTATCATACGTATCCAAAATGAGTACCCCGTATAATACGTATTATACGTATACTCGTATAAACGTTTAATAGGGAGCACTATTCAAAACACTATACAATGCAGGGTCGTAACTCAAGCAGTGGCGCGCTATACAGGGTGCTTTCTGATTGTAGAGATAAGCATATTTTCTACATAATATCTTACAAATGATAGCTGGTTTTATTTATGCGAAATATTTGTTACTAACTATTATTGTAATATGTATGAAAATTGAAAGAAGAAATAAAGAAATTGGAAAGTAAATAGCTTAAGAGAGTGTGAGGGAGGGGGGGGGGGTGAATCTTAAATCGGACCCATTTCCATCAGAGACGTGGAAGGTGAATCAGAACTCATGGTCAAAACTTTAAGGGATGATAGGACACATCTAAACAAACTATTTTCGTCATACAATGCACGGGCGCATCGCAACCAGCGAGCCGCGAGATAGCGCCGTCATAGAACACACAAAGCGCTGTTAGTTCGCACACATCGTCATTGCTACACTGGATTGCAAAAAGTATAGCTGGTTTTAATAATCAGGAAAATATGAATATGCATTTCATGCTTTGTGCTGCGGTTGTGAGTGATCTGAAAGCATAAATTGTGTAGTAAACAGGGATATTCACAATCAGAATACATTCCACATTCGGAAAGCGCCCTGTATAGCGCTTCACTGATCATGCGCTGTATGATATTTTGATCTTGTACAGGCGTCTTTTCAAACGCACTCCAACCGTTATAGTAGTTCGGCACAGTCGAGCGCATTGGTATATTAATAGGTAAATAAGTACAAAGTGCGCAAGCAATGATAAAAGTTAACTTAAACAGTAAGCTCAATATAACTTACTCAAAACCATCCAAAAAATTGGCTCGCTAACATCCTAACTCGCACTCTTCTAAAGAGGAAACTAAAAATCATATTTAACCTTCTAACTTACCTCTGAAATTTAACTTAGGAAACCCGTCTGTCGGATCACATTTTTTCAAATCTCTGTCCCCTGTCGTGCGTACATATCTGGCTGAGAAACGCGCGCTTGTCGCGAAGAGTTTTTCCGGCCCAAAAGTTCCCACCACCTACTGATGCCCCTCGCTGCACAGTGTCGCGTCGGAAAATCTGGTTTCCGTCAGTGATGGACCATTCCTGTAAAAGCCTTAATCAGTCTCTGTCACTTGCTCGCTCTGACAGTGCCGACCTTAGGCTGATTTTATTTATTTCTTATGTTTATGTTTTGCAACTCATTGTCGCGTTTCCCGGCGGCTTCAACTTCGGCTGACCACTGAAACTTTTTTTAAGACCTTAATAAAGGGGCCGGGAGGGATACTATGCTCTACAGACTTGGTTTCCTTGTCAGAGCTGTCCCTCTTAGGCAATCAAATCAGATATAACTTAATAATATGTTCTTGAGCATGTTATGTTTCATATGAATGATTTATCCCTCAGATTCTAAAACTATTTTCTTTTATTCTTTTTTTTTCCAAAGCAAGATTTCTCTTTTCTTCTTGTTTCTTTCTCTTTAGATGATATTAATAAAAAAAATTATGCGAGACATTCGCGGACCCCTGATAATGCGTTGCAGACCCCCTTGAAATGCGAGGACTCCAGTTTAGCAACCGCTGGTCTAAGTACATCGAGTTTCGATACGTTGAAAATCTCTAAATACGAAACTACTCTTATTATTTTTTCAAAAATGTGGTAATGAATAATTCTTTAAATTTTAAATTACACTTATTTTTATTAGCTGAATTCTTTGCATATTTTTTAAATAAAAAAAATGATTTCTAGCATATATTATTATTATTGAATAACTAAGCTTTGCGTTTTTCTAATATTCCCATCTTATATTACGCATGCCTTTTCCAAAGCTTTTATGATTTATAATATAATGTACATTTTTTATGTATTGTAGTACTCCTTTGATTGGGTATAGTAATTATGTTGGTTACATGGAATGGATTACATAAGGTTCTTGAATTCGAGTACCAGTATTTCGGAATATATATCTTCGACTTATTTAATGACAGAAAATCTGAAATAAATAATGCGAATGTTACTTATCGGAAATAGTAGTATCAAAAGGATAGACCAATGAAATAACCAGTAGTAAAAAGTACTAAGGTTTCTGAAGGGCAAAAAGAAGATTGTTAATTATAAAAATAAAAAGGTTATATATATATATATATATATATATATATATATATATATATATATATATATATATATATATATAATAGCGTAGGGGCACCTGTTATGGTCAAGTCCCTGATATGGCTATTTCTCTATTATATGTTAGCTAACTAAAAAATTCACTAAATGGCAGGGGCATACCGTGAAGGAGCATCCTAGTGTATTATGTGATCACTTGCTTTTCAGCTAGATTGTGGAATCTGACGCCAATTTCCTATTTTATCTTTTTAATGTGATCGCTTCTTGTTTTATCTGGAAAGTCTTTTTTATGCACTTTTTGAAATGAATTTTCTATAAATACCATCATAGTTCAGTTTTTAATGCTCTATCAATTGGTGCTGTCGTTGATAGTGTATATTTTACGAGTTGTTCTAAATCAAACAATTTTCGTGAAAACCGACCTGTTTGTGATATGGCCATTCAGGTGGCCAGATCAAGTGTACCATGCAAGTCTAGGATAAAGACATTTTTAGTTGCTCCAATTGCGATAGGTAATTTGTTTTAACAAATCTTTTAAACTCTAAAAATTGTTTTTTTTTTTTTTTTAACATTGGGAAAATGGTTGTTGTTTTAGGTCGAGAATGGACCTTTTGACGTCGTCACTTTATTTGACGTCGTCATTTTATTTGACGTCGTCACTTTATTTTTTTTAAGCGTTTTTAACGAAATTCTGTAATTTTAGAAGAATTTTTTACGAAATTCTGTAATTTTAGAAGAATTTTTTACGAAATTCTGTAACTTTAGAAGATTTTTTCTTTGAATAGGCAATAGAAATGCATAAAATCGTTACAAAAATGTTAAAGTTACAAAAAGGATACATGCAAATTATCAGATATGAAAAATAAAGTAGAAATTTGGTACTTTCGTGTTATAGCAGCCCCCAAGGATGAAATATTTTTGTTTTTGTTTTAATTAATATTAATATATTGTAAATTTGGTACTTTCGTGTTATAGCGGCCTCCAAGGATGAATCGCCAAGCGACCAAGATTTATCGTCAAATTTTAAAGCATCTATGACATTATATCAATATATATATCTAACATTTCTTAACGTATGTGGCCAAATTATAGTCATATATGATGCATATATGATATGACATGTGTATATGATGTATATACGACATATAAGACGCAAATAATATGTGTATAATGACGTATATGGCACATATAGGAGTGTTTGGAATATATATATATGCGTATATAGGATACATATATAAGCTTTGTGATGATCTTGGCGAAATCATAACTGCAACCTTGGCATTTTTTTAAGCTTTCGGGACACTTTCCCAATTGTTATTCTAATTTGATAAATTATGTATACATATTTTTTTAATCTAAAAACTTAAATTGTAATGTTTCATTTTTAATGAAAAATCCTGTTTCAAATCCACTTTAAAATAACAAAAAGAATTATTCATTATCATGTCTATTTATTTTACACCAAAATTATTTAATTTAGCAGAACAGCATTTTTAAGTTGAACAAAATCACGTTTTTTGAAATATGGAACAATGTTGGCCATATCATGTGCACATGTTCCTGAAATGGCCACTTGGTAAACTTTTAGAATTCCGTTTTTTTTTTTTTTTAGGTTTTCGTTCATCTCACGAAACCCTATTGCTCCCGCTCCGTTGTCTGTCTGTCACAGAGCCATTCTCGAAAACTATGTAACTTACAGAGTTGAAACTTTGTGTACAAATCAGAATATCAGCTGTGAAGAGCTGAAAATATTAAAATTTGAAAAATTCGTATTATTTTAATAAATAGAGATAAAAAACCAAAATTCTAACAGCCTTTTTCTATTAAATTTAAACATTTTTCATTATAGCCGATGCCAAAAATTAAAAATCCACGAAGAAATTCTTTCTACAATAATTAATTTTCTATCAGACGATTTCCACGTGAAAAATGAAATAAAAAGTTTCACCAAATGAAAAAAAAAAAAAAAAAGATTAATATGAAATAAAATTGATTGACGTCATAGTCGTAATAAAACGGAAAATGTCTAATAAGATTTCTCAATAATACAATGAGTATGTGTAAGTACACAAAGCAGATAAATACACGTCATTAGAGAATTATAACGAAAATCTGACGTCATACACTGTTAAAAATTTGCAGCAAACTGTCCAGTCATTTGACCGTTTTTGTAGAAAACGGTAACATAACCGTAATTTAACTATATTATGACCATAAAATGAGCAATATTACGGTTAGAATATAGTTAAATTACGGTTATAGAACACTTTTCTACAAAAACGGTCAAATGACCGGACAGTTTGCTGCAAATTTTTAACAGTGTATGGGAAGTTTAACTAATTTTTCAAATGTTTGAGAATAATACAAAGCGAGTATCAATATAAATAATAGAGAATAGTAAATATATGAGTTTGAGGTTTGAGAAACATATTGAATCGTGATAAAAATCAGATTATGGAAATATTCGCATATTTTAACATTTTGAAGGTGTACAATCTGTTTAATTTTGAAATTATTTTTTTAAATATCGCATATAGACCGCATGACAGATATTATTATGAAAGAATATATTAGCGGGCTGGTTTAGATATTCGAAAAAACGAAAAAATAAACCGGTAAATTTTTACTTTATAAAAAACATGACTTTTTTTTTCTTTTGCTAAATGAAATTTGTTTGAATTTATTAAAGAAAGGATAAAGTGTTTTGAAAGGAATATTAAACGAAACCCTTTGAGCGATCTTCGATCACACTTACCCACTTGTTTTTTTTTTTTTTTTTTTTTTTCTGGACTTAAAAAACTATTTTCATGAGGAATGCAGTATTTTTTTTATGAAAGTCCCTTAACCTGAAAACGTTAGAAAAAAATAAAACGGTTTTGATTTTTTCAAAATGACAGCAGGAAAAATTCTTAAACTTTAGCATTACCATATCATGGACATCCACCTTATAATGTGTATTTTTATTTATGTATGAAATTTAATTTACCCATTGTTAGAACTGCATACAATACCACAAGTCAAAATTCGAATTTATTATTTTAAAAACTTTACAAACTAACTGTATATAAACTTTTTCAAACTAATATACTTTTAAATATTTTTCTAAAGTAAATAGTTAATTTTAACTCCGTCTTTTATTTAAATTCTCTTTGCATGCATCAGACATATTTCTTTTAAAGTGTTTTGTGATTTCAGAAAGATGAATTATTCATGCTCTGTACATACACCTTATCGACATCCCCAGGGGCAGAGGACGAGCTATAAATTCTAAAAGTAAATAAACTATCTTTTCGTTTTAAATTGTTCCGATATGTTATGTGATAACGTATTTCTAGCATATTTTACTGTCACACTATGTATAAAAATGTTAACTATTTTAAAGAAAGTACTTTGAAAGTGAGCCAAGAAATCTTACGAATTATTAATAAAGATGAAATAATCTTTAACTTGTCATGTCAAAACATGCGATAGGTAATATATATATACTAGCTAACCCGCCCGGCGTTGCCTGGGCCCGAGATAATTACAATCTCAGAGAAAGACAGTAACCCCCTCCCTCCCCATACCCGCAAATATAATGAGCAATTTGTTCAAAAGTACCACCGTCACCTACATTAACGCGATCATTAAAAAAAGAATAACATTTTTCTGATAATTAGAACATAACGAAGACCCTACACTAAAATAGCCGGCAGATGACACTCCTTCCCGACCTCAATTTCAAATCTATATCTTAATTAGTTACCTAAATATTTGCTCAATAGTAAATATTGGCAATTATTTCCTTTCATTTTCGCAAACTAAATGAGGGATCGGCCAGAGAAACAGATCTCTTTGTAGTTCAGTTTTTAATGAAAGCAGATCCCTCTCTGAAACTTCCTCGGATTCTTTTCACTGGCGCCAACAAATTTTTGGTAGTTTTTTTTGCATAAATTAAAAAAAAATTACCAACCGAATTTTTCAAAAATCACGTAGTCCGATGCAGAATATTTTTTTTACATATGCTCAGAAATTTTCGAATTGATATCTCAATTAACTTTCTTAAAATTCGCTAATTAGAAAAATAATTTCGAATTCGTTCATTTCCGCTAGCAAATCCAATGCGGCAGTTCGTTTCTTTCGCCATTTTGATTTAAAAGATGAGATTTTCGATGCGATGGTTAATGAGAATGTAATTAATATTTAGGCTTATTATCAAAATATTAAAATTCTGAGGCTCAGGTGCACATGGCCAGACCTTGGAGTATCCACACCTAAATTTCCAGACTTATAGGTGGGCTAGACTTTGCTAGCCATCGCCAACAGACACACACACACACAGAGCGAAACTTTCTTTTATTAACATAGATTAGAAAGAGAGAGAGAGAGAGAGAGAGATTTAAATAAATATCAATAATAATATTAAAATAAATATGTTAAATGTTACTGGTCTCAAGTAAATTTTACAGACTATTTTTACATTTTGAAATGAAAAAGTAAAAAATCATTTGTGATAATCATTCCTTATTTTAGTTGGGAATCGTACCAAAATGTAAATAAATGTATAAGTAGATTTTCACAATCTAAGATAATATAAAAATGATTAGTTGTTTAAAACACTAGATTTTGTCTCACAAAGATATTTGATTATATATATATATATATATATGATATATATATATATATATATATTAAATTCTAAAATATCATATCTATCGATCACCCATTTTTTAACCACTCTTTCTAGACAACAAGCATCGTTGTAGTTTTCTATTGCAAATGCTGTAGAGTTATACTACAAAATATTATTGTTTGGGAAAAAATGGTATTCTAAAAAGGAGCACAAGGCCGTGCATATTTATATATATTTATTTAAAAAGCCCTTTTTTCTCCTTAAATCAGAAAAGTAGTCGTTGGGCCACCGTAATACTTACCTATCATTGATATGCATAATATAAAATATGAAAATAAAACGTGTAAACTATTTATAAAATGCATTGCATCCTTATAACTCCAAAATTGACAATCCTATTAACTAACGGTTTACTGCGTCGAATTAAGCGTCTCATTTCCAATTAAAATATATATTTGAATTGAAATTTGAATGAAATACAGGGCCATGAAAAATCGAAGAGTGTAGAAAATATGATTACAAATATCTCGGCAACTAATTATCCGATCAACTTCATTTTTTATGAAAAATGTATGTCTTTTTATTATTTTTTATGTTCACTCCTTAAAATAAACAATTTCCAAAAAAATTATATACCTTTTAATAGAACGAATATTTTGAGAGTCCGAAAAAAATAGTTCCAAATAATCGAGGTTACTGAAATTCAACGAGCTTCTTCCCATTATGATATACTAAGTACAAACCAAATTTCAAGTCTCTATCTCAATTTGTTCGGGAGATACAGTTTTTACAGACACACAAACAGACGGAATGCAGAATTTTTTTTTCTAAAAATATGTTTTTCGGAATCTCCAGTGTCTGAAACGTGTAAATCCATCCAAATTTTTTTTTTCGATTTTCAAAACGATTACAAGACTTGCCCAATACTCCGTATGATGGGTAAGAAATATAGTAAAGTTTAGTTTCAAAATACTCTTCATTTTTTTCTCCTTCAAGTCAATGCAAGAAAAACATTTCACACTACCGACATCCTTAATTTCAGCAAGAAGACATAAGAAAAATTCCCCTCGTAATGCAAAAAAAAAAAAAAAAAAAAAAAAAAAAAAAAAGTTGTTAGAATCAATCTGTTAATTCTAAAATTTTGCAAACAACTTCATGTTTGGAACTTATGTATGAAAATATTCGAGTTGAATATTTAGTATTCTTCCATTTTTTTTTTAATAACTTCCAGAGTATCAAACTGCATCTAAATAGTTCCATAAATTTGTACTTTTTATGATATACATATTTCGAAATTGAGTACAATCATGTCTGAAGAACTTTTTTTAAAAGTTTATGCTAGAAAGTTTTTAAATTCAAGAATTTAAAAAGTTTAAGATTTTTTTATAGGGCGTCTTGAAATTGTAAGTGTAACTAAACATTTGTAGAATTTCAAAATATTCAATTCAAAATTAACAATCAAAGAAGATGTTAAAGAAAACCGAATAACTCTTTTAGACTGAATAATATAATAAAATAAAGTATTTAATCTTTTAGGATTTAAGAATCGTTTATATCAAGTGGCAAATTAAAAATTAAATTTTTATTTTAAAGCTTTCGCGTATATTGAGAATAAATTATAAGTTGATTTGTTACAAAAATTAATATTTTGTGTTTTTATAAGTAAAAGAATAAATTATTATTAGTACATTTCGTTTCTAATTTATACTATTAAAAGTCCTACCGGCCTGTACCGGAAGGAAAAAGTAGCTTTCCTATATCTTTGTTGTAAAATTTTAGCTAATGTTACTCGAAGAAGAAAGCTAAAATGCAAAGAGCCCTATTATAGAAGATTCGTTAACACTGAATTTGAATTAGAAATTCGCCAAATAATTGAGCTGCCAAGTTGGCTTCATTCATGAAGACTTATTTAAATCGCCGAATTTGGTGATATTTTGCCAAGTGTAGCCAAGTTTGGCGAGAACTTGGCGCTAACGAATATGAATATATAGTTTAATGTGTATGATTGGGAAATTGATTGCAACAATGAAATATAATAATTTGCAAGAAATCACGTTCACTAAAACTCATAAATTAATCGTTGGTTTTATATAATGTGCTGTATTGTTTCAAAATGTCAGCCACCCTACAATTTCAAACCTCTATATCTCAGACATTTTTTAAGATAGAGTTAAAACAAAAAATGCTCCGGAATCCTTGTATAAAGGCCCAACAATTAATCAAAAAATGAATTTAAATATTTAAATTTTTTGTATGTTTATTTTAGTTCTAAATGTTTCAGTGGGCGCCATTTGGAAAGAAGATATCGGACCAAGCTGGTCAACGAACTCGGTCGAGACATTGGTGAGCTTAATACACACAATTAGTTTCATCCAAATTGCTTTATAAATACGAGTGTTATCGCATGACATAAATCAGATATATATACATATAAATAAATAAATAAATAAATATATATATATATATATATATATATATATATATATAAAACTTTAAGTAAATATATATATATATATATCAACATTTGAACGGAGGGTGGTTTTGGGGTCTGGAAGTCATGATCGGTGAAAATATACCGAATTTCTTCGGAATTGCTTCCCTCCGAACGGCTGCAATAGGTAGGTTTATACTTTTTTGTATTGAAAGTTACCTAAAACAGAAGATCATTGTATTATTATTATTTTTTTTTTGCAGTCGAGAAAATTTCGACAAAGTATATTTCTTTATTTATTGAAGAAAGGATTAAAAAACGTTTTTGTATCTTCAGCCAGTATTATTTATTTCCAAATTCCAAAATTACATTTTTCTCAATATACTATTAAGCAAAATCCTATGTAATATGAGAATTGGACATTTGTATTTTAATTCATAAAACTCAAATCGTAAAAACGTTTTTTTTTAATTCAACGTTATGAATTACATTTTGCTTTGCACATTCTGTCTACTGAGAATTAACAAATAAATAAAGTTTTCAAAACATAAACGTTTTATTATATCTTTCTTCAGACACCAGAAAAATTTAATGGTTTTTCATAAAAAATATAATGCAGCAAAAGTTTAACCAAAAACATAATGTATATGTTTAAATGAAATATTTGCCAAAATCACTGCCAGAAAATCAGTGGAAATGAACAAAATTTCTGTGAAAAGAATACTCATTTTCTGTTAAAGAAAAAATTGTTTTGAGCAAGAAAACATAAGCAAATATTATTTTTGTAATGCCAAAAACAAACAAAAAATGTTCTCAGAAAGTTATTTTTAAAATTTCGTAATCAACTTTTCTTTCAAAGTATCGAAGAAAATTACTAGAGCTAAATATTTAGTATTCTTTCATTTCTTAAAATTACTTCCAGAGTATCAAAATACATCTAAAACATTTCTTGAATTTGTACTTTTATGAGAAAGTACATTTCGAAATTGTGCACATTTATGTTCAAAGAACGTTTTAAGAACGATAGTTTTTTAAAAAGAAAAATATTATGGGATTAAATATCAAGTTTCTAAAAGTAACAAAACGATTAAAGGATTTCAAAAGGCACAAAAAAGTAAACATTACAAAAACAGAAATCTATGTTTGAACTAAATAGTATAAGATTTGAAAATCGTTAAAAATGGTGAATATAATTTTATTAACATGCTTGTACTTTAATTACTACTAAAATAGAACACTGTATCATAGAAATATTTCCACACAATATACGATTATTACTTTCTTTATTGCATTCTAAGTTTTCAAAAAAAAAAAAAAAGGTTTAGTTTCTTCACTCAGTATTTTATATTTCTGATTTCGAAAATTTTTCATACGACACTATGCTATTAGCATAATATTTTCTAATATTAACGTGCAATAGTATTCACATATTTTTTAAATTCGTAAAACGGAATGAAAAAACGATTATTTTTTAATTGCACATCATATATTACATTTCGTATTGCACATTCGTCTATTAAAAATTTAATTTTTACTTTCTTCTATCTATAATAGGAGAAAATATTTATATCTGTCTGTCCGTTTGTCCATGTGTGTGTATTCTTTGTATCATCGAAAAGTGTATGAAGTAATGCATAAAATTGAACTGAATTTCATTTATAGGTTTTTGGCCCTGGCCAAGCGGGCCCAATTTGAACTTGGGGATATCCCGCCGGAAGGAGGCGCTGTGATAGCGATTTTTGTTCCAATTTCATTATTGCATCACCGAAAAGTGTAAGAAGTTATGCATAGCATTGAACCAACATTTGTGTATATGTTTTTGACTATGGCCTGCAGGTCTCAATTGAATTTGAGGATATTCCGTCGGAAGGGTGAGCTGTGATTGATTTCAAATTATAAAAGATGTGCCAAAAAATTAGGAATCCTGAAAGTTTTTCCGTTAAATGTTCGGTATTGATCTAAGAATTCCGACGAAATTTTCGTTTTGCTTCTATCTTAAAATATGGCAGAGATATAGCTGTTTGAAACTTTAGGGTGGTATTTTGAAACAAGACTGCAGGATTTGTTCATAAAAGTGTTAATTTATCAGTTTTAGTGAACATGCTTACTGGCAAAATTTCTTTCATTGTTGTAACCATTTTTCCATTTTTTATATGCTAAACATATTCGCCAAACTCTCGTCAAGCTTGGCGATATATCGCCAAATTTGGCGACAAAAATAGGTTGCCATAAATGAAGCCAACTTGGCTATAGCTGATTAATTTGGCAAAATTCTGATTCAAATTCAATATCGACGAGAACTGGAAATGAATCTTCAATAATCGGGTTCCACGCATTTTATCTGAGAGTTTTCCAATAAAATTAGCTAAAATCTTAAAGCCAAGGAACAGGGATACTATCTTTTACCACCTGTACAGGACAGAAGGAATTCTCGCATTCGTGTTGAACATCGGCTGCTCGTGCAACGAAGGGTGCTTCGATTCCAGGTAACCCGTCTATTCGCAAGCATGTACAATATAATGACAAAAATTATTGATTTTATTGGCGATGTGATAGCGAATTTTGAAGCATTAACATATATGAAATAGAAGAAAGTTTTGGGTTTGTCACATTCAACTAGTCTTTAAATATCAATGTATTATACCATATTTTTATGTACATTAAAAAAAATAATGTGTTTTTTAAACGCAACATAGACACCAACAAAACTTGAATCAATGTCTTTTTTTCTGTAAATATTTGGTATTTACCGAAATCAATTAAAATTAACGAAATCTTCGGAAGTCTCCTCAATTTCTGCTTTAAAACTTAACTTTGTCCAACAAGGCTTAAACAACAGTTACTTTCGTACTGATATTATACACATATATATATATATATATATATATATATATATATATATATATATATATATATATGAAAGCTATATTTTCTCTTCCATTTTTTGAAATAACATACAGAGTATCAAATGCATCTAACTCATTTCATAAATTATTAGATTCTACGAGAATCTACATTTTAGAAATGAGTACATTTCAGTATAAAAAGTTTTTGAAGAAAGATAGTTATTTAAAATAAAACAAAATATTATGTCTTTGAATATTCTGGTTCCAAAAGAAACCAATCCATTCCAGAATTTCAAAATACACAGAATAAAGACAACTCTACAAAAACTTAAGTTACCTTTAGCCAGAATAATATATTAAATTGGGGCTCTTAGAAGTTTAAGATATAAGAAGCATTCATATGAAACGGGAAATTCCAAAGTAAATTTCCATTTTAAATGTACCGCATATACTGAGGAAAATTTTTTTTTCTTACAAATATTAGAGTTTTAGATTTTCTTAAAATAGCTAATAAATTGTTAGAATATATTATTATTCACACTCTTCGTTTTTATATTGAGAAAACAGAATTAGAAACGGAATATTTTATATTTTATACATCGCATAATATATTATTCAGTACTTCTATTATATTATAGTCTTGAATGCAATTCTTGGGATTAAATAAAAATATCGTTGTTTTGTTTATATCTAGGCTTCAATTTTATTTATTCAACAATCTTTAAAATTTAATATTTTCTCACAACACAAATTAATCACCTTTCTGAGTTGCTGAACAGAAAGCGAACATACAGCGGTTTCTCTCCACATCATCGCTAACAAACCAAATTTCAGTGAAATATTTGTTCATTATTGTGCAAACCATTGTGAATTATGAATAGTACCTGTATAATAATTCTCATAATGGAAAAAATATTGCTTATAAGTGTATTTTATTTTCATATGGTTCTCTATGGGAGCTCATGCTAAAAGGGGAATTATTTTATTTTCGTTGGCGCCAGGATGGCGTTTTCGACCCAATATAACACTATAAAGTCTTATGATACTTAATTTACAACAGGATCGAGTGTTTGAGAGAAAATAAGTTTAACAGGTCTAACAAAGGTGCGGGATTTCCCTTTTGCATCAAAGGATGATATTAAGGTCACAGAATAATCAACAGATAATAATTTTCCCGCGTTTTCTCAGTTTTTACAAGATTTGGATTTTACAATATTTTTGGATTCATGAAAATTTTCGACTTCCAGTTTTCGACGGATTTATACGTTTTAGAAGGTTTTGAACACGATTTGCCTGTTTTTATAAAATGTCTGTCTGTGAGTCTGTGACTCTGTCTGTCGGTCTGTCTGTCTGTATGTGACAAAAATTTTGTGGGCGCTCTATCTCAAGAACTAATGCCCGAAATTTAATAAAACTTTACAGTGGTGGACATAATTATAAGACACCTACCTAATTTGATATACAGTGAAAGGAAAGATTCAGAGCTTAAAAATGCTTTATCAAATACGACAAAAACTTAAATTTATTCTGTTATCACACGTAAATGTTTTACAGAAATGATATTTTTATAGAGTTTAATAAAACAAATTAAAAATACCATGGACAAAATTATAAGACACCCTAACATTTTAATTAAGACACCTGCTTTTTTTCGAAATATTCAAATTTTTTGCACGCTGTTATGGCGTCAGTAGTTAACTAAAGCAGACGATAACCGACTTCACGCATTTACAAACATGATACGAGGTACAGAATGCCGTAGCACATTTTATAGCATTTTTTAGGTCTTCGACACATGTAAACTGCCTCCCATTTCGGTAAACCTCACGAGCTAAGCTCCCCCACAAGTTTTCCATGGGATGTAAGTCTGGGGAGCGTGAAGGCCACGGAAGAACATTGATAATATGCTCTGAAAGCCACTTTTTTGTTACGTGTGATGTATGAATCGACGCATTATCGTACCGGAAAGTGTAGTTTTCGCCACAAAGAACTCACCGTATATGGCTAGTTGATCTTTAAGAAGATTCTTATTATTTTCGGAATTCATTCTTGAATGCACAAAAACAATATCGGTTTTCCCTTGAGCCGAAAAACTAGCCCAAACCATTACTGAGCCTCCACCCATTTGGCGGCTCATTTGTACATCAGGAGACTTCCGTAAATCACGCCTATAATAGTGAAACCCGTCAGGACCATCCAGGTAAACTTTTTTTTCATCAGAAAAAAATAACACAGAGTACCATTTGGAGGTCCAGGCCATAGTTTGTTTAGCAAAGTTTAAGCGGTCTATTTTGTGCCGCCTTGGAAGCGTTTTTTTCTTAATTTTTTTTATTTTCACATAGGAAGCATTATGCAACAGTCTTCGAATGGTTTTCCTTGAACAATGCAGTTTCAAAGCATTTTTATTGCCTGTAGTGGTCATCTTATTCTGTGTAGCGAGCGAAAGCACATGGCGTCTGTCTCTCGAGTATAAGAAAGGAGTACGTCCAGATTTTTTAATCACCGATCCATTACTTCCTCTTTTCAAAACATTTGAAATTGCACGTCTAGAGCGTTTGATAACTTTTGAAATATTATTAACTGAAGCATCAATTCCATTTAATCTTCAAATTTCGAGAATTTCACTTTCTTTTAATTCTGTATCTCGTGGCATGTTTGTAAATGCGTGAAGTCGGTTATCGTCTGCTTTAGTTAACTGCTGACGTCATAACAGCGTGCAGAAAATTTGCATATTTCGAAAAAAAGCAGGTGTTTTAATTAAACTGTTAGGGTGTCTTATAATTTTGTCCATGGTATTTTTAATTTTTTTTATTAAACTCTATAAAAATATCATTTCTGTAAAACAATTACGTGTGATAACAGAATAAATTTATGTTTTTGTCGTATTTGATAAAGCATTTTTAAGCTCTGAATATTTTATTTCACTGTATGTCAAATTAGGTAGGTGTCTTATAATTATGTCTACCACTGTATATTCAATTTTAGGCTAATTAGAAAGTTATCAAATGCTTGTCCAAATAGCGTGGTTTCATTATTCTTATTACGATAAGTCTAAGATTGTGAATTTATGTGAATAAATGCCAACTTTTACGATTGTTACAACTAAATTTTAATAGAAAAATTTTACCTTATTTAATTGCAGAATCTCTGCTACTAAATAAGGGATACAGTCATTTATTTAGAAGTAGTGGTAACAGAAAAAAAGCATACAAGTTGGCAGCTATGTGTATGCAAAATTATACTATAAAAATAGCAACAAGAACTTCAACTATTTATAGAATAAGTATATGAAAACTGTCATTCTCAGATTTGTTTTAAGCGCTTGAGTGTCTAAGATTAGTGATTACTTTAATTTTATTTTAAAGGCGTATTTTCTCCAAACACCTCGTACAGAGCTTTATATACATTTTTTTAAAACATGATAAGTTCCCGCTAATATTTTTAAAACTGAAATTATGCATAAAAATTTGCAAACTAGGACATATTACATTAGCCTGGATGAAACTACTGTTTGATAAAACATAAAAAATTTTGCCACATCTACATAGTTCACCAATACAAAATTTTCTTATGTATATCTTATAATTATTTCAATTCATCAACCCGTCTTCCCTACCCATTGGTAGAAAAACAATATAAATCTGCTTCATCTTCAGATTTTATTGATACTTCTGCACGGGATGTTTGCTAAAAACATACCCTTAAAATAAAAATGAAGTATTCATGCACCTTATACTCTCAGTAACGTTAATGAAATCTGCCAATAAGACCGTTTTCTTATACATTTTAAGTTGCATAAACATAACTAAAATTTGCATAAAAATACATTACCTTGGACTTATTGAAGTAAACCTGAATCAAACTGGTCTGTTTGGACACACAACTAGTCATTTTATTAATTAGCTAATAGCTGCTTCGAGTAATTTGAATGAGCCTAAGAAAAGCAAAACTGATGGGCAAACAGTATAATAGGTCATTCTCTAACTAGCCCAATTGCATAGGCCCTTTACAGTAAGCCTGAAAATTATGAGGCTGATTGGAAAATGGCAAATGATTCTTCAATTATCCAACAGCCTAAGCTTATAGCAATGTACCTGTTTTTTCAATTAGCCTATGACACATATAAATCAGTGAAATGGTTGATGGAATCTGGATTTTTCGATCCGGAGGGCAGTACTCCTGTCACTTAATCTATGTTATCTGACAGACGGCTACTTCAAGGTATTGGTATTTTAAAGTTGATCATTGTTGACGTTTGTTTTTTTGATTAAAAAATCCGGTACTTCTCCATTATCATGTTGACCACTAGGGCTAAAAAACTATCGACAAACAATAGGAATTAACGCCAATAATGCATAATGGTGACATGACATACATTTAACGTCAGTTTTGTTACACGTGTTTGTTATGACATCAAGTGATTTTTAATTCAATGTTATCTGTATTTTAAATGATACTTTAATGTTTTAATAGTTATTTCGTTAATTAAAATAACAATTACATCATTAAACGATGATGACAAGATACTAAAAGAGAAAAGGAATTGAAAAAATGTTACAGTGCGTAGTTATGTATAATATAGCAGTTTCAACTGATGTCAGAAACGTTCATCCACCAGCTGAGAGGGACAATTAAGAAAAATAATGTAAATAAATCAATATCCAAGATTTTTTTTCTGTTTTTATTAACTTATTGAAAACTTTAGTTGACACTTTATTCATCCGGGCTTTCAGAATTTCATGTATTTTTTTAGATGCCAATACTACAACGTAGCTGAATTCAGTGATTTTTTTTTTGTTTTCATAAGCACGAGACGCTCATACACGCAGTATTGGGAACGCAAACGAATTTCCTGTGTTTTTTCGGAATCTAATACAGCAAGGGCGCTGCCTCGAAGGATGTTTATAATTTTTTTAATGTGCGCGAAGAGCTCATACATGCGATGTAGTGATCGCGGCATTAACGAATTTCTTGTATTTTTGGGAGGATTCTAATGAAGCAATGCTGCTGCATCCAGTGATATATTATTTCATTTGCACGAAGCGCTCCTACTTGCGATAACAGAATCGCTAACGAATTTAAGGTATCTTGGCGGATTCGAATGCAGTCAGAATGCAATATCCAGTTAATTTTCCTTTTGGTTTTCATGTACGTGAACCGCTTATACATGCGGTACTGTGATCGCGGCATTATTGATATTTTGTATTTTTTGTAGATTACAATATAGAGAAATTGCTGCATCTAGTGATGATTTTGTTTTTGTGTAGAAATGCGCAAAGTGCTCATGCTCATACATGCGACATAGTGATCGCCCCATTAATAAATTCCATACATTCCCCTTTTCAACTTAGCAACATTTTCCAATTGTTTATTGGTCGTTATAGTTTGGCAATAGTTTTTTTTATGGAAAGTCGTTGACGGGATATTAGACAAGTATCAAAAATCATTAGCCGAACAGTTTATGACAGACGTAGTTTTTGTAATTGTATTGCTTTTAGATGTTCTTTTTTAAATTAGAGAAAATATTAATCTAGTAAGATCGTAGCACTTAATGTTGAGTAGTATGAGAATTTGTTAAAATAATAATTTTCTATTTTAACAGTTACTTTAATACTAGTCGTACTTCGTCCGTCTAGAGGGGTTTAGGAGGCCCCCAAAGTGCATTTTAGATGCAAAGAAAAATTAATAATTAAAATGCTTTGTTCTAAAACTTACGAAAATAAATAATACAAATAAAAAAAAGCATGTAAATAAAGATTTTCGCGACATAAATAATAAATTTTATTCATGAGCCTCCTGGCAAAATTTGAGGAACCTCCAAACATTCTCTACTAAATAAAATAACAAAAAGATGTGGAATATTATATAAATAAACTATTAATATAGTCATTTTTTTAATTCAACTCCTAAGGGGGTTAAAAAATGTGTTGAAAGTAAGAGATGAACATTGTGATCAGTATTTAAATATTAACTCTCTGTTTTCAAAACATGTTTTTTGAGAAGAAGATGAAATATACTATAGTTCGTATAAAAATGGAAATCCTACCGCCACAAAATATATAATAAAAAATCAGCAATAGTTGCCTTTTTCGTCTAATCTTCCATAATCGGGTTCAAACCACGCCCACTAAAATACACAAGTTAGCTATAGACTCGATTATTGTGAAATATTTTGTTTTGGATCTGCAATAGACCCTTTAAGCCACTTGGAGGTTGACTTTCTAAAATCTCTGAAATACATGTTTAATCATTTTATTAGTAGTATTTGTTATGTTGAATTTTACGATCCTACCTAAAACGACTGCTGAGATATGGAGAAATAACTTAAAACATATGAAACCTCTTTAAATGCCTTAGGAAATGAATTAAAAAATATATTTTCTTAATGTATTCCTATTATGTGTTACGAATATATACACAGAAGATTCAGTATAAGGATCAACAAATTTATTTTGAATTTTAAATTTATATTATTGAAATTTACTGTGAAATTTTGGTAGACGGCATCTGGAAAAAATGTTTATGTATAATTCCACAGCCTTGAAATAATTTCTATGCAGGTCCCTCATCATGAGGATACTGCTAAATGGTAAAATCTATCTGAATGTTAACGAAAAATGTAAGCTATAACTTAAAAAAATATATTTTTTTTCTATTTGAAAAATAGCATATTAAGTTGTTTTCCGTGCATACGAATAAATAATAATAACTATTATTATTATTCATGTTGAATGAATAGCTAGCTCACAATGTTTGGCACACTTCTAAAACTGCAACCAATTTCATTGGTTCATTGACAAATGACATCAAAAGTAGTCTTTTCCTGACTTTATTATCTTCAGACGAACGAAGTGTAATTTTCTCCGCTGCGTGGTTTGAGAACGGTAAAAATCAGATTCAGTTCAATACCTTTTGAAGCAGTCAGCCCGTAATTGTTTATTTCAGTCACAAGCCTTGCACTATTATTATGTAGATGAAAACATTTGATTTATTATTCAGCAATCATTACGAGAGCTTTATTACATTACAAGTCTTGGTGGTTTCTGTTTTATTAATTATAACATTGTCTTTTTTGTAAATACATTTTATTGATTGTCAATTTTAAATTTGTTTATCTTTCTTTGCATCATGTTTAATTCTTTTACTGGTAGGCTATTTAATGCATAAAGTAATTTAGAATTTCTAAATATTTACAGTGAATTATTTATGTCTCATAAGTTAAGGCTGTTCTTCCCAGTAGAACTTTGAAGTAGAACGATTTATAATACTCTTCCAAGTAGTATTCTACACACTGTAGAACTCAGTAATGGTATTTAATAATTTTATGGCCTTGACTAGAGAGCCTATATACGATCATAACTGCAGTAATAAAGTATTTGATAGGAGGTTCGGGGAGCTAGTTTAATATATGTAGCCAGTTATATTCTAGAGTCCCATTTTTCCTCAGAATTAATAAGTGTTTAATGATGCAATTTTGTCCGTCAAAACGCCACATTTTAAATCAAATTTACTGCCTGTCAAAGGTAAATTTCCAAGTGACTAATTCGGATAAAATGAGATTCCATTTACTGAGTGTTTTAAGACATGTCTCCAAGTTCATATCACCTATCACCACTTAAAATAATTGATGTGGAGATTGTTGTTGCTATGAGCTCGGTGGGTGGGGAAAAGATACCAAGCATATTCTCTATTTCGGAGAAGGTAAAAACTGTAGGGCAGTCTTTGTCCATCTTCTAACCCTCTGGCACTTCTTAATCCACTGATATATGAAATACATATGTGATGAAATACATATTTTGCACGAGGAAATACATATTTTGCGTGATGAAATAAATATTTTGCACCTAATAAAATAGATTTAAAATGGATCATTAAGAACAAATATTGTTATTTTTTTAAAAAAAATTCTTAGATTTGTTGCAAAATTACAGAACAAAACTTTTATGAGGCTAAGAGGCAATAGAAAATTATTATCGATAGTTATTAAGTATTTTTTTGAGCTAAGTTACAGTTTGTATACATTAACACGAGCAGAAAATACAAAACACTCATTTTTGTCAAGTTCTTGTTTAGATTCAAGCGCAGAAATATTTTGATAAAATTTTCTGTCGTAAAGAACCGAAGCAAAATGTAGAAGGAAGATTTTTCAAAATGAAAATTTGGAAAGAAGATTTTCATGTAATGCTGTATTTCGCAAGCATTATTTCACTTCATATGATGTTTATATGTGATACAAGAACAGTATATATGTATTGTATATATATATATATTATATATATATATATATGTGTGTGTGTGTGTGTGTGTGTTACATTTTAGCAAAATAATTTAGGATATTAAAGTTAAAATACATAGTTACATTGCAGAAATATGCACATTCAGTTCTGCATTTATTTTCACTATTTTTAATTATTCCATCAGACTTTTTTTTTGTACGGTTGTTGTTTTTTTTAAGGTTTCGTTCATGTCACGAAACCCTATTACTCCCGCTCCGTTGTTTGTCCGTCACAGAACCGTTCTCAGAAACTATATAACTTACAGAGCTGAAACTTTGTGTATATATATCTGAATACTTGCTATGAAGCTCAAAATATTAAAATTTGAAAAAATCGTGTTATTTTAATAAATAGAGATAAAAAACCAAAATTCTAACAGCCTTTTCCTATTAAATTTAAACATTTTTCGTTATAGTAGTTGCCAACAATTAAAAATCCACACTAAAATTCTTTCTACAATAATTAATTTTCTATTGAAAGATTTTCACGTGAAAAATGAAAATAAAATTAAAAGTTTCAACAATTGGAAAAAAAAAAAGATTAATTTGAAATAAAAATGATTGATGCATATTGGTAATAAAACGGAATTTTTCAAAAGATTTCTCAGTAATACAAGGAGTATGAGTATATGTATGTACAGAGAGCAGATTAATATCACGTCATTAGAGAATTAAAAAGAAAATTAATCTGACGTCATATCGGAAGTTTAACGGATTTCTCAAATGTTTGAGAATAATACAAAGCCAGTATCAATATGAGTAGTAGAGAATAGTAAATATATGAGTTTGAGGAACGTATTGAATCATGATAAAAACCCGATTATGGAAATATTCGCATATTTTAACATTTTGAAGGTGTACAACATGTTCAATTTTGAAATTTGTTTTTTTAAATATCGCATTTAGTCCACATGACTGGTATTATTATGACAGAGTATAACAGCGGACTTCGCCCGATATCGGGCTTGTTTAGATATTCGGAAAAAAACGAGAAAAATAGACCGGTAAATTTTTACTTTATAAAAAACATGATTTTTTTTTGTTGTTGCTAAATTAAATTTATTTGGATTTATTAAAGAAAGGATAAAGTGTTTTAAAAGAAATATTAAACGAAACCCTTTGTGCAATCTTCGATCACACTTACCCACTTGTTCTCAAATACTTTTTGTATTGTTTACATTTAAATCATACATTTAAGCTATCATAATTTTGGCCATTTCCTTACATTGTTAGATATATTATCGTAATCCAATTATTTATTAATTTATATATTTCGATTATCTTGTGATTTAATAGTTATATTAATTTCAAATGTTTTATTATATATGTATATGCGGAGTTTGCTGAGAGTTGTTTTTCGATATGACCTCATGTAAGGTGTCCATTCACGAGAGTGTTTGGTAGAAGCTGCACCTATCTTGCGCATTTCTTTCAGTATGTAGTATTTAGTCCTGGTCGGTGAGGGAGCAGTATGGCTACTTGAGTGCCCAAGACACGTTGCCGCATGTCGTTAATTGACGGAGATGTTATAGGTTAGTAATCTAAAGAAATAATATTGCCTCTAAAATACTGGATTTTATTTTATCCTGAAATATAATGACAGTATTTAGAATAATTCCCATAAACATAGACTCTTTTCTCAGATTTAGATATTTTCTGACGTCTAAATTTAAACTTAAAAACTAACAAAATATAATCGTAATAATGTTTCAAAATGTCTGCGATAAGGATGCACAACCTGTGGCCCGCATGGTAACATGCTAGCACTATTTAAAGAAAGAATAGCTTTAATGACAGAAAATTTTCGATTACATAAGGCAAAGATTTCTTTTCGAAATTGTGATGACAAACGACCTTCAAGCGAAAAGGTTGTGCATCCCTAGTCTAAGAAATACTTTTGAAACTTCAAGTTCGCTTATGTTTCTTAAGTTCAGAGAATATTTATATAGTCATTTCATTAAGAAATTTAAAATTACTTTTAAAGTATGAAAGAAGTTTTGTTTCCTTAAAACTGTCATTTAGTTCGCAACATGCAACACACCTATTTTATAAACTTTACTTAGTTCCAGCTAATTTATGTCAATATATAAACTGTCAATATATGTTCTTAAAGTTAACCTTTACGGCATCGCAATAAAAATACAAAATTATACAATAGCTGCAATCGATTTTTTTTCTTGTTCTTCGATTTTTTTTCAATCGGTTCCTTTATGCAAACCAATAAAATAAATATCATTATTACATGTTATAGAAAATTTTCATATGGGAATATTTTTCATTGCTGAATTTAAAATGAAATTTGCTGCACTATTACAAAACTAATTTAAATGCAAATTGTAAAGTTTTTGTTTATTATAGGTTTTCTTACATAATGTCTCCTTAACTGAAACTGTAAATAAATTTCATAATAAACAATAATATAGAAAGCCAATTTTAGCACATGCAAATTTTTTTGTAAGTAATACCGAACTGTAGAAATAAAATATCAGATGAATTGGAAATTTGTTTAAATTAAAAATTAATGGTTACACAAAGATTAAAAAAAAATTATATTTTGATCTTTTATTCAGAAAAATCTTTGAATATAAATTATTCCTTTAGATTTAATAATCCATGTCTGAAATGACCTTGGAAATACAGATATGAAATCATCTTCCGGCATGCTTATTTTAAATTGCATTTTTATAAATTTATAAAATTTAAATATAATGTAAATTTTTAATTTAGTTTTTAACTTTAAAAATGATAGATACCTACTTTGAAAAAAAAATACCCAGTTAAATATTTTAAACTTGGTAAATATGAGCTAGAGAAGTGCAGTTATTCATAATACAGGGTCATTCATAATTCCCTCCGGGGTTTCGAAACGTTATAGTAAAACAACGAAGACGAATATGAAAAAAAGAAACATATGAAATTATTCCGAAACTATTCAAGTTTTACTTACATACATTACAGGTGTTCTATGTGTGAACCCTTGGTCACACGGCATACATCCATGCGATAGTCCAGTTCCTGCCATACTCCGTTTCTTTAAATTTCCGGTACCACACATGAATTGTTTTGTCAGTTGGTCCCTGTTTTCGATATTTATTACGAAAGGCCCGTAGAAATGACACCACTGATTCAGATTTAAAGAAACGGAGTATGGCAGGAACTGGACTATCGCATGGATGTATGCCGTGTGACCAAGGGTTCACACATAGAACACCTGTAATGTATGTAAGTAAAACTTGAATAGTTTCGGAATAATTTCATATGTTTCTTTTTTTCATATTCGTCTTCGTTTTTTTACTATAACGTTTCGAAACCCCGGGGGGAATTATGAATGACCCTGTATTTTTAATCAGTTTAGTGACTTTCTTAAAATATTTTATTCTGTTAATATAACTCCACTCATTGTAAGAATCATTGTATAACTCCAGTCATTGTATATCCCTGTTATTTATTATTATAAGTTACATAAATTTGCAATGTAAAACATACAATTTGCAGTAATATTTTTCTTATATTTATGCATAAAATACTTCTTTTTCTTCACTAATATTGCTGTTATATTTATATATAAAATACTTTATTTTTTCACTAATATTCTTAGTATATTTTTACGTAAAATACTTTATGTGTAAATGGTAATATGAAGTTACATTTTACACTGTATTTTATATCAGTAAGTAATTAATTATTTAATTTAATTAGCAATAATTAATAATAGAGCATATTGTTTTACTCTTCAGTCTGGAAATGGAATTCGACTAGAAAAAATGTCGCAATATTAGTATAAACAGTTAATAGTTGGAACGTCAGACGTTGTTTAACCATAATTTTTTACTGTTACTTTTTATTTAATAATCTACTTTTTTTTTAAAAAGTGGTTAGAGTGTTGTCTCAATCTTGTTGAGGTGTGAAACCCTGAAAAGAACAATTGTAACTTTCAATATCTTTTAAACAAGAAACTTTCCTCTACTGCGTTTTGTGATGTACATGTGTGGACAATGAATCAAAGATGCATACTTGCGGTTTTTTGCACTGCTACGTTTACACGTACTGTGATCGCCGATACTCTCTTGTTCCCTGTTTTAGACTTTGAACTCTTCGATGTTTCCTTTTCAGTTCATATTTGACTGTTTTAGCTGTAAGAGCTTTTAAATTTGTTCTCCGAGAAGATATAACTTCTCTCGGTTTATATTGTTATCATGTTTTAATCAAGAAATTATAAATTAAATATTTTGTTGGAAGAACAGTGTCTTCAATAGTTTGAAAAACATACCTTTTCACAATACAGAATTTAACATAGATTAATTTCTTTCTGTTTTTCACTCTAGCTAATATGTGAGATATGCACCGTGTAATAAATCATTATAATCTAAATGATATCCAGAACCGTCGGGATTTGGTGGGCACCTGCGCTACTGAAACAGGTAAGAGATATAGTTTCCTGTCTTAATTTATTATTTATGAAGATAGAAAAGTGATATATTTGAACGCACTCACATTCTAGTAAGAAAATATATGTATATTTTATAAAAAAAACCAGAAAGTACGAAAATCAAGCTTGGATATTCAGCATCATATTTAAACTAAAATTCTCTGCGTTTTGACTCCTCGTGTGTATAAAATTATTATTTTATCTGTACAAAAATAACCATGCAACTTAGCATCAATTTGTCATTTTTAATCAACAAATCAAAAGAAAGTTTACATTATACATTATATGTTTGTTCGCCTCCCGAAAAAATATATTTTTACTATTTTACTTATACTTTTAGATAAATGCATCTTTCCTAATTAAAAAAAATAATAATAACAAAGGACCATGCAAAAATGATATGGAAATGTGATTCCGATGGAATTGTTGGAAATTTTTATACTTTGTACAACGTGCGATGCTAATCAAATGTCGCAATGGGGCAATCCTGAAAAATAGCTCGTTTCATGCTATTGCCATCAAAATATAATTCATATTACTGCCAACCTTCCATGTTTTTAACACTCATTATACATTAAATTCAAAGAATTTGTACTTTATAGCTGTGAGTGCTTTGTACTTTATAGTAGTTAGTGAGTTACTGTGCTATTTAACCTTCCGAATCCTGCATTTCTCGAAATCATCCCAATGCTATGAAACCCACAATAGCTCAGGATAGCTGAAAGGATTTTCCTGCCCCTTAATTGGGTTGGGGTGCTGTCTAGGGGGTGGTATCTCTCACTGATGGATAAGGTAATGTGTTGGCATTTCTGGACAGTACAGCAAGATTTTTTTTCAGTAACTGGAGCAATGATAAACAGAGGGGTGACCTGTCGAAATTTTAATAAAGGGAGAAGGCAGAAGGGTCATTTCCACTACTTACCTAGTGAAAAAGAGGGAACAAAAAAACAGCATTCTGGGCTATTTTGTTGGGATTCTAAGGTCATTCAGTTTTTTAAAGCTTGGGATTTAAAAAGTTAAATTAGTGTATTAGAACGATATCGAAAAAGGTTTTGCTATGGTCAAACCATACTAGTTTGATTATTTTTGTAGAGCAAAATTATCAGCCTCATATTGATTATATTTTTTCTAATTTTATTTTTATTTATTTATTTATTTTTATATGACAGGTGGAATCAGAGTTATAACAATGATGAGCGAAAACACAATTCTTAGTCGAATGGCACTTCTCTCATATTTCTGCAAGAATATACTGATAAAATATCATAGGATGGTGAATTTTTATAATCACACGACCGTGCATTTTTCAGAATTGAAATTAACAGTTACCGTTCTCATTTCACAAAATGTACTGTTTTCGAAGGAGTATTAAAAAAGATGGAATTTCAACCAGAATCTCCATAATGTTACTTTAGTATCTACATTGAATTGGGGAGTTTAATTACATAGCGATGCATTCAAATGGTTTGCCAGTAAATCGCAAGTGTTTTGTCTTAGCCCTATCTTGTAAATTGTGATTGTAAATAGTGATACTTGTATACGCTTGCTATAATAGATAAATTTACATAATAAATTTGTTTACATAGCGTATTATATTTGTAAAAATTCAGAAAGAGGATATTTTCTAACTTAGATTATAGAATGTATTATAAAAATGTGCAGCCTGTTGAATTACTGAATAACATATTTTTAAACTGAATTTCAAAAAAATGTTCTTTATATATTAATTGCTTTTAAACAAAATGGGACATTATGTGCTAAAAATGCATTGATGAAAAAAGATCTTTTCTTCTATTTTATTTGATTCAAAATATTGTAATTTTTAAAGAAAATTTTAACGTTAAAAACCGATTGAACCTAATGTAATGATAAGCTAATACATTAAAAACGGTTCACAGAAAACAAGAATAACAAAAAAAAAAAAAAAAAAAAAAAAAAAAAAAACTATAGAGTAGATTCAGATTAATTTTATGGATATATCTGTTACGTAAAACATGGAAATAAAAGAATCATTTATATTTTAACATGTCTTATTTTAATTCTTTGTCTAATTCGTTTACACAAAATTATGTTTTTTTGCTACAGTGATATAAATAAATTATGTAGAATCGTGTGCTTTAGTTAGAATAACAGCTACAATTTTGATTTCATAGAATGTACTGTTTACTCTATGAGTATAATGAAAGCTTTATTTTCTGCCCACAACGTCCCTAATGTTACTTTAGTATCCACATAGACTGTGAGGGTTTATTTATGTGTAAACAAGCTATGTAAAGAAACAGTTTATTAGCAATTTGCAAAGGTTCTGTCTCAGCCATAACTTCTGTTAGTTGTGTATACTTTCTTGTAAACTGTCTGATTTGTAAATATTTGCTTGTAAATTGTGTTAGTTATATACTTTCTCACGCATTAATAGATTAATTTAACAAGTTAAACATAGTTGCATAGAATACTGTGCTTGTAAGAAATTTTATGCTTGTGTTAGATTATAGAATACTTTATAAAAAGGTATAGTGTTCTCGCTAACATTTAACCAACATTAATTAAATAAAACAAGTTGGAAATTGTACGTCAAACGTTACAAACGAGGTGCGTTCGTACGCACGTTTTAGAATTAAATTCATGATATCCCGTGCGTAGAACGGGCTAAACAGCTAGTTAAGTATATATTTTATGACACTGTTCATACAAATATCTTAACTAGTTATATAAATATTCAGATATATATGTATCAGCTAGTTATATAAATATTCAGATCTTGATGATTTTTAATTCTGTGAAATGAATTATATCGTCTGCAGATTAATTTCTGTCATAAAATAAGTATCTCGGTCGCTTGACGATTTAACATCCATCGGAAGCTCCTCTAACAAAAAAGCACCGATTTAAAAAAAAAAATCAAATTTCTTAATAAATATTTTTATTAATATCTCCTAAAGTTTTGATTCGATTTTAATAAAATTTGAAATGTCTCGACAAAATTCTGCAAAGATAATATATTTTAAATTGCAAACCATTTGGTTGGGTAGTTTTTGCGTTGTTATATGCGGACAGACAGACAGACGGACGGACAGACAGACAGACGGACGGACAGACGGACGGACCAAACGACGACTATAGGTGCTACGTATTTATATAATTACGAACGCACCTAAAAAGAACGTGTTGCCAACCGGAAAAAATATATTAGCAATATTAGTTCATCGTGAAATATTGATTCAAATTCTTTCTGACTCTTTTTAATATTTTTCATCTTAGAAACACTACACTAAAAACGTTTTGTCTTTGTAGATTATCAGCTCAAGTAAAGCATTAAACTTTTTATTGTGTGAATTTGTAATTGTAAATTAATAATAGTTTTAGGGTAGTAAGTTTAAGTATACATGTGTGAACCAAAAAGTCCCAGTCTCCATAAATATCATTTTGAGGAAAATATTTTTTATGTGATCAAGGTTGTTATTGTATATTTGTAAAAGGAATGGATAAAAAATTATTATCTAACTTTAGTTCTGAAAAGCATACTACTATTAGTTTTTTATTTCAATGTTTAAAGAGTATAAAGAAAACATTTCGACCTGTTAACATTTTCAATAATTCCAAAAGTCGTGATTTACTTCCTAGCGTTCCAAAACTTATTTTGACGCTTCTAAAATTCTGGATATTACTCTACTAACTTTTTAACTCATTTTAGATTTTATATTATTCCGTGGTTTTTTTTTCGTTCTGCTTAGACATTTTAAATGTTCACAATCTTAATTTGCACATTTAATCTTACAAACGATGAAATTAATTTTGTAAATTAAGTTTACCATTCCAATCGTTTCTCTCTATATATTGGGTTGAGGAAAAAGTAATTTCGTTTTTTTTTCATGTTTTTCAAAGAGAATTTATTCACATAAATTTCAAACACTAATCAATCATATATGTGCCGGTTTGATCGCTGACCGTTTGCCACTTTTTCGGTAAAACCATAATTTCGTCACTGTAGAACTTCTGAGATTTCTGGGCGAAAGACTGAACCAAGTAGTTTTCACAAGCCTCTTTTGAATCCAGCTTTACACCATTAAGAGAGTTCTGCAGAGATCGAAACAAATGGTAGTCGAACAGAGCAAAGTCCGGGCCATAGGGTGAATGCCTCTAAACTTCCCAGCCAAGCACTCTAAATTTTTGCCGAGTCACTAAAAATGTGTGTGGTCGGGCGTTGTGGTTGTGGAAGACAACGCCTTTATCATTGATCAATTCTGGCCGTTTTTTTAATTGCCTGCTTCAATCGCATTAGTTGTTGACAATAGAAAGTCGAATTAATGGTTTGGCCAGGTTCGAGCATCCCATGATGGACAATGCCTTTCCAATCCCACCAAACACCCAGCATCACCTTCCTTGGCATCAATTCGGGCTTTGCCACCGTTTGTGAAGGTTCTCCGAGCTTCGACCACGATCTTTTTCGCACATTATTCTCGTACGTCATCCACTTTTCATAGCCCGTAATCATTCGTTTAAAAAATGGCTTGATTTCGTTTCGTTTCTGCAACGATTCTCTAATGGAAACTCAGTCCATTAAATTTTTCGCTGTTAATTCAAGCGGAACCCAAGTATCGAACTTGTTTTGGTATCCAATCTTATGTAAATGGTTCAAAATTGTTTTTTGATCGATATTTAGTTCCATAGCGATGTCGAGAGATGAAAATTGTCGGTCTACCTCGATATTGTTAAGAATTTCATCGATCTTTTTCAACAATTGGCCGGCCAGGGCGAGGTTCATTTTTAACATCGAAATTTCCGGAACGAAAACGAGCAAACGAATTTTGACACTGGCGTTGACTTAAGCACTCATCACTATAAACACCACACAATTTTCGATGATCCTGCGCTGCATTTTTTCCTTTTCGGAAATAGAAAAGCAAAATATGACGAAAATGACCTTTTGGAATCTTCATTTTCAAATCGCAATAACTTTTGACTGAGTAAACAGATAACGCTACCTTTCATCTAGAATGTTCTATGGACTATTACCTTTCAAACGGTCTATAGTATGGCTTGATTGAATAAGCATTACTAGAGATATGCGACTTTAAAGCCATCCATTGGGAAAAAACGAAATTACTTTTTCCTTAACCCAATATATATCTATGTATATATATACACTATAAGGCCAAAAGGTACTGAACATTTTCGATTTTAGATGTTTTGTTGATTTTTTAGAGAAATACTTCACGAATTCTTGTGGAAATTCAGGTATAGAAAGAACAGGTTTGTCAACATCATTTCCATGAATGGTTTTATCACGAAATCAATTAGAGGACCAATAACAAGTTAAATAAAAAACATAATATTTATGATCACTCTGTAAAATAAAATGTTTGCAGCGGTAGCACACTACTATTTGAATTTTGCACAATATTTGTGCCCGAATAGCACATATATAAAGGTTTCTTTAAACAAATTCAAGAAATTTACCATGTTTTTTGTTGATACCATGAAGTTTTTTAACCAAATGCATCACCACTTTTAGAAAACTTTACAAAGTATAATACAAACGATATCCTACGATTCGAGTAAAAATACATTTAAAATCTGATAAAATAAACAAAATAAATTATAAAAGGATTTTTAACTGTTTAAGCTCGAATGATAGCATTTTTTTAAAAATCGAAAACGAACTTAACAATTGCCCACAAATGTAAATGTAAATTAATAGTAGTTTTAGAGTAGTAATTATAAGTATACATGTGTGAACCATATAGTACTAGCCTCCATAAATATCATTTTGAGGAAAATATTTTTTATGTGATCTTCGTTGTTATTGTATGTTTGTAAAAGCAATGGATAAGAATTTAACTGTCTAACTTCAATTAGACATATGCATAATATATATATATATATATATATATATATATATATATGTAATAATAAAAAATTTTCGCCATTTTTCCTTAGTTAAATTATTCCAAATTCTTACAATTCTAATTTTTTTCCCCTGTTTTATTCAAATTTACTACTCTATATTCATTAAATCCTTATTCTTAATTTAGCTCTATCGTTAACTCTGTTAAATTCCCTTTTATTTAATTCTAAATTGTCCAAATTTACTTAAATATAAAGCTTTTAGTTATTCTTAATTTCTATCATGATCCCCGATCATTTCTGGGTTTTAGAATGTTTTTTGAGAGCCATTTTCATTTTTATTCCGAATATTAATTTCCCGCTCTAAAGTCACTTTACTACAAAATTAATCCACTACCTCTCTGTCCGAACTCTTTTACTAATTATCTTTCATTGGTCGTGACGTAGCATGACGCGTCTTATTTAATTCCTCATTGGTTCAGTGCGCGTTCTACGTCATAATTTGTGTTATTGCGCTGGGTAACAAAAAGCAGCTACCTGCGGCGCTCCCTCAGAATTAAGTCGTATTTTCACTTGTAAACAACTCCTTGGCTGCTCGTTTTGAGAATCATTGATATGTTCTGATACTTACCCTCTATACCTTGATGACGTAGTGATGCACGGCTATTATGGTTATGGTGGAAACTGCCCAAGAGAAATATTTAATAAAGGATTGAAATTGAAAGCCTTGTTCGTTTGAATTCATGGAGAAACGCCTCTGGGTTTTAAATACTACTGCCGCTATGGCCGCGTCGAAACTGCAACTAAAATGTTACGACTGCTTCTAAATATTTAGATCATCAATAACAACCAACGTTCTTAACTTCGTTGTGCGACCATGTGTGCTCCTGCTTCTATAATCAACGTTATTGCAACTACAACATATGACGGTAAATCATCGTAATATAATATAAGCCGGTAGGATTTCAAAGGACTTATGCCACAGCTATCCTTCCAAACGATGTGGAAAGAGTATTTGAGAATCAAGTTGCTGCTTACTTTTACTGAGGTGTCGTAACAAAAAGAACAGAAGCAAGGCATCTAAGAAATATGTTTCATTATAAAGTCAACCCCCCCATCGATGTCAGCCAGAAGAAGTATTGGAACATAGCGTCAATGAAAACAACAAAAAATTGTTGTATCTCTTTTTCATAACATATATATATATATATATATATATATATATATATATTGCGCCCCGGCATTGCAAGTGCAAATGATGTAACACACATTCGCAATACATGTTGTAGATGACAATAAAACATAACATTTGAATATACTTCAAACAATCATTCTTTATAGATACATAACATTTTCTATAGGTGTTATGCTATTGTGTAATTCAGTTGCATACAGCAATTTAATATATTTTTAAAAACATAACATTTTAATATACTTCAAACAATCATAACTTATAGATACATAACATTTTCTATAGGTGTTATGCTATAGTGTAATTCAGTAGCATATAGCAATTTAATATATTTTTTAAACATAACATTTTAATATATTTCAAACAATCATCACTCATAGATGCCAATGTACCTGAGTCTTTGGCACGATCTTACAAAGAAACTATAAATACTACTCATAACATGATATGTTAGTAAAAACTCATCTTCATTTGATGTAATAAAGATTAATAAGATATAGTTTATACTTGAGTATTCAAATAGATTTACGAACGTTAGAACAACAATATAAAAAGATACGATGCATTTGATGTTCATGCTCGGGTAAATTTTTTTATGTATAAAATTATTTAAATTTACAAAATTCCATATTGAAACAACGTATCACATAAATCAACGTATCAATGTAAAACTAAATATTTTCAGCATTCCTTTTTCTGAAATATTGGACACATTCTAAAAATTTAAACTTGTTGAAAACACACTGGTTGTAGGAAATGGAAGCTCGTCCGTATAAAATATAGTTTAAACTGCGTGAATTCAACGAGTTTCCACCATCGCGATGAAAAAAAATGCTGTTACACAAGGCGTCAAAGTTGCCGCTATTTTCGAGCGACACAATGTTAACCCATGGCTTTAAAAGAGTTGCTCGAAAAACAAACAACTTTTTATTGTTGGAGCAATTTTCTCGCCTGTAATGACTACGTAAGTAAATGTTGAGCAATGTCTTCCGGAACAGCCAATCAAATGCTTCGGAAACAGACGACCGGCCTTGCCTGGAAAGACCGATGAAATATTTTCAAAAACGACGAGTCGCGGCAATTTTCGTCGCTTATAACTATGTCATACAATAGCACTTTAATATTGAGACAGAAATGGCAACATTTTCCTGAAGCAAACATTAAATCACGTGTCATAATGGACTTCTTTCTCCCTTCAACGTTACCCCGGGCCTTACGTTCACTGGATATATATATATATGTATAGGGTGTTTCTCCGATACTAATACGTAAAAAGTTGCTTTTTTATTATAAAACTCATAATGTTGATGTATCGCAATGCAAATGGATGTACTTCAATATTTATCAAAGATGGAGGCAAAACCTTCCAGAAATTAATCTTAAATTTATTTTTAAAACTGTTTTTCAAACATTATTTATAATAATTGACACATGAAGCAGTGTCATAATTTGATAATGGTTAGTATTTTGCTCTGTTATTAAACCATATAATTAAAAAAATATATATCTTACACTATAGGTGTAATTCCTTTGCATGTGCTGGACAGAAATGAACACCTTGTTTTAATTGGTGGTAATAATAATTAATCCTGCCCAACATCCACTAAAAACCCATATGAAGCCATGTTGGTAATATTTGTATACTTTAAAATAATATGATCGCAAGCCATAAAATATTGTTTTGGCTTTAGACAAACGCGAGCTTTTAAAATTATAATAACAACGCTCACGTTAAGAATTAAGTGGTTAATAAGAATTAAATTAAAAGAATGCGTTGTTTGATTTCTTAAAATTCTATAACGTTTGAATCTTCCGCTATAATTAAGTTTAATTAAAACAAACATTAACAACTTTCTAAAAAACCTATAATTAACTGGCGCGAAAAATGTAAACTAAAGGTTACCTGAAAAGGGAAATCCAATTAATTAACTTAATAAGAACAGACACACTCATGGTGATTAATAAATACCAAGATAAATTAATTAAATTATATTATTTATTTACAAAGATTAACATAAATATTTACAAGTAAAATAAAAAGAAAAGAAAGAAAAAGTAATAAGAAGACATTATCTTCCTTTGACAGTAATTTCAGCGTATCGCTGATTAAGCTTATTTCCAATATGATATTAAGAGCTTCATTAAATGAATAAGTCATGTTGATATAAATACAAAGTAAAATTATTGCTTATAATTTTAATATTTAAGTAAATCATTATTATATCTGATCATTTGATCATGATTAAGTTGGAACACTGCAGTGCAGTCCCTAACAATTCAAATATACATAATTAAATTAACAACACAATTGTAATTCGGTAGAGGCATACCATGGAGTATCATCCCGTTGATAACGAGATACCAGGCATCTGATATTGGTTCCATGTCGCTTCAGGGATACACACTAATTAGTTAATAATGCGTCATTGGATGCAAAATACATCAAACTTAAACAATGACTTCGAATTATAATCCTTTCGAGAATATTTAATTATCATAAGTAATTTTAAGGTAAAAATGCAAAAGTGTCTTTAGGAAATTAATTTATTTCAAGTTAATACTGCACTGGATTGAGACGTAAGATATAACTAACACCTCAAAAGTAGATGATATATTTTTTAAGTCAACTGAACATGACTGAAACTTTATCGATACTTAAATCATTCTGAATATCATAATGAATTGGATGAAGACTCCAGTCATACTGAATACTAGGTCTGCTTCAGATATAGCTCAGATAATATTAAAATCATACTGAATTGGATGACGACTGAATATAAGTAATTTTCAAGTAAAAATGCAAAAGTTTCTTTAAGAAATTAACTTATTTCAAGTTAATACTGCACTGGATTGAGACTTAAGATATAACTAACATCTCAAAAGTAGATGATATATTTTTTAAGTCAACGGAACATGACTGAAACTTTATCGATACTTAAATCGTTCTAAATATCATAATGAATTGGATGAAGACTCCAGTCATACGGAATACTAGGTCTGCTTCAGATATAGCTCAGATAATATTAAAATCATATTGAATCGGATGACGACTGAATATAAGTAATTTTCAAGTAAAAATGCAAAAATTTATTTAAGAAATTAATTTATTTCAAGTTAATACTGCACTGGATTGAGACTTAAGATATAACTAACATCTCAAAAGTAGATGATATATTTTTTAAGTCAACTGAACATGACTGAAACTTTATCGATACTTAAATCGTTCTGAATATCCTAATGAACTGGATGAAGACTCCAGTCAAACTGAATACTAGGTCTGCTTCAGATATAGCTCAGATAATATTAAAATCATACTGAACTGGATGACAACTGAATATAAGTAATTTTCAAGTAAAAATGCAAAAGTTTCTTTAAGAAATTAATTTATTTCAAGTTAATACTGCACTGGATTGAGACTTAAGGTATAACTAACATCTCAAAAGTAGATGATATATTTTTTAAGTCAGCTGAACATGACTGAAACTTTATCGGTACTTAAATCGTTCTGAATATCATAATGAATTGGATGAAGACTGAATATAAGTAATTTTCAAGTAAAAATGCAAAAGTTTCTTTAAGAGAATAATTTATTTCAAGTTAATACTGCACTGGATTGAGACTTAAGATATAACTAACATCTCAGGAGTAGATTATATATTTTTATGTCAACTCAACATGCCTGAAATTTTATAGATACTTAAATCGTTCTGAATATCATACTGAATTACATGAAGACTCCAGTCATACTGAATACTAGGACTACTTCAGATATAACTCAGATAATATTAAAATTATACTGCATTGGATGAAGACTGAATATATATTTTTATACATACTGAACATACATACATATGCATACATATGCATATATACATAAAAGTATTCATACTGAACTATATATATTCATATTGAATATATATTTCTATTCGTGTACAAATCTCCTGTTTTGTAAATAGGACATTGTGATTAGAAGAATATATAATGTGCAAAGACCAACGCAGAAAAGCATAACCAGCCAAATATTTTTTCACTTTTAGATTTGATTATAGATTCACAATATTATATTTCATAATATTAGTCTTTTTTTCAGAGTCTAAAGGAATGTCAGAGAGATTTAGAAATAATAGCAGAAAAGTATATGTGTTACTGCTATTGGTGTTTTTCAATCTCTTCTGAAGGTTAATGTTGATTTTTTGAAACTTTGAAACAGTCGGCAGCTTGAATTTTTATTATAAAAATAACATTTACTATTAAATGCATATTGGTTATTGCATGTCACATTTATTAAGAAATGTTTTATGCATGGTCCTTATGTAGGGTACTGCAGCAGAAGGCCTTCCTAAGAGAAGGGGAGCTGACGCATATCCATCTTATTACCCAAAATAACCGCCATATTTTAACCCAGCTCAGCATTCGGAAACAGCCCGAGCAGGTGTTTGCCGTCACTGTCACTTGCCGTTCACTACTACGTTAAGCTAACTGGTTTTAACTTGGTTTTTGGTCCATTGGGTTTTTATATGGCGGTATCAGTCAGCCTGTAGTATATGAGCTCTAGGCCTTCCTTCTTAAAATTTTGAAAATAGAAAGATATACCTTCAAATGTTAAGGATAGTGTTCAACAAATATGTCGCCACGTCGCCATTGGCGACAAACAATTTTCAACTTGAGACTGGACGCATCAAAATTGAATTATCTAGTGATGATTCACTAGAACGGCTCTTCACTTAACACATTGACGGACAGTAGGAACAAGTGAAGTTCGAAAATTGATACTATATGTTTTTGTAATTTTTAGAATATTAGAAGTATAGTTTTACTCTTTCTGCTTAAATAAACATAATTTTGATTAATTCAGCACCTTTAATTAGGTTGCACTACTCCCTTCACAACCACGTCAGGGTGGCTAGTGGTAAGGGAAAAATACAGTCAAAAAAGTGATAAACACCAGTATATTGTTTTAGAAGAATTTATATTGATTATTCGATCAAATAATCAATCTAAATTTTTCTATAAAAATATACTGGTATTGACGATTTTTTTTTACTGAATTTTTCCCTGACCACTAGCCACCCTGCGCGTGCATACTGAAGCTATCACTCGTATAAGAGGTGGAGAACGAACTTCAACCTAAATTTGTTTTCCAAAACATGACACTGGGCTTCTACTCGTAAGCCGGTAAATGCGCATTTGTGCTGCTATAGCCGTAATGTCTAAAAACGACCGTTTCGTTTTGGGCGGCTATTGCCGTCATCCCACATTGTGAACTTCGCTTTGGCGGCTATAGCCGCCAGTGTATGTCAACGTGTTAATAACGATAAACTAGAGAAATATATCGATAACCGGTGCTTTGAACAAAACAAATATCAGACATAGACATGTGCCAATACCTCAGGAGCATAAGTTAGAAAAATGCAGATTTGGAATAAACACGTCAGCAGGGTCACAAACAAAGACTGCGTTCCCCGGTACGGAACCGAATGTGGCTATTATGTATGGTATTTAAAAATAAAATTATAATTACTTTTTAGAAGTCATAAATATTCACTTAAAACTTAGGCATCATTATATTAAGAAAATATAAAAAAACAATTAGCTTACTCTATGAAAAGCTGTTTCGTTGTATACCCCTTTTTAGTTGATTAGGGGTCTGTTGAAGCTCCGAAAGCCTCCGGCTGCCATTTTACTAATTTACCAACTCATATTTATTAGTTACGACTACTGATATTTATTCGTAGATGAAAATTTCTATTTTAATTGCTTTGACTTAGCGTTGTGTAATAATATGCACGTGCACAATTTATAGGTCTCGCACTTTTGCTATTTTTGAGTGTCATTATTATTGAATAGTAATCTTTTTCGTCTTATTTAATTTCAGAATTAATGGTATTAAGTAAATGAGAGATTACTAATCAGAAACAGTTGTACTTAAAAGTACGTACCGTGCCAGCCTTGAACTTATAAGATTCATGTTTAAACTGATTTTTTCCCCGTGTTATTAAGTTAACATTAATGTTTTGCGTTAAATAGATTCACGTTTATTTTTTTACTACTTTATATGAAAAACGGTACTCATGATGGGTCTTTTGAGAAGATCGAACCCCGGTGATTTGTACCCCCCCCCCCCCACCTCTCTGCGAACCTGCATGCCAGAAAAAATATAAAATTATTATCTAATGTAATGTGCTCTAAAGCTCACACTTTAAGCATACTGAACAGTGTTTTGCCTAAGTAATTTCTTTTAAAATTGTTTTCTTGAAAAAAAATAATAATGATTTTACTAAAGAACAATTGTTCTCTTATGATACTGCATGCTTTATTTTGTTAAACTTTGTAACATCTATTATTTCATTTTTAGGATTTCAGTTATCTAATTTTGATAATTTTTGTTGAGAAGCTTAGTTTATTCTATATTTGTAAATAAATTTGGCAACTAAATTAAAAATTCAGCACTGTCAAGAAATACTATAACAACGCTCATGTTTTTCAACTGTTTCATAAAAAAAAACTGTACGCTGAAAAAAAAAAAGTGTTGATTTGAAGAAAGCGTTGTTGAAACAGTAAAATAAGCACAAATAAGATGCCGCGCACGCGCGGTAACGTATTACTGCTTATTTTACTGTTTATTACTGTTAATTTTACTGAATAATACTGGAAGCTGGGGTACCAGTATTATACTGTAAAATCCACATTTTTTTTTCAGTATAGTGCTAGCGTAGTGTAGAAAATTCATGATAGAATTAAGGATGAGAAAAAAGTGACAATGGTTTGACGTGGAATGCACATAACTTTATGAACATCTCAAGCAACGAAATTATTCAAGTTCTGAATAAAAATTAATCAAAACCCCTCCCAGATGAAGATCCTGATTGCGGCATTGTATAAAAATTAACATGATTCGTCTTAATGTGACAACATTTCCATTGATGAATTTTTATTAATATATTTTCATACATTCATATCCAATGCTACTTAGTATAAAGAAGTTGGAAAGTGTACGTCAAGCGTGACAAATGAGGTGCGTTCGCACTATAGCTAGTTATATAAATATTCAGATCTTGATGATTTATAATTCTGATAAATGAATTATATCGTCTGCAGATTAATTTCTGTAATAAAATAAGTATCTCGGTCGCTTGACGGTTAAACCTCGGAAGCTCCTATAACAAGAAAGCACCGATTTTTAAAAAAAAAATTCAAATTTCTTAATAAATGTTTTTATTCATATCTTCTAAAATTTTAATTCGATTTTCATAAAATTTCAAATGTCTCGACAAAATTCTTCAAAGATAATATATCTTAAATTTCAAACCATTCGGTTAGGTAGCTTTTGCGTTGTTATATGCAGACGGACCGACAGACCAGACGACGACAATAGATGCTAGGTATTTATATTAGTACGAACGTACCAATAAAATGTTCAATAATAGAATGCAAACTTTTGTTTTTATTTGTTTGCTTTACAGTTTTTTTATTTTCAAATAAGATCGAGAAGTCTGTGATATATTTATATCACCTAGCTTACATGAATGTATGCGTGTATCAAAGCACTGGGTAGAATATTATATATTTCCATTTAATATTATAAGGCTATTCTGAAATCTTTTTTTTTTTTTTTTACATTTTCCCGAAGAATATTTTTTTTTCTAAAATGCAGGAAATAAATGGGTATTATTATTTAATATTATTTAAATATTAAAAAATCGCAGAGCGTTTCATTGAATAATAAATAATATAAGAAAACAACGGGTCTTTCAGAAAATGCTGTGAAATTCGCTGATTTAAGAGATAGGGCAATCAAATACATATCTTCATCGGGTTACAATGGATTATAATTCAATATGTAATATATTTAAAGGAAAACGAAAAATACTGTTCGATACCAAAGCACTTGAATAGTAATTCTTCAGAATAAAAGCACTTACAAATAATAATGAGTTGGTAAATGTTTAAAAAATATTCGCATTCTAGAACGATAATTTTCTCTTTCTTCTTCTTATTTTTTCTTTTTTTTTTTACAGCTTTAAGGTATTATACAGGGTCATTCATAATTCCCTCCGGGGTTTCGAAACGTTATAGTAAAAAAACGAAGACGAATATGAAAAAAGAAACATATGAAATTATTCCGAAACTATTCAAGTTTTACTTACATACATTACAGGTGTTCTATGTGTGAACCCTTGGTCACACGGCATACATCCGTGCAATAGTCCAGTTCCTGCCATACTCCGTTTCTTTAAATTTCCGGTACCACACATGAATTGTTTTGTCAGTTGGTCCCTGTTTTCGATATTTATTACGAAAGGCCCGTTGAACTGACACCACTGATTCAGATTTAAAGAAACGGAGTATGGCAGGAACTGGACTATCGCATGGATGTATGCCGTGTGACCAAGGGTTCACACATAGAACACCTGTAATGTATGTAAGTAAAACTTGAATAGTTTTGGAATAATTTCATATGTTTCTTTTTTTCATATTCCTCTTCGTTTTTTTAATATAACGTTTCGAAACCCCAGAGGGAATTATGAATGACCCTGTATATACTTAATCTCGTAAGTTTTCATAATTGAATTTTCATGTTGTTTGTCTATTTTCGAAAAGGTTGTCGCAATTTTATTATTTCGATATTTTTCCGAAAATCGTTTTTTCTTAATTTTCTGTTTCATTTTCATTCTTAGTAGAAATTTCCTTCTTCCGAATTTAAAATATTCATCTACCACACGGAAGACTCTACTTTGATAAAAATCTAAATATTTTAACATACTAAATTATTACACTATAATCCTAATTAAATCGATAGAAAAAATATTCAAGCCAAAATCGAGATCGCAACATTTAAAAAAAAAAATGCTTTGTACGAATGTACGAATTAATTTTAGTTTGCCAAAGACCAGTTCAGTACCAGGTCCAGTACACATACTCCACGATCACACCGGACACATATCTGTTTAACTTTTCAAAGGTACCGTCAATGGCAGACAATGATCGGCCTACCTTATTTCATGCGAATGTGGTTTCTATTTTATGAATGTTTTCATTTTTAAATTTTCATAAAGATTGTTACCGGAAATTTTAACAACTAAAGTTAATAAGAAATACAATTTAGTTATAAAAAATGCTTGGCTTCCCGATGAGCTGTCCAAATCATGCAAAGCCGTCTTGTATGACGGCTACTATGAAAACAGGGTCTGCGAGTAGCCGATTATGTGACCCCTGAGCTATGGGATGACAGATTTAATAAGTGTTGCTCGCAAACAAAAATGAGATTTTATATTATTGATGAGTAAAGACAATACGGAACATTTTACAAATTACATAAATTATATTTGTTTTCCATGATTACGTGTTAACATATTGCACGTTCTAAAGTTAAATTATTACAGGATGTGGAGCAAATTTAGTTATTTTAGAAATTAAAGTTCTTATTAAAAGCGCATTATTTTGTAGACAATTTAGTCATTTAGAAACAATTAGAAGCAATATTTAAACATTTTATTCTACGGGTCCCACCGACTTTTTTGGAAAGGCGGGAACGACAACTTTACAATACAAACCGCATATCATAATATTCTACAGTACTTCGATTGAAAAAACTCATCCACGATAGGAAACTATTTTCAACGGAAAGAATTCCAGATACATTAATCTCTTGAGCGATTGTTTAAAAACTAACTGCAAAAACAACAAGTGTTTTTAGTGAATCTGCTGAGAAATAATAAAAAATTTATGTCATGCCTGGTGACGTCAGAGCTTACGGTAACCCTTTTTTTTTACTCCTGAGCGAGAGAGACAGAGAGGGTGTGTTTGACGGGAGGCCAAAGGGATAGGATGTGGAATAAGTATAGTTGCGTGAGTAGAAAGAGTAATATTGTTATCTGTTGCTGTAACTGTTCGTCTTTATATATATATATATATATATATATATATATGAGCTTCAATGTCGTGATGTTTCGCCCCGTATAATAAACCTGTTTTATTTGTGAAATAGGCTGCATTCTTGTATGATAACAGGTGGATAAAAATAATATGAGATCGGTAAATCAAACAACTCTTTAAAATAAAGAGTACGAGGAAGAGAAACCCGGAAGAGGGTAAAGGACATTACAATATATTTTAGAGAAGACATATAAAATTCTTCAGGAAACATATAAAACATGATATAATTTTGAATAAACGAGTATAAAATATCAAAGGAAAAAAATACACTTTTCATTGTAAAGAATATTTTTTCCTTTTTATTCACAATATTTTAAAGTAAAATACAGTGACACCTCGGCTAATGAATCTTTGGTGCAATCAGAGCGGGAGAGGGTTAAGGGATGTTGAAGTCCTTCCCAGACCCCGAGAATATTTTAATTATTTAATGTTTTCTAAAGTTATGAACTGTTACGTTTACACTTTCTTCTGTCTTTATAAGAATAACGTATTGGATTCGTGAAAAATTTCGATTTCCGTGTTTTGACGAATTTGTAAGTTTTAGAAGGTGCTGAAAACGATTTGATTGTTTTTAAAAATTATCTGTCTGTGAGTCCAGTCTGAATACTTGTGATAAAATGTTTTTGGACGCTCTATCTCAAGAACTAATAAACGGAATTTAATAAAACTTTAGATTAAGTTAGACTTTAAAATAAATTGGTGCTGATTCTTTTGGTGTAAATCGCTCAGCAGATGACTCTGCTATGCTTCATTTTTCATGATTTCCACAATAGCTCTATCTCAAGAACTAATGGAAGGATTTTCATCAAACTTCAGATTCAGTTAGACATTGACAAAAGTTGTTGCTGATTAGGTTTTGGTGTAAATCGACAATCAGATGGTGCTGCTATGATACATTTTCACGATTTTAGCGATAGTCATATATCAAAAACTAATGCATGGAATTTCAGAAAACTTCACATTCTTTTAGATTTTCACATAAGCTGGTGATGATTATGTTTCATTATCCTGTACTCATATTACAGGTGACACTACTATGCTACATTTTTCACGATTTTCACGATAGCTATATCCCAAAAACTAATGCATGGAATTTAATCAAGATTCATATTCTGTTACACTTTCACATAAATAGATCCTTGTTGGGATTGGGTGTATACTGCCCAACATGTGTCGCTTTTATGCTCTTTGGGTTGGGAATTTTGCTTGCAGACATCTAAGAGGGTGGATGCTGAAATTCAATGATTTGTTTTAAAAATGCGATGCATATATCTCCTTTTTCTATGCACACAATTCAACGAACCTATATCTTTAGAATACACATGACGGGCGTAGATTGCCATTTAATTTTGGCACTGTGATAGTGAATTTTGAAGTATTAACATGTGATATAGAAGAAAGTCTTATGATTGTCACATCCGACTAGTTTTTAATATGTCCTTAGGAAAATGAAAATTTTGAAAATATTGTCAACAAATGTTCCTTATTTATAAATTATCCTAGGAAATTCGAAATATTAGCATGTTTAATATTTACTAATTAAAGAAAAAAAAATCTTTTATTATCAAATACGTTAAATTCACTCAGAATTAGCCACACCAGAACTTTTTTGAGCACCCTGCCCCTTGTCCTAGCTTCGGTGGCTGGTTACGGCATTGCTCGAGTCAGCCACAGAAATAAAAACCCTGGAACAACCCAGCTCGTTTCATCGCGACACAAATGTTAGAAAATGGGACCTAGCTTGCGGGGGGGGGGGGGGAGCAGATACTAGCTCATGTAAACCTCAAAAATATGTTATCCCCCTCTAAAATGTAATCCTGGGTGCATCACGGTAATGAATGTTTCCTTTAACATAGATCGGTATTTTCGATGTTTTTCCTGATTCGACTAGAAAATGCTTATTTTGAATGCACCCACTAAAGTACCGCAGCGACATTGCGTGTCATTAGCACGTAGTTTGACACGTCGTTGCTGAAAATTTCGGCCAACAAATGCGATTAAAGAACGAAATAACTTCGTTAGCTTGTATATCATATTTCCCCTAAATTTCCTTGAGCCTGGCATATTGTTTTATAAATGATTAGTTATAACTGCCTGTTTTATCTTGTAGCCAACAAAGTTTCGTCTACTGGAAATAGATATGTCTTTTAAAAAATTCTCAAAATATTTTTTACCCGACTGCCAAGAAGGGTTATGTGTCTGACGCGTATATATGTATATACACTATATTGCCAAAGGTGACCGGTCAATTGCCATTTTAGACGTTTTGTTAACTATCTAGAAAAATACATGAGGAATTAACCTGAAACTGCAGTTGTGTAAACAGTATGGTATAGGTTATATATTTCCTCAAAGATTTTTTCCTGAAACCCCATAGGGGACTGTCAACAAATTGAAAAAGAACGAATATATTTTGGATTACCCTGTAAAAACTAATGTAGCAAGAGCTTTCAAACTCGAGATTATTAATAAGTGGCTTATTGTAATATACTGTGTTCATTGTTATGAGGATAGCTTGTATGCTCGTAGAGAAATTAAGGTTTTTATAAAAACAGATCCAAATTTCGTCTAGCTTTTTGCTTATAATTTGCAGAGTTCTTAATATAAAAAAAAGTTCTTTTCAGAAAATATGACAAACAACACTGTACATAATACTCTGCAATCAGAACTAAAAATATAAGAATTGGATGAAAAATGAGCAGGTTTACTATAAAATGTTTCACTGCGCATCCGCGAATGCAATCAAAATATAATATGCATAATGTATTAGCTAAGTATATAGAGCAACTTTTGTGACAGTCTCAAAATCATAGCTTGAAAATTCTGAAAATTATCGTCGATAGAATAAGTTCGAAATCCGTTGTTCCCAAAAAGAAGCAAAAAGATGAGGGGTTGTATCAAATATCTGTTGATTAGTGCCAAGATAGCGTACACAATAGTGCAGGTACTACTATATTTGAATGCAACCCCTCATATTTTTGCTTCCTTTTGGGAACAGCGGATTTCGAGCTTATTCTATCGATGATAATTTTCAGAATTTTCAAGGTATGATTTTGAGACTTTCACAAAAGTTTTTCTATATACTTAGCTAATACATTATGCATATTATATTTTGATTGCCTTCCCGCATGCGCAGTGAAACATTTTTTAGTAAACCTGCTCATTTTTCATCTAATTTTTAATATTTTTCAATTCTGATTGCAGAGTATTATGTACAATATTGTTTGTCATATTTTCTGAAAAGAACTTTTTTTTATATTAAGAACTCTGCAAATTATAAGCAAAAAACTAGGCGAAATTTGGGACTGTTTTTATAAAAACCTTAATTTCTCTACGAATATACATGCTATCCTCATAAAAATGAACGCAGTATATTACAATAAGCCACTTATTAATAATCTCACGTTTGAATGCCTTTGCTAAATTAGTTTTTACAGGGTTATCCAAAATATATTAGTTCTTTTTCAATTTGTTGACTGTCTCCTGTGGGGTTTCAAGAAAAAAATCTTCGCGGAAATATATAACTTATACTATACTGTTTACACACCTGCAGTTTCAGGTTAATTCCTCATGTATTTTTCTAGATAGTTAACGAAACGTCTAAAATCGCAAGTGACCGGTCACCTTTGGCAATATAGTGTATATGTGAGTGGGTGGGTATATTTTTTTATATCCTCGAAACATCCCAACGGCTGGATGGATTTCAATGAATGAGGTCTCTATCGATTAGTCTTAACCGTTCGATCATTATAGGCTAGATTTTGTTTTCATACATTCAAAATGGCGGTAGAGACGAAAAAAAATTACGCACCATTTGAGTTTATTGGATAGGTTTTTTAAAATGAAGACGATGTTTCCTAGACTATTTTACAGTCAGAAGCTCCGTTTAAGTATTACACAACCTGAAAGTTGTGTAGGTAGGATCTGTAGCTTAATTGTAACTCTAACCTTCATAGACATCTATAGGCCTCATCACAACAGTGTTTATAGGTAGAAACTAACATTTAAACACAACTTAAAAGTCATCAATACAAGTAAAAAAATAGGTAAGTAATATAAAAAATAGTTTCACATTGATGAGAAATAATTAATTTATAAATACCTAATTAATGTCTATCTATGTATCTGGATTTTTAGTTTTCGCTTTTTACGCAGTCGGATTTTTTGATTTTTGTAATTTAATCTCTCCGGTTCTTGTGTTTATCAAAATTCAGTAAATATGGCTGACATTTAAATTCTATTTAATATTTATCACATAAAAAATGTGTCTACGGGAAAATTATTATAGTTGCTTCAATTACCAAAAGGACTTTGAAAGGTTGCAAAGCACTGTTATTTATTTTGGTTAAACAAAATAAATTTAGGGACCTACTTAAATAATATTTATAATATTGTATTGTTAAAATTAAACTACTGAATTACTTCTAGCTTATACTTGCACTGAATGACACCAGATCTTTTATATCACAAGATAAAAGAAAGCAACTTTACATTAATTCTCTTGACTACGGCAACGTGACTTAAAGTAGGATTGCCTGTTTAGCCAGATTTTTTTCCATTATCCGGTGAATGAATAGAAATATTTTTTGTGAAACGGAAACATATGCGATGAATCAGCCTCTTTTGAATTACCTAAAATATGGCCCGAGTTGATTTACAAATTAAAAAAGTAATAAATAAAATAATAATTTTCACGTTTTATCTTTTTAGTCACCTGCTTCCATTATACATGTGGTCTCGTGTTTTGTGTTTATCATTTTGAATAACTTAGCGATAATAGTTTATTTATCATTTTCGATCGTGAAAGAGTCGCTGTTAGAGTGTATGAAACATGTCATTTTTATATTAAAAGGTATTTTAAGCCTTTTTTATGTAATGCTTTTATCACTTTAAGCATTATTACATCTTTAGTTTAACAAAATTTAAAATTCAAATTTTCGGATATGATATTGATATTGCTGATTAAAGAAGGAGGCTAAATTTGCAAGCCTGGATTAAAATATGCGGGTTTTATTCGGTCTTTTAACTTGAACACCAGTATTTCTGTTAAGTAATATTTGACTTGTTTGAAGACAGAAATTCTGCGAAGAAATAACTGCTGAAGAAATAACTGCTGAAGAAATAACTGCTGAATAAATACTGAAGAAATAACGCGAAGATTACTATGCAGAAACACTGGTTTAAAAACAAAAACTGAGCGAATTCTTCTACATGCCCTGGAACCTTGACGTAATGGTAATATAACAGAGAATCTGTGAACATTTCTATTTTCATTTGAGCAATTATTCTCAGTTTACGTAAGGACAGAGAAAGTTGAAAATAAATATGAAGAGAGTATTTTAGGATATTTTAGTGCATTTTTCACTTCTTGAAGTTCTGTGTATACAGTTAACTTATAACCTTAAAAGTTTCGTGATGCAAAATTAATTTGGTTGTGAAAACTGAATTTTCTTTTTAAATTATTGATAATATCCTTAAATTGAAGAGTTAATAACTATTAATGATGTTTTGCATCACAAGAGAGATAAAAATATGTTTATAGAATTGTAACAGACACGGTGTGAAACTTTATTATTATATATGGATAGTTATATCCAGTTTATCTTCAATAATGGATAATCAAAATTCCTATTACTGAAAACAGATCTACAGAATAGCGTTTAAAAATTTCTTTTGTAGTACATATTCACCTCTTCAAGTTCTGCAAAGATTCTGAACATTTAAGCTTTACTTACTACTTATTACAGCAAGTAATATGCATTAAGGAAAAATGTACCAATTGCTCGAATTAGAGAAATAAAGTACAGTCATTTATGTCGCAAATTGCATATGGCATTTTCCTGTTAATTTTCGTATGAATATTTTTTCAGAACTAGATATTTCATTAAGCTTCTGTTTTGTTTTAAAGACATACAATTATTATACAGACATACACACATTAAATACAATAACCCAACATGGAGGGAAAATTAGCCAGAGCCAGGAATCGAACCTGGGAACACAGCGTTCCGGGCTGTTTCTCTAACAACTGAGCTACTCCGGCCGACTCCTGAGTCTGCAATTTTTGTTTAAAGTTCATTTTATTGATTACAGAAGAACATGGCCGTAAAAGTGAATTTAACGTCAACTTTATAGAAAAATATTGATAGCTACTTTTTCAAAACATTTGTGTGATTTAAAATTTGCTGTTGGGTGTTAAAAATAACAAAATTGCATTGTTATTTAACAAAGATTTTTTTTAAATGTAATATTTATTTTAGAGCCCCGATACGGCATCGATCAGCATCATAACTGTTTGTTTTATTTTCAGATACGGTTTATTCCTGCTATCTCACTGTATACCCGCATTTTTCTATTTGGTTACTCCTAAAACTACACATTTCTCGAATCCAGATCTCCCACCCCCTTCCCTTCATGTGACAGATTGTTCTTATTATTTAAATAGTGATAATTTTTAGCGTTTCTGTTTGTATCTGGAACAATTTGATGACTAAAACGTCCTTCCTGCCTGTACCGGGAGGAAAGGGCAGCTTTCACAGTCATGATTTTAAAAATTCAACTATTTTATCAAACACTCGAAGCTAAAAAGCTTGGAATCCGATTAAAGAAGATTCAATCCCGGTTTTCGTTAATACTGAATTTGAATGCGAATTTCAGCATGAGAGTTACAGCATAACAAAAATCAGATTGTTTCAAACCTCAGCCACCCTAGAATTTGATACTGCCAATTCTCAGCAATTTTTTAAGATATAACCAAAACAAAAAATGTTCCAGAAATCTTGTATCACGTTCTAACACTTAACATAAACATTTTTTTCAATTTATAAATTTTTTTGTACATCTGTTTGAATTTTAAAAAAATATATATTTAATGGCCGCCATTTTGAAACAAGATGGCGGATGAAGCTGGTCAACGAGCTCGGTCGAGACCTTGGTATGTCTTATACACATACTGTTTGTCGATCACAAGAATAGCTCTCGCCTAAAAGTCTGTGCCTGTCTGTTGCCGTGGAAACAAGACTCGCTCTATTTTCGACAGGGGAAGCCAGAAGATAGGCATTCACATTGGTTTACTGAGCGCCTTGAGGGCGTCTTGGCGATGTTTTTTATTATTATTACTTTTTTGTAATTATTTTAATCACTTCATCGAGTGAAAGAAAACTGTTTCATATATTATTTATATGATAATATATAGATTTTACAAATGAAAATAAAATATGAATCAATAGGAATTAATTATGAAATTTATTACAGTAAAAATTAAATTAAACTAACTTAAATAATTGTTTCAAAATTAATATTTTCATAGCCATTAATAATTATCAATGACTTTAAACAATTAATACAATGATCGAACTTCAGTGATTATTATAAATTTCAGCATGTATTTTCAAACAATGAGCAAGAACGGAGAATTTTTTTTATCAGTAAAAATATAAAAAATAATACCTTCTAAACTTTTAGAATTTTATTCAAGGGTGTGAAAGTTCTCCAAATCACTCTCAAAAGTCTCGTTTTTTTCTGAATCTGAATCGCCGGTATTAATGTTAAATGACAGTTCGTGTAATAAATCCGCTAACAGCCCACCTTTTCCCCAGTAATTATTTTCAACGTTTTCCACATATTTGCAATGCACTGCCCATTCTGCCGAAGCAGTGTTGAATCCAGGGGGTGGCCCGGGGGAGGGGGCATTCCCCCCGGAGCACTGAAATGTCCCCCCGGAAGATTTGAGATTTTATGTTTTCAATGGTCAAAAAGTGGAATCCCCCGGAACTCTATAATGTCCCCCCCGGAGCCACAGAAATCCCTTCCGGAGAAAAGTGTCTTCAGAAACTCCACTTGCTCGGGAAGCCCGTTTCAGAGCTTGTGGGAGTGGAATTAATACATCTTTAGATGAAGCTTCACTGGAACAAAATTCCGCAACATTATATATGATTTTATGTGCTTGCGATTTCAAGACTTCACCTTTTCTAAACTGAAAGGACATCTTTCCAGATTAACAAATTAGCAAAATTATTTAAACAAATGGGAACAAATAATTTTAAAAGCAAAATTAAATCCAAAATAAGATAACGCAACTGCTGTAGATCCTAGAAGAAGAATGACGTGATCTAACCTTATTCCGCCAATTCCTCACACGCGTAATCCCCATTCGAAATGGACAGGTCTTGTTATTACTATAGCGACCGCCACTAAGCAGGCTTCTTGCCGGGAGCTATTCTTGTGGTCGACAAACAGTACTCAGTCACATCCGAATTGGTTCATAAATAAGAGAGTTACAACTTGGCATACGTCAGATATGTATATGTTAGGATGAATATGATTAATCCGGTCATTATTAATAATAACCGGTTATTATTAATAACATTTCAAAACATTAATAATAATAACCGGAATTATCACATTGACCGTTATATATATATATATATATATATATATATATATATATATATATATATATGTTAGATGTGTTTTTTTTTTATTATATTATTTCTCTTAATTTAATTTTAATTGTTACTAATTACCTTTCTTTAAATTTACTCACAATTAGCAGTAGCCTTCACCTGTATGAATATGTAAGTATACTTAATATCCTCAAATAGTAGATTGAGATTACAATCTATTGTGTCCTTTTGTGATAATCAACCGAGAATCCACAAGTAACATTAAGATGACAAGAGTTTAAAATTTTGAATAAACCACCTGAAATTAAGGTGGATAAGAATAATTTAGTGGTGGCTAAAGACAGCACCTGATCACAAGAAGAGCAAATCACAAAAGCACACTCTGTTTCATGGCAAGCATGAAACATCCAAAATTTTGCATAAGTGCTACTGAAGTCTTAAACATGAGTACAAAAGGAATTTTTTTTGCGTTGTGAAAATTAAAGTATAATATTAAGTTAAATTATCTCATTATTTGACAGTTTTGAGTAAATAAATGTAAATTGCAGAAGCCATGAAAGTATGTAGTAAACTAGCAATGTTCCTCACACTGAGTGCATCTTATAGTATAAAATAATACTCTTCAAAGTTTGATCTTGACTCTCAAAATAGGCGGAACTACTCCTCCTTAACAGATGTGAACCATAAAAATTCATTAATTACATTAAGTCAATTTAGATACAATAAACAAACACTTAATTGAACAAAGTGAATAAGTTTATTTACAAGGAAGAAAGTAATTTTAAAACACATCGGTTCTTTCAAGAACACCTACTGAATTTATAGGATAAAATACCAGAAATATCTATTGAGATCAATATCGTAGGATCACAATCATTAGAAATCCGAACCGAGACATAGTTACAAGAAGTTACAAAACTCATACCTGAACACAAAGATTATTGTGTGCTCACTTCCTAACCAGCACACCGAAATGGGGATACAACAATGAATTTTAAATAAATTTCGAAAATCATACGATATTTATATAACTAAACATTTTTACATTAAAACAAGATAGTTCTTTGCTTCACATGATATAATAAAAACAGCACTCACCAGACAGTCTTGATAGGTGTTCGCCGTTTATCGGCTGGGCACAGCGTTCATTTTATCAGTCTATTACCGAGGCATCTAGCCGCCTGTCTCCGTCAAATTTTAGTGTAGCGCACTCCACGCCAGTATTTACCAGGATTCTCTCCGCTGAGGACCAGGTCTAGGGACCCCTTCCTGACGTCTCTCCCGTTGCCTTTCCGTCAGTCATCGAAGTTATCCCGCATCGGAACGCTCACATCTCCCCCGACATGCCGCGTATAACTCTGACGAAGACCACCGAATGCATGAAGTCTGTTGCCGCTTGGGTTGAATATTCTGCGGCACGTTACGCTAAATACCGCAGTCGCCGTAACTTGCGAGACTTTTCAAGGGACGAGGGCCCACCGCATTCATCTACCGGTGCTCATGCATCACTGTGCCGCTAACTCATCTTCCATATTGCCGTACCAGCCCCGTTTTCTTAAAATCAGCCGCATTGCCTGTGCTGCCTACTTCATTATTCCCGTTCTCTGTCAAAAATCACCTTTTCATCTTCGTCTCAAACCTCCTAACTGACATACACACCAGCCCCGTTAAATCTCTTCCATCTGCCTAACCAATGAGCCTTCCGTGTCTTCCACCCTTCTTTGCATACACTTAACTGAGAGTGCCCTATTGGTAAAGGGTGCACACAGGGTCAAAGTTGTTGCTAGGGTCCACCCCGAAGAACCACGTGATAAAACAACCCTGTAGGTCCCTGTTTCATGGAAAAATCTTGTTGAATTTATGATGACAGCTCCTACCCATTACTGAAGCAATAACATGCCGTTAGATGCACTTTTAAATACACACGAACAACAAACCTTATTTTTATGAGTTTTAGAGAAACAGGCGATTGTTACTTGAAACGTTTATGCAATAAAATCTCCCACTCCTGTTGTAAAAGAAAAATATCTACTGTGTAGTCCTTTAAGAGCCACACTCTCTCCCGTGAGAACATCTTGTTTACAAGTAAAACCTTACGAGGAGGGGATGAAATCATCGACCACCACCCGTAACGTCAAAAACGAATACAATTTTGAGAGAAGGAAAAATTTGCTCCCTCTACAAATTGTGGGCTAAACCATTAAGATGACAAGAGTTTAAAATTTTGAATAAACCACCTGAAATTAAGGTGGATAAGAATAATTTAGTGGTGGCTAAAGACAGCACCTGATCACAAGAAGAGCAAATCACAAAAGCACACTCTGTTTCATGGCAAGCATGAAACATCCAAAATTTTGCATAAGTGCTACTGAAGTCTTAAACATGAGTAAAAAAGGAATTTTTTTTGCGTTGTGAAAATTAAAGTATAATATTAAGTTAAATTATCTCATTATTTGACAGTTTTGAGTAAATAAATGTAAATTGCAGAAGCCATGAAAGTATGTAGTAAACTAGCAATGTTCCTCACACTGAGTGCATCTTATAGTATAAAATAATACTCTTCAAAGTTTGATCTTGACTCTCAAAATAGGCGGAACCACTCCTCCTTAACAGATGTGAACCATAAAAATTCATTAATTACATTAAGTCAATTTAGATACAATAAACAAACACTTAATTGAACAAAGTGAATAAGTTTATTTACAAGGAAGAAAGTAATTTTAAAACACATCGGTTCTTTCAAGAACACCTACTGAATTTATAGGATAAAATACCAGAAATATCTATTGAGATCAATATCGTAGGATCACAATCATTAGAAATCCGAACCGAGACATAGTTACAAGAAGTTACAAAACTCATACCTGAACACAAAGATTATTGTGTGCTCACTTCCTAACCAGCACACCGAAATGGGGATACAACAATGAATTTTAAATAAATTTCGAAAATCATACGATATTTATATAACTAAACATTTTTACATTAAAACAAGATAGTTCTTTGCTTCACATGATATAATAAAAACAGCACTCACCAGACAGTCTTGATAGGTGTTCGCCGTTTATCGGCTGGGCACAGTGTTCATTTTATCAGTCTATTACCGAGGCATCTAGCCGCCTGTCTCCGTCAAATTTTAGTGTAGCGCACTCCACGCCAGTATTTACCAGGATTCTCTCCGCTGAGGACCAGGTCTAGGGACCCCTTCCTGACGTCTCTCCCGTTGCCTTTCCGTCAGTCATCGAAGTTATCCCGCATCGGAACGCTCACATCTCCCCCGACATGCCGCGTATAACTCTGACGAAGACCACCGAATGCATGAAGTCTGTTGCCGCTTGGGTTGAATATTCTGCGGCACGTTACGCTAAATACCGCAGTCGCCGTAACTTGCGAGACTTTTCAAGGGACGAGGGCCCACCGCATTCATCTACCGGTGCTCATGCATCACTGTGCCGCTAACTCATCTTCCATATTGCCGTACCAGCCCCGTTTTCTTAAAATCAGCCGCATTGCCTGTGCTGCCTACTTCATTATTCCCGTTCTCTGTCAAAAATCACCTTTTCATCTTCGTCTCAAACCTCCTAACTGACATACACACCAGCCCCGTTAAATCTCTTCCATCTGCCTAACCAATGAGCCTTCCGTGTCTTCCACCCTTCTTTGCATACACTTAACTGAGAGTGCCCTATTGGTCAAGGGTGCACACAGGGTCAAAGTTGTTGCTAGGGTCCACCCCGAAGAACCACGTGATAAAACAACCCTGTAGGTCCCTGTTTCATGGAAAAATCTTGTTGAATTTATGATGACAGCTCCTACCCATTACTGAAGCAATAACATGCCGTTAGATGCACTTTTAAATACACACGAACAACAAACCTTATTTTTATGAGTTTTAGAGAAACAGGCGATTGTTACTTGAAACGTTTATGCAATAAAATCTCCCACTCCTGTTGTAAAAGAAAAATATCTACTGTGTAGTCCTTTAAGAGCCACACTCTCTCCCGTGAGAACATCTTGTTTACAAGTAAAACCTTACGAGGAGGGGATGAAATCATCGACCACCACCCGTAACGTCAAAAACGAATACAATTTTGAGAGAAGGAAAAATTTGCTCCCTCTACAAATTGTGGGCTAAACCATTAAGATGACAAGAGTTTAAAATTTTGAATAAACCACCTGAAATTAAGGTGGATAAGAATAATTTAGTGGTGGCTAAAGACAGCACCTGATCACAAGAAGAGCAAATCACAAAAGCACACTCCGTTTCATGGCAAGCATGAAACATCCAAAATTTTGCATAAGTGCTACTGAAGTCTTAAACATGAGTACAAAAGGAATTTTTTTTGCGTTGTGAAAATTAAAGTATAATATTAAGTTAAATTATCTCATTATTTGACAGTTTTGAGTAAATAAATGTAAATTGCAGAAGCCATGAAAGTATGTAGTAAACTAGCAATGTTCCTCACACTGAGTGCATCTTATAGTATAAAATAATACTTTTCAAAGTTTGATCTTGACTCTCAAAATAGGCGGAACTACTCCTCCTTAACAGATGTGAACCATAAAAATTCATTAATTACATTAAGTCAATTTAGATACAATAAACAAACACTTAATTGAACAAAGTGAATAAGTTATTTACAAGGAAGAAAGTAATTTTAAAACACATCGGTTCTTTCAAGAACACCTACTGAATTTATAGGATAAAATACCAGAAATATCTATTGAGATCAATATCGTAGGATCACAATCATTAGAAATCCGAACCGAGACATAGTTACAAGAAGTTACAAAACTCATACCTGAACACAAAGATTATTGTGTGCTCACTTCCTAACCAGCACACCGAAATGGGGATACAACAATGAATTTTAAATAAATTTCGAAAATCATACGATATTTATATAACTAAACATTTTTACATTAAAACAAGATAGTTCTTTGCTTCACATGATATAATAAAAACAGCACTCACCAGACAGTCTTGATAGGTGTTCGCCGTTTATCGGCTGGGCACAGCGTTCATTTTATCAGTCTATTACCGAGGCATCTAGCCGCCTGTCACCGTCAAATTTTAGTGTAGCGCACTCCACGCCAGTATTTACCAGGATTCTCTCCGCTGAGGACCAGGTCTAGGGACCCCTTCCTGACGTCTCTCCCGTTGCCTTTCCGTCAGTCATCGAAGTTATCCCGCATCGGAACGCTCACATCTCCCCCGACATGCCGCGTATAACTCTGACGAAGACCACCGAATGCATGAAGTCTGTTGCCGCTTGGGTTGAATATTCTGCGGCACGTTACGCTAAATACCGCAGTCGCCGTAACTTGCGAGACTTTTCAAGGGACGAGGGCCCACCGCATTCATCTACCGGTGCTCATGCATCACTGTGCCGCTAACTCATCTTCCATATTGCCGTACCAGCCCCGTTTTCTTAAAATCAGCCGCATTGCCTGTGCTGCCTACTTCATTATTCCCGTTCTCTGTCAAAAATCACCTTTTCATCTTCGTCTCAAACCTCCTAACTGACATACACACCAGCCCCGTTAAATCTCTTCCATCTGCCTAACCAATGAGCCTTCCGTGTCTTCCACCCTTCTTTGCATACACTTAACTGAGAGTGCCCTATTGGTCAAGGGTGCACACAGGGTCAAAGTTGTTGCTAGGGTCCACCCCGAAGAACCACGTGATAAAACAACCCTGTAGGTCCCTGTTTCATGGAAAAATCTTGTTGAATTTATGATGACAGCTCCTACCCATTACTGAAGCAATAACATGCCGTTAGATGCACTTTTAAATACACACGAACAACAAACCTTATTTTTATGAGTTTTAGAGAAACAGGCGATTGTTACTTGAAACGTTTATGCAATAAAATCTCCCACTCCTGTTGTAAAAGAAAAATATCTACTGTGTAGTCCTTTAAGAGCCACACTCTCTCCCGTGAGAACATCTTGTTTACAAGTAAAACCTTACGAGGAGGGGATGAAATCATCGACCACCACCCGTAACGTCAAAAACGAATACAATTTTGAGAGAAGGAAAAATTTGCTCCCTCTACAAATTGTGGGCTAAACCATTAAGATGACAAGAGTTTAAAATTTTGAATAAACCACCTGAAATTAAGGTGGATAAGAATAATTTAGTGGTGGCTAAAGACAGCACCTGATCACAAGAAGAGCAAATCACAAAAGCACACTCTGTTTCATGGCAAGCATGAAACATCCAAAATTTTGCATAAGTGCTACTGAAGTCTTAAACATGAGTAAAAAAGGAATTTTTTTTGCGTTGTGAAAATTAAAGTATAATATTAAGTTAAATTATCTCATTATTTGACAGTTTTGAGTAAATAAATGTAAATTGCAGAAGCCATGAAAGTATGTAGTAAACTAGCAATGTTCCTCACACTGAGTGCATCTTATAGTATAAAATAATACTCTTCAAAGTTTGATCTTGACTCTCAAAATAGGCGGAACCACTCCTCCTTAACAGATGTGAACCATAAAAATTCATTAATTACATTAAGTCAATTTAGATACAATAAACAAACACTTAATTGAACAAAGTGAATAAGTTTATTTACAAGGAAGAAAGTAATTTTAAAACACATCGGTTCTTTCAAGAACACCTACTGAATTTATAGGATAAAATACCAGAAATATCTATTGAGATCAATATCGTAGGATCACAATCATTAGAAATCCGAACCGAGACATAGTTACAAGAAGTTACAAAACTCATACCTGAACACAAAGATTATTGTGTGCTCACTTCCTAACCAGCACACCGAAATGGGGATACAACAATGAATTTTAAATAAATTTCGAAAATCATACGATATTTATATAACTAAACATTTTTACATTAAAACAAGATAGTTCTTTGCTTCACATGATATAATAAAAACAGCACTCACCAGACAGTCTTGATAGGTGTTCGCCGTTTATCGGCTGGGCACAGTGTTCATTTTATCAGTCTATTACCGAGGCATCTAGCCGCCTGTCTCCGTCAAATTTTAGTGTAGCGCACTCCACGCCAGTATTTACCAGGATTCTCTCCGCTGAGGACCAGGTCTAGGGACCCCTTCCTGACGTCTCTCCCGTTGCCTTTCCGTCAGTCATCGAAGTTATCCCGCATCGGAACGCTCACATCTCCCCCGACATGCCGCGTATAACTCTGACGAAGACCACCGAATGCATGAAGTCTGTTGCCGCTTGGGTTGAATATTCTGCGGCACGTTACGCTAAATACCGCAGTCGCCGTAACTTGCGAGACTTTTCAAGGGACGAGGGCCCACCGCATTCATCTACCGGTGCTCATGCATCACTGTGCCGCTAACTCATCTTCCATATTGCCGTACCAGCCCCGTTTTCTTAAAATCAGCCGCATTGCCTGTGCTGCCTACTTCATTATTCCCGTTCTCTGTCAAAAATCACCTTTTCATCTTCGTCTCAAACCTCCTAACTGACATACACACCAGCCCCGTTAAATCTCTTCCATCTGCCTAACCAATGAGCCTTCCGTGTCTTCCACCCTTCTTTGCATACACTTAACTGAGAGTGCCCTATTGGTCAAGGGTGCACACAGGGTCAAAGTTGTTGCTAGGGTCCACCCCGAAGAACCACGTGATAAAACAACCCTGTAGGTCCCTGTTTCATGGAAAAATCTTGTTGAATTTATGATGACAGCTCCTACCCATTACTGAAGCAATAACATGCCGTTAGATGCACTTTTAAATACACACGAACAACAAACCTTATTTTTATGAGTTTTAGAGAAACAGGCGATTGTTACTTGAAACGTTTATGCAATAAAATCTCCCACTCCTGTTGTAAAAGAAAAATATCTACTGTGTAGTCCTTTAAGAGCCACACTCTCTCCCGTGAGAACATCTTGTTTACAAGTAAAACCTTACGAGGAGGGGATGAAATCATCGACCACCACCCGTAACGTCAAAAACGAATACAATTTTGAGAGAAGGAAAAATTTGCTCCCTCTACAAATTGTGGGCTAAACCATTAAGATGACAAGAGTTTAAAATTTTGAATAAACCACCTGAAATTAAGGTGGATAAGAATAATTTAGTGGTGGCTAAAGACAGCACCTGATCACAAGAAGAGCAAATCACAAAAGCACACTCCGTTTCATGGCAAGCATGAAACATCCAAAATTTTGCATAAGTGCTACTGAAGTCTTAAACATGAGTACAAAAGGAATTTTTTTTGCGTTGTGAAAATTAAAGTATAATATTAAGTTAAATTATCTCATTATTTGACAGTTTTGAGTAAATAAATGTAAATTGCAGAAGCCATGAAAGTATGTAGTAAACTAGCAATGTTCCTCACACTGAGTGCATCTTATAGTATAAAATAATACTTTTCAAAGTTTGATCTTGACTCTCAAAATAGGCGGAACTACTCCTCCTTAACAGATGTGAACCATAAAAATTCATTAATTACATTAAGTCAATTTAGATACAATAAACAAACACTTAATTGAACAAAGTGAATAAGTTATTTACAAGGAAGAAAGTAATTTTAAAACACATCGGTTCTTTCAAGAACACCTACTGAATTTATAGGATAAAATACCAGAAATATCTATTGAGATCAATATCGTAGGATCACAATCATTAGAAATCCGAACCGAGACATAGTTACAAGAAGTTACAAAACTCATACCTGAACACAAAGATTATTGTGTGCTCACTTCCTAACCAGCACACCGAAATGGGGATACAACAATGAATTTTAAATAAATTTCGAAAATCATACGATATTTATATAACTAAACATTTTTACATTAAAACAAGATAGTTCTTTGCTTCACATGATATAATAAAAACAGCACTCACCAGACAGTCTTGATAGGTGTTCGCCGTTTATCGGCTGGGCACAGCGTTCATTTTATCAGTCTATTACCGAGGCATCTAGCCGCCTGTCACCGTCAAATTTTAGTGTAGCGCACTCCACGCCAGTATTTACCAGGATTCTCTCCGCTGAGGACCAGGTCTAGGGACCCCTTCCTGACGTCTCTCCCGTTGCCTTTCCGTCAGTCATCGAAGTTATCCCGCATCGGAACGCTCACATCTCCCCCGACATGCCGCGTATAACTCTGACGAAGACCACCGAATGCATGAAGTCTGTTGCCGCTTGGGTTGAATATTCTGCGGCACGTTACGCTAAATACCGCAGTCGCCGTAACTTGCGAGACTTTTCAAGGGACGAGGGCCCACCGCATTCATCTACCGGTGCTCATGCATCACTGTGCCGCTAACTCATCTTCCATATTGCCGTACCAGCCCCGTTTTCTTAAAATCAGCCGCATTGCCTGTGCTGCCTACTTCATTATTCCCGTTCTCTGTCAAAAATCACCTTTTCATCTTCGTCTCAAACCTCCTAACTGACATACACACCAGCCCCGTTAAATCTCTTCCATCTGCCTAACCAATGAGCCTTCCGTGTCTTCCACCCTTCTTTGCATACACTTAACTGAGAGTGCCCTATTGGTCAAGGGTGCACACAGGGTCAAAGTTGTTGCTAGGGTCCACCCCGAAGAACCACGTGATAAAACAACCCTGTAGGTCCCTGTTTCATGGAAAAATCTTGTTGAATTTATGATGACAGCTCCTACCCATTACTGAAGCAATAACATGCCGTTAGATGCACTTTTAAATACACACGAACAACAAACCTTATTTTTATGAGTTTTAGAGAAACAGGCGATTGTTACTTGAAACGTTTATGCAATAAAATCTCCCACTCCTGTTGTAAAAGAAAAATATCTACTGTGTAGTCCTTTAAGAGCCACACTCTCTCCCGTGAGAACATCTTGTTTACAAGTAAAACCTTACGAGGAGGGGATGAAATCATCGACCACCACCCGTAACGTCAAAAACGAATACAATTTTGAGAGAAGGAAAAATTTGCTCCCTCTACAAATTGTGGGCTAAACCATTAAGATGACAAGAGTTTAAAATTTTGAATAAACCACCTGAAATTAAGGTGGATAAGAATAATTTAGTGGTGGCTAAAGACAGCACCTGATCACAAGAAGAGCAAATCACAAAAGCACACTCTGTTTCATGGCAAGCATGAAACATCCAAAATTTTGCATAAGTGCTACTGAAGTCTTAAACATGAGTACAAAAGGAATTTTTTTTGCGTTGTGAAAATTAAAGTATAATATTAAGTTAAATTATCTCATTATTTGACAGTTTTGAATAAATAAATGTAAATTGCAGAAGCCATGAAAGTATGTAGTAAACTAGCAATGTTCCTCACACTGAGTGCATCTTATAGTATAAAATAATACTTTTCAAAGTTTGATCTTGACTCTCAAAATAGGCGGAACTACTCCTCCTTAACAGATGTGAACCATAAAAATTCATTAATTACATTAAGTCAATTTAGATACAATAAACAAACACTTAATTGAACAAAGTGAATAAGTTATTTACAAGGAAGAAAGTAATTTTAAAACACATCGGTTCTTTCAAGAACACCTACTGAATTTATAGGATAAAATACCAGAAATATCTATTGAGATCAATATCGTAGGATCACAATCATTAGAAATCCGAACCTAGACACAGTTACAAGAAGTTACAAAACTCATACCTGAACACAAAGATTATTGTGTGCTCACTTCCTAAGCAGCACACCGAAATGGTGATACAACAATGAATTTTAAATAAATTTCGAAAATCATAAGATATTTATATAACTAAACATTTTTACATTAAAACAAGATAGTCCCTTTGCTTCACATGATATAATAAAAACAGCACTCACCAGACAGTCTTGATAGGTGTTCGCCGTTTATCGGCTGGGCACAGCGTTCATTTTATCAGTCTATTACCGAGGCATCTAGCCGCCTGTCTCCGTCAAATTTTAGTGTAGAAAATTGTAAAAGAAAAATATCTACTGTGTGGTCCTTTAAGAGCCACACTCTCTCCCGTGAGAACATCTTGTTTACAAGTAAAACCTTACGAGGAGGGGATGAAATCATCGACCACCACCCGTGACGTCTAAAACGAATACAATTTTGAGAGAAGGGAAAATTTGCTCCCTCTACAAATTGTGGGCTAAACTTTACACAATGTTTTATTTATTTACTTATTTAAATTTTATCTATTTATTTATTACATTTTATTTATTTATTTATATAATTTTTACAAAACGGGGGGAGGGAGGGGTTAGAAGAAAACTGAAAAAGTACATTTAAAACTATAAAACAGTTAAAACTCAACTGTCATAACATATATATATATATATATATATATATAAATCGACATTTGAACGGAGGGTGGTTTGGTTGTCTGAGGCTCATGATCGTTGAAAATATACAAAATTTTTTTGGTATTGCTTTCCTCCGAACGGCTGCAATAGGTAGCTTTCTGTAATGAAAGCTACCTAAAAGTACTGTGCGGAGTGTTTTATTTTTATTTTTAGCTGTCTGTAGGCACCGTATATTCTCCCCCACTCAAAAAAAAAAAGATTTACGTTATTAGATTACACAAAATGTAATAGTTAATATGCTTTACAATAATCTTCTTTTGCTATGTATACATTGAAGGTGTCTTTGCAAAGAAAGATGTACGCTTTATACACCGAAATTATGTAAAAAACAAAAAGGGAGTCTGAAGTTCTACATACGTGTTATACGTTCGTAGTGACCAGGTACTTCGAGGACAACGTTGCAATTTCATTTCGAAAAATTCCTTTTTCGCTATCTTAGCGAATACTGATACAACGTTATGTATGAGTTTAAAGAAATTAAAAATATGTCTTTACCACCTTAATTTAAATTCTTAAAAAATCAGCACTAAAATTATATGTTTCTATGAGAATATTCCATTTACAAGAAATATACGTTTAATAAAGTAACGATATCAGCTTATGATTTACATCAGTGAAATAAATATTCTTAAAGAATTAAAATACCGAACTTAATATTAAATTAATATATGTGATGCATAGTATAAAATGTTAAATTATGTTCGTTTTTTATTATCTGATGATACAAAAAAAGAAATGTAAAAACGTATTAACATTATATTTAACATTATTGTCTCAGGATTAATTAATTATTATTAAGGTTAATGTTTTTATGCTACTGATGCTGCATTTCAATATAACATACCAATATAATGCATTTTAGACGATTTTCAGATGGACGAATAAGGCATAATTTAAATCATTTGATGGAAATTCCACCTAATTTTTTGTAGCACATATAGATTTATTTGATATATTTTCAATGAATTCTCTTGTATTCAAACATACCCTACTACCAAAACAATATTCATACAATATTGTTTATATGGATTTTTTGTTATCGGGATGAAACCAATTTTACATCGGTTTTTAAGGTTGTTTTTAAAAAAAAATTCTAACTCGGGTTATCTGTACTAATAAAGGAAAGTTTCGCTCTCTCTCTCTCTGTGTGTGTGTGTTTGTTTGTCTGCAATGGCTAGCAAAATCTAGCCCACCTAGAAGTCTGAAAATTTAGTTGTGGATAGTCCAATGTTTTACCTGGTGCACCTGGGTCTCAGAATTTTAATACTTTGAAAATTAACAAAAATATTAATTAAAAACTGATCAATATCTCATGTCTTTTTTGCGAGCCGGCTTTCAGAAAACGCGCATGCCCAGAACCCGATTTATGGCATCGAAAGAGAATGAAGAATCATTTACATGAAGAATGCGTTTATTTCTCAATTATGTTTTAAATTCTATCGACTAAATCCTTTAGTTTATTTTAAAACGAAAAACATTCTGGCAGATTGCTCTCTTACGTCTTAATGCCGTAATCAACTCGAAAAAAAATATGATGTTAACTCTTCGAAAAACATTCTGACAGATTGCTCTCTTACGTCTTCAATGCCGTAATCAATTCGAAAAAAATGATGTTAACCCTTCGAAAAACATTCTGACAGATTGCGCTCTTACGTCTTCAATGCGGTCATCAATTCGAATAAAAATGATGTTAACCATTCGAAAAACATTCTGACAGATTGCTCTCTTACGTCTTCAATGCCGTAATCAATTCGAAAAAAAAAATGATGTTAACCCTTCGAAAAACATTCTGACAGATTGCTCTCTTACACCTTCAATGCCGTAATCAATTCGAAAAAAATATGATGTTAACCCTTCGAAAAACATTCTGACAGATTGCTCTCTTACGTCTTCAATGCCGTAATCAATTCGAAAAAAAAATATGATGTTAGCCCTTCGAAAAACATTCTGACAGATTGCTCTCTTACGTCTTCAATTCCGTAATCAATTCGAAAAAAAAATGATGTTAACCCTTCGAAAAACATTCTAACAGATTGCTCTCTTACGCCTTCAATGCCGTAATCAATTCGAAAAAAAAATGATGTTAACCCTTCGAAAAACATTCTGACAGATTGCTCTCTTACGCCTTCAATGCCGCAATCAATTCGAAAAAAATATGATGTTAACCATTCGAAAAACATTCTGACAGATTGCTCTCTTACGCCTTCAATTCCGTAATCAATTCGAAAAAAAAATGATGTTAACCCTTCGAAAAACATTCTGACAGATTGCTCTCTTACGCCTTCAATGCCGTAATCAATTCGAAAAAAAATGATGTTAACCCTTCGAAAAACATTCTGACAGATTGTTCTCTTACGTCTTCAATGCCGTAATCAATTCGAAAAAAATATGATGTTAGCCCTTCGAAAAACATTCTGACAGATTGCTCTCTTACGTCTTCAATGCCGTAATCAATTCGAAAAAAAATATGATGTTAGCCCTTCGAAAAACATTCTGACAGATTGCTCTCTTACGTCTTCAATGCCGTAATCAATTCGAAAAAAAATATGATGTTAGCCCTTCGAAAAACATTCTGACAGATTGCTCTCTTACGCCTTCAATTCCGTAATCAATTCGAAAAAAAAAATATGATGTTAACCCTTCGAAAAACATTCTGACAGATTGCTCTCTTACGCCTTCAATGCCGTAATCAATTCGAAAAAAAAATGATGTTAACCCTTCGAAAAACATTCTGACAGATTGCTCTCTTACGCCTTCAATGCCTCAATCAATTCGAAAAAAATATGATGTTAACCCTTCGAAAAACATTCTGACAGATTGCTCTCTTTCGTCTTCAATGCCGTAATCAATTCGAAAAAAAAAATGATGTTAACCCTTCGAAAAACATTTTTGAAAAAAAGGTCGTTTTCCCGGGCTTATGTTTTCTCCCTTACGCCAAAGCCCCTAAATAGCACAATTTTAGAGATACAGACAAACAAAACACATGCTCTTACGTGTCAAATTGGAATATGATAGCTGAGGTCGATCTCTAACGTTGTTAGTTTTTACTTTTTCGATTTTGGTTCCAGTTTTTTTGTATAAGGGTAATTTCACTTTCAGAACCGGTTCCAACCGGTTCCAAAATTGAAAATGTCCGCTTATAAAAAAACCGTAACCAAAATCAAAAAAGTAAAAACTAACAACGTTAGAGATCGACCTCAGCTATCATATGCAAAAAGAATCATTTAAAAATATTAAAATGCGAGCGAGAAATCGCGCGATAACCTTCCCATAGACTTAACATTAGCTGGAGCGTTTCTTTGCGTGACTAGCGTAGGCTCTTAACGGACCTGACGCGAAAAGAAAACCTTTATTTTACAACCAGATAACAATATTTCTGACACGGGCTGTAAAACAGTTATATTTACGACCACTGAAAATTTTAAAGGATTTGGACAACAAAAGCTATTTTTTTTAAACCATATAAAGATCCTACTTGAAAAAAGAAGTAAATGTTTTTTTTTTTTTTTTTTTTTTTTTTTTTTCTACGATTTTTTCATTAAAGATATAAATTTATACAAAGTCGGGTAAAATACATAAAATAGTACAAATTTGGGGTTTATTTAAGGTTTTATCACGGGTACGGGCAACGCCGGGTGAGTTAGCCAGTATTTAATAAATAAAAATTTGTATATTTATTAATTATATACATAAAGTAAATTTCTTATGCATATAAACGTCTTTATCAATTTTAATAAAAAACTGAAAGAAAAGTTTATTTTTAAAACAATATTTCAAATCAAAATTGGAATAACAGAAGTTATTTAGAAAACAATATCTTAAAAACTGCAGATATTGCTTTAAATTTTAAATAATTAATAAACAATGCGAAAACGACCTCAGATTCCTTCGATAGGTAGTGTTTTATGCAATACAGATTAGCTTTGCTGTTTGCTGGCTATAGTTATTATTTCTTTTACTAAATTCAAAGTCGCAATAATGTTTTGATCTTAAATAAAATATTTTTGTTTCCTCAGAATTTAAATATTTTTCTTTCGACAAGAGAAAAGAGTTTAAGAATTGTTGAATTTTAAATAGAAAGGAAAGAAATTTTCTTTTCACAGAAGCGCGATAGAATTAAAAATAGTTAAAAGAAGAACCACAACTAATTTATAAAATTTAAACGATAAATATATGAATCTCCATCATAAGCAAGACGTCGTTGCTAAATTACCAACAAATGAAATATAGTCTTTAAATTTGTGTACAGACCCCCTACGAAACAAATGATTCGAAAGAAACACCGATTGCAAAAATCTGCTCATAATCGAAAAATAGCTTTTTATGACTTTAAGTACTTTTTTTAAATTCTTACTTTTGCAAAGATTTTTTCTCTGGGTACGCACGTAGCTTGGTCTTAGATATAACTGAGAGCAAAAAACGCAAAAAAAGCCGCTTGAAACTGAGAGAGACTTACAAAGTGTATGTTTTTTTTCCTCTGGAATTCGATGATCTGTTATTGTTTCAAACGTGGAACAAAGACAGAAATGCAATTAAGAAACAGACCACTGTATACTATATAACTCAAAGTGTTTGTGTGAGAGTATATGACCCATCTTGTACTATAAGATGTCTCGACAAAGTGACGCAGTCCAAAAATCAAGTTTTGATATAACCTATGCCTGTAATATGCGCTTTCACAGTTTTATGTAGAATTTTCGCCATTTAATTGAATCACATTGTTGAATAGAATTTGATTTAAAAAAGCGGTGGATTCTGCCAAGGCGGAAAGGCCAAAAAACTTAATTTTAACTTTAGTAGTTTTGATTCATATAAGCGGCAATTATAGTAATTTTTTTAGCTCTGGGGGGTGTTTTAACCCCCTAACCCCCCCCCTTGGCTGCGCCACTGGTCACCGAATTGTTTTGTATGTCCCTGTAAATGAACGGTGAATTCTATGCCTACCATATTGAATAGTAATTTTATTGTCGCGTACCTCAGTGATATATATCAATTTCAGTATGTTTGAGGAAGTGTAACACGATTTTATTACATTGCAAACAATTTTTCCTCATATATTATAATTCAACGGCACTATTTTGAGCATCCCTGTAAATGAACTATAAATGCTACACACTTCATTTTCAGTACCAAAAATGCCATTTTAAACCTTAATAACATATATATTGCATGGCAATCCGACTATATTTACGCAAATTAGAGCACGTACAGACGGCAAATAGACAGACGGTAGACAAACAGACAAACCGAATTCATAAATACTTTTCAACTTTGGAAAGTGTTAAAAATGAAGATGGATAAATTATCATTTTCGAAAAAAAAATAGTTTTCATGTTTAACAATAAAATAAAAAAATACAAAATATCCTTTTTTTGTTTTGTTACCTAAATGACTTTTTTAAGGATTACAATCTTCTACATTTTCACAAATTACCAGTTTAAGAGTTTCATTGTTAATTTTTTTAAACGAAAGCGATGGTATACAATATACTCGCTGTCAAAGAATTTTTAAGTTATTTAATTTTCAATTGCTGCAATGCTTCCTCGAAAATATGTCTGGATCTTAAATGAATTTTTGCTTCAAAATGCGCACTTCGTCTTACTTGAGGGGATGCCCTTTTATTATTATTATTATTACCATGCACAACAATTTGCATTTATTTACTTACAGCAATCTATAAATATTGATATACTAATTTAAAACAATCAAAATTTATGCGTGGATTTTAATACATAAAATTGATATTTTCTCATAATTGTGTCACAATGTCCTCATTTTCAAGCCCTTTTAGTTTTACCGGATCAAAAATTACAGACCAAATGCGCTAATCTCAGTACTATTAGAACAAAAAGTTAGCGAACAATTCTGCCATTTCGAAGAAGTTATAGTATTTCTGTTTTCAGTTTTTTGATCAAATGTATATTTATAACGTTATGTGTTACTGGTGGAAGCGTTACGCTATTCTGCACCTGGGGTTTCAAAACTTTGGCTTTTCGCTTTTGAAAAATGAATCAATTTTCAACATTCTTTATTCCGCTGCTACTGAGATAAAATCCTTAATCTCATAAAAAAGGAAGAAAGAAAAACGCTTGAGAAAATGATGTTGTTTTCAAAACTAACAACTTGTCTGATATTTTTTGAGATATATGGAAATTACATTTCATTTCCCAAAGAAAAATAAACGGATTTTAAAATCATTAATTTATATCTAAATATATATGTCGTAGGCTAACTGAAAAGAAACAAGAAAAAAAAAACATTTTTTTTAACAATTAGCCTAACATATTTCTCAATCAGTCTGATATATGTTAGGCTTTTTGCCAAGAGATTATACAGCGTTAATCTAATTGGAACATGACTATTTATTTTCCAATCAGCATCATTTCTTTTTCAGACTTGTTGAAATGACCTCTTGCAGTTTTAGGCTACCTAGAAAATCATGATCTTTTTTTTTTTTCATACAGCATAATGTCATCCAAGCTTTTTGGGATAATTCCAAGATAGTGAATGTTTATGCGTATAAAAAACATGAGAAGGAACATCAAAGGTAAGGTTTTTTAAATATATATAAGAAAACTGTCTCATTGACAAATTTCATTAACGCGTCTCAGTATATAAGGTTAGTTAATTGATTCATTTTTATTTTAAGTCTATATTTTTCGCTGACACCTCGTGCAGAAGTATGAATAAAATATGCAGATGAGAAAGATATTTTTAATGTTTCCCCAGTATTACGTAGGAAGATGAGTTGCTGAGTACAAATACATATATAAAAAAATAATAAAATAAAATAAAATAAAATAAACATTTTTTAATATCAAAATCTACTCGATGAGGCAGATATTTAATGTTTCTCCAGATTTTGAAATCTTTGTTGATAAACAGCTTTTTATTGCAGATTCGGATTCTACGGGATAAAATATGAAAAGTTTTATTTAACATAATTATAAGACATATACCTCATTTGACATACAGTGAAAGAAAAGATTCAGAGCTTAAAAATGCTTTATCAAATATGACAAAAACATAAATTTATTCTGTTATCACACGTAATTGTTTTACAGAAATGATATTTTTATAGAGTTTAATAAAAAAAAAATTTAAAATACCAAGGACAAAATTATAAGACACCCTATCATTTTAATTAAAACACATGCTATTTTTCGAAATATGCAAATTTTCTGCACGCTGTTATGACGTCAGCAGTTAACTGAAGCAGACAATAACCGACTTCACACATTTACAAACATGCCACGAGGTACAGAATGCCCCAGCACATTTTATAGAATTCTTTAGGTCTTCGACACATGTAAACTGCCTCCCATTTCGGTAAACCTCACGAGCTAAGATTCCCCACAAGTTTTCGATGGGATTTAAGTCTGGAGAGCGAGAAGTCTGCGGAAAAACATTGATACTTTGCTCTGAAAGCCACTTTTTTGTTACGTGTGATGTATGAATCGACGGGTTATCATGCTGGAAAGTGTAGTTTTCGCCACAAATAAGTTCACCGTATATGGATAGTTGATCTTTAAGAAGATTCTTATACTTTTCGTAATTCATTCTTGAATACACAAAAACGATATCGGCTTTCCCTTGAGCCAAAAAACCAGCCCAAACCATTACTGAGCCTCCATCCATTTGGCGGCTTATTTGTACATCAGGAGACCTCCGTAAATCATGCCAATAATAGTGAAACCCGTCAGGACCATCCAGGTTAAACTTTTTTTCATCAGAAAATAACACAGAGTACCATTTGGAGGTCCAGGCCATAGTTTGTTAAGCGAAGTTTAAACGGTCCATTTTGTGCCGCCTTAGAAGCGGTGGTTTTTTCTTCAATTTTAAAAATTTCACATAGGAAGTATTATGTAACACCCTGCGAATGGTTCTCCTTGAACAATCCAGTTTCAAAGCATTTTTAATGCCTGTAGTGGTCATCTTATTCTGTGTAGCGAGCGAAAGCACATGGCGTCTGTCTCTCGAGGACAAGCAAGGAGTACGTCCAGATCTTTTAAACACCGATCCATTACTTCCTCTTTTCAAAACATTTGAAACTGCACATCTAGAGCATTTAATAACTTTTGAAATATTATTAACTAAAGCACCAGTTCCTTTTAATCTCCAAATTTCACGAATTTCACTTTCTTTTAATTCTGTACCTCGTGGCATGTTTGTAAATGCGTGAAGTTGGTTATTGTCTGCTTTAGTTAACTGCTGACGTCATAACAGCACGCAGAAAACTTCCATATTTCGAAAAAAAGCAGGTGTTTTAATTAAAATGTTAGGGTGTTTTATAATTTTGTCGGTGGTATTTTAAATTTTTTTTATTAAACTCTATAAAAATATCATTTCTGTAAAACAATTACGTGTGATAACAGAATAAATTTATGTTTTTGTCGTATTTGATAAAGCCTTTTTAAGCTCTGAATCTTTTCTTTCACTGTATGTCAAATGAGGTAGGTGTCTTATAATTATGTCCACCACTGTATATATATATATATATATATATCAACATTTAAACGGAGTGTGGTTTGGGGGTCTGGGGGTCATGATCGGTGAAAATATTCCAAATTTTTTTGGAATTGCTTTCCTCTGCCTGCAATAGGTAGCTTTTTGTAATGAAAGCTACCTAATAATGTATCAACAAAAATCATAAAATGAAGGTTTTGCATATCATCTCGCAAAATATGGAAAAGTGATTTTAGCGTAAAAGTATTTACAACAAACTAAAAATGTAAAAAAAAGAAAAAAAAACATTATTTTACATCTATAATTACGATTTTTTGCGTAAATTTTGTTTAGTAGAAAAATAGCACAGCGATAGCAATAAGTAATGGAAATTTAGCTCTCTCTATGTTAATCCTCCTATCAGGCGTAATTAAGTGTAGTCAAATGCAGCTGTCTCAATTCTCAGTATTTGCAAAGTTATTATATTCGATTAGTAATTCTGTGTTATTATCAACTGCCTATTGGAAAAAAAAGCCAGCGAAATTTATGAGAAAAGAACAGCTGTTTAAACGAATTTAACAAATTTAGTTAAAATATATTTTACTATATGTAACGTATCTATGTCTTATTTAAAAAAAAATCATCGGAAATATAAATGATATTTGTTTAAAGTTAACATATTGCATAAGCGATTTAATACATACTTTTTGTTGGTCAAAAAGAAATGCATTTTGAATTATTTTCCATTTTTAATATCAGATTTCTGAATAAAAGCTTGAGGCAACGCAGTGTTATTAGATTTAAAAAAATTATCATTTTTTATAAGAACTTAAATCAAAGAACGCTCTATTTACACCTTAAGGGCATTAACATACTATTTTTTTTCTATTTTTCACTTGTATTGAACTTTAAATAATACATTAGATGTAGTTTGAAATGTAATTGAATAGTTTGATTTGGTTATTATTATATTAAAATAGAATATTTTTTTAATTAAATTTATTGTAAAATTTAACTAAACTTGGTCTAAAAAGATTTAATATGTAAGTATTTATTCTCAAACACCTTCAGTAGATAAAGAACATTACCGATTTAATGCTGAAAATTCGGCCTATAATCCGTGGAACAAACAATTGTGTTTCAACCCAGAAATTTTATCTTATAAAATGTAACTCATTATACTCCATTCGTTGAAAGAAGATAACAGAAGTAAACAAATGCACATGCGGATTGGCGATGCTTAAACCTGGCGCTGTGCCAGAAGCGCCAAACAGACTGTCTGAAGTGTCTGAGCTTCTGCCTTTTCAAATCGAAATAAAAAATAAAATTCGCCAACCAAGGGATTTGTGCCAAATGTGTGGCTCCTTGGCGGTTTTTCTGCAACCAGTTTGTTTACTTTCGTTATCTCCTTTCCCTGAGCAGACTATAGATCGCTGTAAATACTTTAACAGTTGAATAAAAATTTAAATTATTTCAATTATTGAATACAATTTCTGGGTTGAAACAAAATTTGTTTGATCCGCAGATACATTGCGGCGCTATCGCGCTTCATAGCACTCAAACGGTTAATCATGTTTAGTTTCAATACAAAAAGTTAAATCGAGTTAAACCAGTATCTATATTAATGCAAATATTATAGTTTGATATTATAGTTTAATCAAAAAAGCGCTTTATTTTTCTTAGTATCACAGGAAAAATCTTAATTTTTTAAGTGAATATTTCAATTAGAACACATCGTACAATTGTTTCTTCAGAAGTGAATTAAGTTGATCTGCAACTCTTGGAAATGAAACGTTAATTTATGCAACAAAATGCTGGTGCAATAAGTTATTTTCCTGTTTCAACTGTTCCTGTTGAACTGACATGGACATGTGTATATATTCACAAAGGCATGCGCACGAGTGCCCTATTGCGACAAATTCTCGCCAAACTTGGCAATATATGTCGACATATTGCGAAATTCGGAGATAAAAATAAGTTGCCATAAACATGTCTGAACTGCCAATAACTGGACAATTTGGATTAATATTTAAAAACGAGATTCATTCGTTTGCCAATTAACTTACCAGGTTAAATTAGATGCTTCAAAGATGATTTAATTTAGTGTCTATTTTTTTATTTTTATTAAATTTTGGCTGTAAATATTTCAAAATAGGAACCAACTCGAAACACATATAATTTATTATAGTTAGCAATGTAGTTAAATACTTTGTGAATGAACGACGGAATCTTTCAGCTGACTGATTTTTAATTTGGTATGACTGGAAGTATTATTTATTTATTTTTGTCGGGTTTACTAATTAAAAAGTGTGTTTATCTTACTTTTTTAAAAATTCAAAATAGATTTATTTACTTCTCATTTGATAATTTAACTACCAACACCCTAATGAAATCTTGTAGAAAGTGCGTGTGTACACTTGATGCGTAATTTTGCGTTTTACGTGTAAGTATACACCCTCAGATTACAACTTAAATTGTTACACAAATTTGACCTATTCAAAATATTGATTTTTTTGCAGACTCTTTTTCCACACGAAAATCATATCTTATTAGTTCTAAATCGACATCGAAAGCGAAAGGGAATCAGAGCTGTAAAAGCGGAGCGTTCTACAGCGAGTAAACAGTAGTGAAAACTTTAAACGCTTTTCTGTTCCAGAACAATATTTTCAAAATTGGTGGACACTGTAGCTTCATCAGTTTTTTCTATCAGTCAACTTGAAATATTATTTTTGAAAATAAATCGTCACATATTTTCTAGTAAAACACGTACACTTTGTTCGAAATACTGATAAATTACTTTTCTGTGTAACTTTAAGTTAAGAAAATTTGGATAAAAAATTTACATTTTTCTTTCAGTTAATGCAATTTTACTAAAAATGTACGTTTTTTAATAAATATTTCAATAACTTTTGAACTAACCCCCCCCCCCCCCAAAAAAAAAAACAAAAACAAAAAAACATGGTTCTTGGCTATGTTTGCGATGCGTTATCATTTGACCTGTTTGACCCTATTGTATCGACATGCTATCCCCAATCAGATTTCTAATCTTTGGACACGTTTTACTTGTCAAGACTAGAGTGCTTTTTGTTTACTGTCGCGTTACTAGGATTCCCATATCGAATGATATAGCAATGATTTTGGCGTGTAGAAAATCACTTTTCGCATTTAATTTGAACACGTATTACTTGGATACTCCTGTTACGAAATAGATCCTTGGAGAGCAGGATTTGACTTTAAAGTATGACTTTAAAGTTTTTTGTAAGTTGTTTAATGAAATAATTTTGTACAAGTTGATGTTATTAATATTTTTTCTACCCTATGCCTCTTTCTTATAGTATGATATATATATATATATATATATATATATATATATATATATACAGGGTTACAAGAAATAAACACCCCAATTTGAATATTCAATAATGCATTAACTATAATAAACATGAAGATGAAATAAGTGCATTTATATCTGGTATCTTAAATTTCCTTAACTGTAATCTTAAAAACGGTTGAAATTTTCGTCCATAGATGGCACTGCAACATCTCCAACATAAGAATGCTCATATAAATTTCCAATATTAGCCATTTTTATGGTTTTAATAGCTAGGACACCCAGCCTGGACGCCAGCCGGTGGGCATATGGACTAATGTCCAGGCGGTAACCCCCCCCCCCCCCCACCTATATACAACAAAACCCAGCCGCCAAAATCGGCCAAGAACAACAATCACTTATACAGAATACGTTCACAGTAAATTCCAAAATCTAAAAAAAGAAAAAAAAAACAATGGCCGCAACGCCAGCAAAATTAAAATATAACAAAATACTAAATTAAACTAAATCAAATCCTAAAAACACAAACTGAATCCTAAAATACACAAGCTCTTTAAAACTATGCTGTAACTAATAAAATAACACTAAATCCGAAATACACAAACTCATAATAACGTTGTTAGCACTTTAACAAACATGAAGAAGTACAACATGCCTTGGTACAAAAATTAGCAGCCAGACACTATTATGCAGGAAAGTCCAAAAGCTATGATTAACAATGCTGTCAAAAAAAAAAAAAAAAAAAAAAAAAAAAAAAAAAAAAAAAAGACGTCATTGTGCAGAAAAGTTGAAAAGTCAATAAGCAATAGAAGCAGGCAGCTCTGTCAATTCAGAAAAAAACAGTATGTTACAGACCGAAAGTAAACAGCCAGACGTTACTGTTCAAAAAGTTCAAAATTCTATCATTAAGCTGTTATCACACGGATGACCATACGATATGAAGTATATGCTATTGCCTCTCGAGCTACACTTTCACGCTGCAACTAGGGTTATTTTCCCTATTGAAAGTTATCTGCTAATGTAAGGAGAGGGCGTAACATTTGGCGAGTAATTGCAGCAGGTGTTTTAATATTTAGTGTAGAGTTCGACTGATACACAGGAAGCATTATCGCGTACTAACATTTTATATATTGCAGTTTCTTTTCGTGTCTGTTGTATATATATAATATTGTGATCATTTTACTTAAAATTCCAAGATTATAAAAACAATACTCTCACTAATATAATATTAAAAATCTAAATTATAGAGTCCATATCTTCACTTTACGTCTTTCATTGCCTGTAAATGTTAAGAATTCTGAACTATTAGTATTAAGAGATTTAGAAAAAAATAGTATATTAAAACTAGTTTTTTGTCTTATGTCTTGGAACCGCAAAATATCGCTAAGCCGAAATCTGTAACGCAAAGAAAGATGTTAAATTAAGTTTTAGTTATTTTGCCAAAATCGCTATTATGACATTTTTAGTTAATATATTTTACATATTTTAAATGTAATTCATGTTACATATTGAATGTAATATAAAAATGAAATACGTAATAGAATTTAGATATAGTTCCCACTCTTTTGCAGTTTTTTCTTCCTTGGTTTTGATGATTTTAATCATTTTTCGAAAGTTTAAATTAATTTGATATTGTTCATTTCTAAAACACAATCCTTTTTTTCATATATATTGTGTACAGTCCTGGGGGGGGGGGAGTTATACCCTCTACTAACTCTGCCGCAAATCATTATAAAAATGTCACAAGTAACAATAGATTAGTAATAACATCTAGTAATAACATGCTGTACATGAATTTTGCTGCGGGAGGGGGGGGGGGGGTGAGGATGAAGATACGCATAGCAACTGTAACATATTCTAAAACTTTTAGTACTAAACACTAATTTCGACATAATACTTTTTGGTAAATTTTACCTTCGTGTATCAAACTAAAAGTCACTCGTTAAAGTAGTTTAGAAATTACGCAGATTTTATGTTTGTACCTCCTAATGTTAAATAAATGTTCGATCGTCGCAAAACAGATTACAAGACAAGTGCTTTTTAAGCATAACTTAAAAATTATTTGGCGGAATGAGTTTTAATTTTGGGTTTGCATATTTGAAAATTCTAGAAATCTATTTCTGTTAGGAAAGTTTTACGTTACAATTCATTTTTATTTTCGAAAATATATAAATTTTAATTCTTTTTTTGTTTTTAAGGGAAGCAAATTATTTTAACTGGAGGTTTTTTTTTTTTTTTTTTTTTTTTGGGGGGGGGGTTATATGCGTTATTTATTATTAATACAAAATAAAAAAAAAGGGCACGTTTTACTTAACAAATTGAAACACATATAAAGGTTTAAACAAAAAGGGGGAAACAAAATTTTAGGGTGGTTGAAATTCAATAATTAAAAAGGAAAAATAGACTGAAAAGGACATTATCACCCACATACATCAAATACAACAATCCAACATGAAGTTAAAAATTAGCCAGAGCCAGGAATCGAACCTGAATCCACAGCGTTCCAGGTTATCACTCTGACCACTGAGCTACTCCGGCTGATACTGAATTTGCAATTTTTCACTAATATCCATGTTGGAGAGAAAGTCGCCAACCATCTAGCAGACAGCCTTGGATGATCGAACAACTGTGAATATATTTTTACTATTCCACCGATTTGCGAATAAATATGTGTGTCTGTATAATAGTTGTATATCTTTAAAAAAAGGTTATCAAGATTGTTGTAAAAGAAAATTATTAAAAGGTAAAATATAATTAACTATAAATAGCTGCTAGATTAAATTTTCATTTATTAAATTTTATTTTTCTGAAAGTATCAGAAAATTTTTTGTTTCCCCCCTCCTCCACCACAAAATTTGGATGCTTTTGGATTCTGATTCATGCTGAAAGGAGGCAATAATTTGTATTGCAATAAAATACCTTGATGCATGTTTGCTTGCATTTTTATCTTTGGCGACATAATTTGGCAACAAGTAAGAAATAACGCCAAATATAGTTGCTGAAAATAGTTAAACTAATACAGTTTGAGAAGTAAATAAATGACCACGACAGTACAATTATAACATATAGCAAATAATATAAGGAATTGAAATAAAATAATCGCAATAAATAACTTTAAATTAGTAAATAAAGTTCTTATCGGGAGTGTAAATAACGACGAACTCCGAAGAGACAATCGACGCATATGTAATTCCTTAATTACAAAATAACTGCACATTTTTAAAGTTCTTTTCGTGTGTAATTGGTCCCTGTGTTACTAAAGATTTGCTTTTTTCTGAATTCTTCTGTATTTTTGGTTTCAATATTTGCGATGACCACGCTAAACGTAAGATGTGGGCTTACTGACGGTGGCCATCTTGGAATTTTTGAGAGCTCTGATTGGTAGATTTCGAGCTGATAAATATCGTAGAGGATAGAAACTACTGTACGTTAGATCTTTAAGAAATTACGAGAGGCAATCTATCAAACGGGACGAATTCGAGCTTTTTCCTCTTGAAAAACGTGTTTCGGATGAAATATCTGATATTGACTATGATACGAGAGTACGTGTGATAGCGCCATAAGAATACTATATCAGGTAACAGTGTCAGGTTAGCCAACAGTCATATGACAAACATCACAGCAGGATATGAAGACAATCGAATTTAAATTGTTCAAAGAATGTTTGAAAATCTATCAGCAGAAGCCTAAGCAATTCTCAGTCAATCATTGGCACAATTCATGTTATAGAAATAAGCATTCAAGCTTATCAATCCAATGATAATTCCATGTTCCCACCAAGTGAAGGCCAAATCAGTAACCAAAAGGTAAAACACAGGATGAAATAATTATTCTCATGCCATCAATCAAATGAATTCACTAACTGTCCTTACAAAATATAACAGCAAATAATATGATAAGATGATTGTTCTCCTACAATAATATTAAATCACTATGCAGCATCTTTCAATAACTAGTGGATAAACTCAGGATAAAAAAACTACTCGTTGGGGGCCACCGTAATACTTACCCATCATGGATATGCATAATGTAAAATATTAAAATAAAAAATGTGTAAACTGCTTATAAAATGCGTTGCAATTCAAATAAAATCGTGGCTTGATGACGTCACAAACTTTAAAGGCTCGATTACTGAATTGCTTGAAAGAAACATCCTTATAACTCCAAAAATAATAATCCTATTAACTAGCGGTTTATTGCATCTGATTAAGCGTCAAATTTCCAATTAAAATATATCATTGAAGTGAAATTTGGATGAAAAACAGGGTCATGAAAAATCGAAGAGTGTGGAAATAGGATTCCAAATATCTCGGCAACTCATGATCCGATCGACTTCATGCTTTATGCAAAATTTATGTTTTTTTATTGTCTTTTATATTCATTTCTTAAAATAAACAATTTCGAAAATTTTTATATACCTTTTATCAGAACGAATATTTCGAGAGTCCGAAAAAAAATAGTTCCGGTTAATCGATGTTATTGAAATTAAATAGACTTCTTCCCATTATTACATACTAAGTACATACCAAATTGCAAGTCTCTATCTCAATTTGTTCGGGAGATAGAACGTTTACAGAGACACACACACACAGACACACAGACGGACAACAAATTTTTTTTTCTAAAAATATGTTTTTCGGAATCTCCAGTGTCTGAAACGTGTAAATCCGTCAAAATTTTTTTTTCGATTTTGAAAACGATTACAAGACTTACCCTATAGTACGTATGATGGGTAAGTAAAAGGTGTTCCCGTACCATCTCTAGTGTAATTATAAAATAACCTTATATAGTAATTCAATGAATTATATGGTAAAATGTTTTTTCACATGAAGATAAATTAAAATATGAAGACACTGATATTAAAACATGACAAGGACATTGCACAAAGTAACACAAAACCAGTGATTAAAGATATCAGTTAGAATAAATTATTCCCATGCCAGTTTATTTTCAAATAATACTTTTCATCTATCTACGTAATATAAATATCACTGATTAAAATTTTGTTTACGTGCAAGAAACTTCAGCTGATACAGAAATTTAAATCATAAAATTCCCAGCTCGGGAAAAATAATCTTGAAAATATCCAAAAAGAAATATTATTAATAAATCTATTTAATATCTATATAGAATTAAGAATAAAATTGAGAAATTTTAACGAAAATTTGCGTGTTACTTTGAGCATTTTTGCAGTTTGAGATGGTGCAGCGCCATCCATTGATGAAAATTTGAACTGTTTTAGGAATTACAGTATATGCAATTTAAGAGTTATCAGATATAAATGTTACTTATTACATTTTCATAGTTATGATAGTTAATGAAGAAAAAATAAAATATTTTTTTTTTATTACACATTATTAACATATCTATATAAAAATAAATAATTGTTAATATTTCAGTAGCGCAAACAGAATCTCCTAAAGTTAGAGAATTTGTATCATTATGACTCATAAAATAAACAGTTACCTTCTCTAACATGTTCTTAAAATAGTTTTCAGTAGATATGTAACGTGTAAAAATCTTCATAATAATAATCACTAGCAGTCAAGGTAAATTGAAAATTCAGTTATTTTAAATAGAAAAAAAGACTGAGAGGATAAGACAGAGCCACTGCCCCTACCTGGATTTTGAAAAATAATTAACTAAATTTCGCTTGTTTCTGATTTTTTAAAAAAAGTCTTACCTAAAGTTTCCATGTAAAAAAAAAGAAAAAAAACTGTTTTCATTTTTTAAATACATTTCTGTGTTTTACTGTTTATTTTAAACTAGAAATTTGCTGTTTAATTGAAGAGTAACTGATTTATGCCAAATTGAGTTATAATTTTTCTTATCAAATTAACATACAGTTACCTATACATTTAAAATATGCATCATGGGTGAATGTTGATTTTTTCCTTGTTTTTAAGTTTCAAATTATTGATGAAAAATGAAATTTATACTATGATTTGATAGACAAATTAATGTAACTACTGATCAGCTCTTTGGAATCAAAATGAGAATAATACCTTTAACTTATGTACGCGGATGGATGGAAATTATATCCTGACTGTATTTTTAGAAGGATCGTAAATAATTAACTTCTTTCATTTGTTTAACTTTACAAAAAATTCCGTATTTCATCCATATGCTTGATATGTAATTGAAGTGATATTTTCCGAAAATTTTGAATCCATCGAAATTTTTACTCTGTATAGTTCTTAATAGTTTAAAAGTGAAACAATTTATTGGACATCAAAAATATTCAATCTTTGGTTTGACAGGAGATATTATCTACAGAAGATAACCCCTCAGAACAATATGTGGTTTCTACTGCCGAAAATCTCGCTAGAAACGTTTTGTGCAAAGTAATAAATGTTCACTGAACACTTATTTATGATAAAAATTAATGTTAAGTTAAGGTAAATAAATTTTGTTTAATAAGTCAATTGTTTTTTAATTAAAAAATCTAAAAAAAAAGAAAAAAAAACACTGATTTAAAGTGACTGTTTTTTTTTCAGATTCAGTACAGTACTATTTCGTATCACGGGCGAATGCTTTTTTGTAGTATTATATACCAATTTACAAGTTCGGTCTCCCGTAAGATTACTGCCATTTTTTTAATATATCAACTAAAAAAAATACATTATCTACTTCAACATATGTATAATAATTTATTGTAAGTTAATTTTTATAAACACTTCGCTCTTCTTTAAAAAAACTACTGAAAAAGTCTTATATTTCAGGCAATTAAAGTGGTATTGTTCCTTAATATTAATAGTTTTGGGAAATGGCGGTTCAGTAAAAATAATGTATTGTTAGGAATTGCTTAAAGAATACTTACGCACATTTCCATTCGCAATGGAATAAAACTTAAAAGCTTTATCCCCGTCTGTCTAAATTCTGTATCCCGTCGTCTTATATTTCAGGTAATTAAAGTGGTATTGTTCCTTAATATTAATAGTTTTGGGGAATGGCGGTTCAGTAAAAATAATGTATTGTTAGGAATTGCTTAAAGAAAACTTACGCACATTTCCATTCGCAATGGAATAAAACTTAAAAGCATTATCCCCGTCTGTCTAATATCTGTATCCCGTCCGCCGACCGACCGACCGAATTCTAACTTCAATAAATATACTTGGATTTTATCTATGTATGTTATTGATGTTCACTATACGACATTCCCTTATAAAAAAAGGTGGGGGGGGGTAATATCTATAGTTTGTTTATAGGGATACATAATCGATTACGTTACATTAATGTCTGTGGAGGAAAAATTCTTGCAATGTGCTTTAATGATTTTCAACTACTTGAACCATAATAAGACTGTTTTGAGTTCCTGAGCTCACTACAACGTACTCTCTATGAGATGTGGTGTGCATAGTTTTTATCGTTCATTTACAGGGACATTGTATGAGTTACGTTGTTAGAGTACGTTGTATGAGCGATAATTGCTGGAAATGCTTTTTAAGCTGTGGTTAATGTTTTTATACTTAACTAAACTTTAGTTTATTACGTGGTGTGTATAAATTTTATACATTATATCAGGGTTACACAAAATATGCCAAGAAATGATTTCAGAATATAGATAAATTCATGTATAGAACTGCGGAAAAGAAATTGGGTGACAATCTAGGGCTCATGTTTGCCGGAAGTGTGTTTTTTGCCATACTATGCGTTTTATAGCTAAATTACGGTTTAGTATACTGTGTGTGAACCTTAAAAACAAAGATCATACAGAGAATTCAAAAATTAATTAGAATACCTTACCTACTGTAAGCGGTAATTGCTGAAATTGAGTTTTCAACTGTGTTATTTGTTTTTTTCTTTTAATGTTTAATAAGATTAATTTGCGTTAAAGTATGCAGGAGAAGTTTGTAAGTGGTTTATAATTTATGCATGACGTATGATTTTTCTTTTCTTGTTCCTTTAATGAACAGAAAAACAAAGTAAATAAAATAAAGCGAAACTTTTAGTTAACTAACACCATAAAATTTATAAGCTAGTAAAGTTGACTATTGTGTAAATTACTTTCTAAAATTATTGTAAATAAAATACGAAAATTAATCCTGTAACTATTAATTGAACATTACAAAAAATCGCATTTAACTTTTAATGTTTTATTTTCACAGCAATTCGTGTAGACCTCTTTTAATTCAATTATTCGCATTTTACATATAATTGATATCTGTTACATGAGTTTTCCTTTAATGAAATAAATATAAGTGAAACATATATATCATAATCGGTCGTTTACAAATATCTTAAAAATTTATACGCTACATTTCTATTTAATATTTAATATTGCTTATGTAATGTTAAAGGATTTTTTTTTATTTTACGAATTAAAATCTACAAAGTGTAATTATCTTATTACGAGGATTTTTAAAAAGAAATTCTTATCATTTGAAAAGTGATTCTAAATTATATAATTTAATGCGATGGAGTATTACACGATTTGAAATATGCTAATCATAAAATGTATTAAAATGAAAAAATTAAAAAAATTACGGACATTTTGAGATTAAAAGTACATTGAAAATTAGTCTGAAATTAATGATTTAAGTAAGATAAGTTTTACAGGTGTGATACATAAGTTGTTATCAGATTTTAATATAATATGAAATTAAACTTTTTAAACGTTACTAATTTATAGGTTGATAAATAATAATTAATGAAATTTTAGCTGTAGTATAATAAGATAAATTTAATGACACATATATTCCCAATACTATGTATTAAAACATGATAGCATATAAATATCCAGTAATAAAAAAAAAATCATTACAGAATTTTCAAAATGCATGTAATTAAAACCTTTCTTTTTTTTTGGGGGGGGGGGAGGGGTGTATTTGTAAATAATATTTCTTTTTCTGCAAAAATTCAGCATAATATTTAAAGAAATGGATACAAAGATAGAATTTACAATGATTTAAAATTTTATTGATCACTAAACAGACATTTATAGTAAGAATAATTTTGCACATTTGAATATATGCAGTATCGTTCTTATATATTCTAAAGAATAATTAGTTTCTTATCATTTTATATATTAATGGCATGGTCATGAATAGATTGTCAATCATTGAACCAAAAACATACAAGTAATATAATGATGTGGAGAGTAGGCTTACTGGTAGGTGAGTAGATGAGAGAGAGGTACCGAGCCAGGAGATTCGCCTCTTCCAGTAAAAATCAAAAATTAGAGAACATCTCGATACCTAATTAATCTTCTGCACCTATGATGATTGTTATATGTAAACCGCAACCTTCCTCCCCAGCAATTATGGAAACTGGTCTGCCATTTCAATTAGCCAGATGATCATTAGAAACAATAACAGCAAAAACATTATCCGACAAATATTTAATTGCAATATACTACATGGATATACGATAATTTATCATTATTAATTGAGACACTTATAACCAAAAATAATTCGCGCATTTAACTTAAAGAAATATTCTATTCCATTTGACATATTAGAAAAATTGTTTTCTGTCCTTTTCTATATTAAATCGTTTATTAGAACGAAGAACCGAACAATTTAAAAAATACTAAAAAGTCAGCTGACAGAGTAGCGTAATTTTTAATCTTTTATAATTGATCATTTCAGAATTTTCAGGAGAATGAACTGCATATTTTGAACGATAAAAAATGACATTCTTCTCATGTAAATAATCTCTCAGCTATAAATAATCTTCTTATTCATGTGTTCTTTGCTTACACAAGATAAATTGTTTTGAAAGTATTTTATATTTTACCGAAAGAGATTATTATTTCATGCTTTATATTTTTTTTATATTTAAATGCGTCCAAATTCCTGGGGTACGAAAATAACATATAATAAAGAAATATAAACAGCTTTCTCATTATTATTTTTTAAACAGCTGCACTCTGCTAAGCTGCATTATATACTTTTAATTTTTTAACGTCAGGCATTATAATGATAAGTATTTTCTATAACAGTTTCATTATATGTAAAGAGTGTTCTGATCCATAATAAATTTATGTAGTTAGAAAATACCAGTTGTTATATTTCGTTGAAAACACAGTGCATATTTTAATCGACAATTTAAAAAATGTTGATCGTACTACAGAATTTCATTCAGAAACAATTATAATTACCATTAGATGTGTTACATAAATACCACAGACAAATAAAATTATTTATATGACTTTAAAGGCCTATAGGAATATGAATTATAATTTTCCAACTGGACGAAAAATGTCCGGACCAGGATTCAAACCTGGGATCTCTTGGCTAAGCTGCCGTGCTCTAACAACTGAGATATCCCGGTCGAATCTGGAGGACATAATTCATCCAGTTTACCTTGTTGATCATAGGAACTGGTCTGATATTTTAATCAGCTCGACAGAATAGATCGCAGGTAGTGGAACTCCAGTAAACCCTGGATACGTGATTACACTAGATTAATTGTAACACAATTATTCGAATTGGTTAAGAAATCATATGAAATGTAATTTTCCAACTGGACGAAAAATGTCCGGACATTTTTCGTCCAGTTGGAAAATTACAATTCATATGATTTCATTACCAATTTGAATAATTGTGTTAAAATTAATCTAGCCTATAGGAATGTTTAATAAAATCTAAAATCTTGTTATAACAAATCTTGAAAAAATTCAGGTCTTCTATCGTAATTAATGTTTAAAAATTTTTGGGTTTGGCTGAAAGGAGGTAGCTGCATTTTTTAGATGTCCACTTTCTTGTAAACAAAATCTCGTAGAATAAGTATTTTTTGGATGTTAATTGTGGTAAACCACGCATAGTGTATAACTAATGCATATAAGAAGAAATATTCTTGACGGAATTGTGAAATTTAAATTTTAAAAGTTTTTTCCTTATTTTCCAAAAGTTGATAAATTAATCTACATCCATTTTTGCAGAAAATCTTCAATCCGCTCAAGATGTACTGTTGAATTAATATTCCAGGAATAGTAAATTGGTTTGTTACACTAGAAATTGAAAAATTAAATGCAATAAATCAAAAGTGCATATACTTAATTTTGTTGTCAACTGAAAAAAAAGTATATACCGGAAGAAAAATATTGAAAAACAACAACACACACACACATATATATGTCACATTTTAACTTCGTAATCGCTTTATTTTCCGTAAATTAAATCAAGTCCAGAGGTCTCCACCTAGGAAGTTTTGCAGTCGTACGCCGATCATTATAAGTCGTTCTGTGCTTATTGAAAAAATAAATAGGCAGTCAAGACCACTTCATAATTTATTAGGATCCAAGGAAAACTCGGTTATGCTTTTGTTTAGCTCTCATGATAATTCAATGCATTAGAAACAAGGAGCAGCTTCGTATACCAAATTAACCATTCGAAGAAATCAAAGCTGTTAAGGGGCGGCATCTTAGATTCTATCGGCATCCACGGAGATTTTTATTCCATGGTTGCGAGTCACGTGTCGGACCTCCCCTTACATCATGCTCCCGGGAAATCTGCGTTCTAGGCGGAAAACCCAGCGTATATCTCTTCTCCAACGCTCACGAATACAGAGCCGTCAAAACCATCTTTCAACCAATTAGCACTACGGAACTCAATTTCTGGGCGTTATGATTTGGAGGAGATTAAGCTGCAGACTGAAAAGCGCGGGAGAATATTCTATAATTATTCCGGAAAAATCTGATTCTTTCGAACAAATAAGAAAGAAAAAAAAATACGCAGGTGTTTTACCGAGTGTGGGCAGAATGCCAAGATAAAAATTTTACATTGAAACTGAGATTAGCTTTTATATTTTGAGCAAGAATACTTTTTTGCCAGAAAAATATAGGGAAATAAAAATAAAAAGATATAGGTTTTTTTTTTCGAGATAATTAAAATATTTAGTTGGGAAATTGATATTTTAAAAGAATTAAATTTTAGGATGCGTTAATGTAATGAAATAAAAAGTGTGTAATTTTAACACAACAGCACTTAGCGCCATTTTTTAAAGAGAGAATTTAGAATAAAGCATTTTTAGCTAGGCGGGATTTTGACAATCTAAATACTAGAACGAGAAAATAATTTAGAATAATGGGATTCAAACAGAATTATAGATTTGATGAGGCCAACGGCGACAAAATTATAAAAATTTGTTTCATATATATATATATATATATGATTAATAATGTTTAATCTGTTTAATAGCCTCTGCTTGTCAACCAGGAGAAAACTATTTAAATGCCTTCGAGGAGGACTTAAAGGAATTGACTGGGAGCAGAGACTTAATATCCAATCCGGACGTTCCACCGGTGAAGCCTGTTAGTACCCTTCCCTAGTGCATGGGTAATGAAAGTGGATAGGCTTCCTCCAACCCGCTTGGAACTGCATGGATGAATTTGGCCAACTCCTTCTTTATTTTATCATGAATTCACAAACCGAATCACAACACTCAATTCTCTGCAATCTGCATGTTCCTGATTATGGCAGCGATCAGAAAGACATGAAGACAGACGGTGCTAAAAATTACCGGGCTCGGCTTGTCTGCCATAAGTTGGTGGTCTTGGGTATAATGGACAATCCCTAGCTTCAGAAAACCGTTTACAGGAACATGAAGACGAATTAGAAAGAATCAACTGGGACATCCTAGAATTATGCAAAGTAATAAGAAAAGGTGAAGAGAAGATTGATCTTGCTAGTGGACATGTATGTACAGAGGTACAGAAGATGGAAAAACAAGTGGTGTTGGACTTGTGATTCATGAAATATGGACACATCACATTGGAGAATATGACAGTGCATCAGATAGAGTTGCAAGATTAGCTATAAAAGTGTCAAGAAGATTCAGGCTGCAAATTACCCAAGTTAATGCACCAACAATTAGCTATACTGATGAAGAAATTCAGAATTTCTATAAACAAGTAGCTTCAATACATCAAAATAGAAATGCTACATAAAATTAATAATGGTAGACTAGAATGCCACAATTGGGGAAAAAAGAAAATGAAGTTCTCAGTAGGAAATCGTGGATATGTGATGCGTAATGAAAGAGGAAACAAGTTGATTGATTTTCCAGAATGTGAACAGCTGTTTATCATGAATTCATTTTTCAAGAAAAAGGCGGAAAGAAAATGGACATGGCATAGTGCAAATGGCTCAACAAGTGAAATCGAATATATCTTGACAAACAAAAATCATCTTATTCAGGATTACAGCGTTCTCAGTAATTTCAAAACAGGAAGCGATCACAGGTTAGTTAGATGCAAACTGCTTTTAAATACTAAAGTGTAAACAATGAAGATTTTGCAATGGTAAAAAAATCAATCGATATTATAAATCTCCAGAAACATAATGAAGAATTTTATTTGGAACTTAAAAATCGTTTCCAAGTAATTTAATTAATTTTAGAAGAAGAGCAAGATGTTACAGTAGTGAGCAAGAAAATACCAAATACTCTACAAGAAATTGCAAGGACGATAGCTGGTGAAGCACAAGTAAAGCAGACAAAGAAAATAACAGAAGAAACAAGAAGATTGATGAAGAAACGCAGAGAATTTAACCCTAGAATGCTAACCATTCGTCTCCTGGACGAAGCCCATAACAAGTAACTTTAACCTGCCTCTCCCCAAAACGGAAATGGGTCGTGCCACTCAGTACCTTAATTTGACCTTGGATACTAAACTTAAGGATAATCCTTTTTCCCGAAATATTTGTGCACAAGGTGCTTTCAGAACAATATTCGTCTCGCAGACAAATGGTTAGCAGTTACGTTTGCATTTGAGAATCTGACTTTGTTTTTTTTCCTGTGCTGCCGTAACATATCAAAACGTTTTGTCGGAGAAAATGTTTGGGCTACATCTGGTACTATCTGGAAACTATTAAAAGAACTAAGTGATCAAGAAAATTCTATTTCTGGGAATAAATCAGAAACTGAAGATTTATTTGCAGTTGAAAATGACGAAATCACAGACAGCAATATAGATGAAAATTATGAATTACCCTTTGACAATACAGATGAAGAAAAAACAATGCTTGAAAAACAAACCCAGGAGGATAGAAATATGAAGTCAAATTACGAAGCTAAAATTGAAAACCGCAGTGTATCAAATAAAAGTGAATGGGTTGGAAAATTTTCGAAAATATTTGGGTCATATGACGTCTATAATTTATCCAGACAACATTCCGCTCACGGGTAAACATAAGTCAAAATGGTCATCTACTCCTCAATTAAGTAAGACAAGGTCAGCAGATCGAAATATCTCATAGAATTTGTTAACTCCACAAAAAGAGTCGTAAACACATTGGATAAGATATGTAATAACAGGTCATGTAGTAGGGAAACACGCTGATTGCCTCTTTGCGTGTTTTATGATATGGTAAATATTAGTTTATTTAATGCACATGTTATATATGTGCATAACATGGCTAAAAAATTCGAAAAAGCATTATCCAGAAAAAGTTCGCGATAAAGCTAAGTGAAGATCTTCTTGCTCAGTGGATGAAGAAGCATTTCCACGTATCAACTTTGTCCCGATCAACAAGTACAGTTATAAGTGAACTTTTGAAATTAGATATGAACATTCAAAAACTCGGACAATCTGAATATAAAAAAAGGAGAAATTCTGCATTTTGCCCGTACAATTTGCGTAGAATGACGCGCAACTTTTGTCTAATATGTTCCAGAGCAATATGTGGTGAACATCACGTAATATATGTAAAGATTTCTTTGAAAATAAATAAATCGTGCTTTCTTGCTTACTTGCAGATCGAGAGTGATAAAGTCACTTGCAGGTAGTATACATTTATTCTAATTATCTTTTAAAATTTATTTTAAGCCCGTCTACCCACCTTTCGTCTGGGAGACGAATGGTTATCATTCCCGTAAGTTTTTCAAAGGGTAGCATTCTAGGGTTAAAATGAAGAAAACCTATCCTAAATCAAGAATTGAATATGCAGAATTATGTAAAATGGTAAGAAAATGTGTTATAGAAGATATAAAAAAAATTAACTGTGATCTAGTCAAGAAAGGTCTAGAAGATAACAAAAGTTTAAAATCAGCTAAACGCAAACTGTTTGTTGGAAGAAAAGTTATTTTTGCACTGAAGAGGGCAGATGAAGCAATCCCCAAAATCAATTATGAAATAGTACACATTGTCGAAAAATTCTATAACGATCTATATAAATGTGAAGATCAAAGAGAAACCAACCTACGTGATCCACAAGTAAAAAGAACAGAAACTGAAGAGATAATCTCAGTGATGACTGATGAAGTTGTACAAGCCATTTAGATGAATGAAAAATAGCAAATGCCCTCGCGAAGACGGAATTAAAATTGACTTTATCAAAGAAGCAGGAGAAAAATTTGCAAAAATGCTAGCCTTACTGTTTTCCAAATGTCTCGAGAAATCTGTTGCACCAGAAGTTTGGAATAATGCCGTGATGGTGCTACTCTAGAAGAAAGGGGAGAAAGTAAACATTAAAAACTACCATCAAGCAGCTTACTGTCAGTGTTTTTTTAAATTTTCATCAACGTTTTAACGAAAAGACTTGAATCAACTATGGACTCAGGTCAACTTAGAGAACACATGGGATTTCGAAGTGGATTTAGCAAAATGGGTCATATTCAAACAGTAAGGGAACTCATAGAAAATTATAAGGAATATAATTTACCTCTCTGCCCTGACTTTATTGATTATGAAAAAGCATTTGATTAAGTCTACACATATGCAGTAGTTAAATCTCAGGAGGACATTTGTATAGACAAACCTTACATAAATATCATAAAGAAGATTTACAAGAAAGCAACAGCCACCATCGGTTTGGACAAAGGAAAGCGAAGATCAAGCTTGGAAAAGGAGTAAGACTAGAAGACACAATTTCGCCTAAGCTTTTTACTGCTGTCTTAAAAAATAATTTCAAGCAGCAGCTAGATTGGGAAAACAAAGGTATTAGAATACATGGGGAATATTTAAGTGATCTCCGGTTTGCTGATGACATTTTAATTTTCAGTAATAGCCCTGAAGAATTGGAAAATATGCTAAAAGATTTGGCAGAAACTAACATTAATGTGGGATTAAAAATAAATATGGAAAAGTGTAAGGTGATATTCAACCCATTTGCATCAAAAAAGAAAATCGTCTACAACAACACTGAGATTAAAGAAGTGCAAATTTATGTGCACCTTGGACAGTAAATATCATCGAACAACCGTATCATGAACGAAATCAATAGAAGAATAAGAACTGGATGGAGTACGTTTGGGAAGAATAATATTACTCAATATTATTCTGAAGAGTAACATTCCTTTTTGTATGAAAAGAAAGGTGTGCTTGTACTAACGTATGGAGCAGAAACATGGACGCTAACAAAACGGATGGTACAAAGATTACAAACAACACAGCAAACTATGGAAAGATGTATGCTAGGCATAACTAGACGAGACAGAAAGAGAATAGCCTGGATAAGAAGTCATCCAAAAGCTTCTTAATGTTATGTGAATTGATCAATGTAACGATTCAGAATCCGATAGAATATTCCTCGTTATATCCCATGAATAACAATTCAATTTTTTTTTCAAATTCATTTTTAAAGGATTGTAAAATATTTATAATAGCTTACAATGAATTTTTCTTATTCCTCATATAGTATCTGCCCTGTTTTTTTTCGTTTTCTTTTCAATTTGTGAATAAATAAAAATTTGACTTTGAGTCTGGTTAAGTCAGGTGAATTAGAGTCTTTGCCCGAAGTCTGGTATAGAAATCGACTGCTCATAGTGTCGGGTCTAGCCCTTCTCATCTCTGATACTAAATAGTTTTACAGTATTTAACCTTACAGTGCACTGTGGGTGTGGATCTCATATGAATCAATTAAAATTTAAAATTTAATAAATACAGGGTGTTCCACAAGGTACAGTCCAAGGTCCTAATATGTACAGATTCCGATAGAGCACGTCAATATGAGTATTTTGAATGGTAACATGTGGGGTCCCGGAATATAGCGTCATAGTCTAATTACAGGATGAACGTTATTGACGAATCTGATAGTGGGTATTCCAAATGACGATGTGTACGACGAATGCACAACATGAAAGATTCCCCAGATGGCTATGCAAATTTGTGGCAACCAATGAGAGGAAAAACGCGTCTGGCAGTGAATATGCAATATCTCTCCGCGGCATAAAGCTAGAGGAGTTGGGCGTTATTTGCTAGGAAAGTAGGGTTGTATCGTTATCGTTTCGTTTTTGTTGTGTTACCGTTTCGGTTCTGAAATGAGCAAATATTCCATTGCGCATCGTGTTTTCATGGTACTGACTTACCATGAATTGCAATCCCCAATGGCTGTGTTCAGAAAAATCAAGAAAAAATTCGGCAATCACCACAACATAAGCGGCACGACGATCAAACGAACGTACGACAAATTTAAGGAGACCGGCAGTGTGTTAGACAATGTGCTAGCGATGGGGACTAAAGAGATGAGTGCACGAATCGAAGTTAATGTTAAGAAAGTGACAGAAGTGCGACAGAAGTGTCTATCAGCTTCGGTACGACAGGTGGCTCAAAAAGTCGACATGTCCAAAAGGACGGTGCATCGGATAATGAGGAGGAATGTGGTTTTGTTCCCTTACAAAATCGAAATCAATCAACCATTGACGGCATTGGATGGTTTAAGGAGGTTTTACTTTGCAAACACGATGATTAGTAAGGTTGAAGATGGCGAAATGGATTTTAATCGGATCTGGTTCAGTGACGAGGCGCACTTCCACCTCCAAGGATATGTTAACAAACAGATTTGGAGGTTCTGGGCCAACGGAAATCCCCATCATGCAATAGTTAGGCCACTGCACCCACTGAGACTTACAGTTTGGTGTGCGTTATCTGCCGAAGGCATCATTGGACCAATTTTTTTCACCGGAAATGTCACCGGTGACGCTTATCTTGACGTGTTGCATAACTGTGTCATTCCATTCTTGCATGGCATGGATAAGATAAGCGATTATTGGTTTATGCAAGATGGTGCTAGACCTCACCGCACTCAGCGTAACTTCGACCTCTTAACGGAACATTTTCACGATAGAATCATCGGGTTGGACTCCATTACGAAAACAGGCAATGGTATAGTGTGTCCGCCGTACTCCCCGGATCTTAACCCGTGTGACTTTTCTTTATGGGGACATCTGAAAGACACAGTATATCGCACACAGCCCAAAACATTAGACGACTTGAGAGCAGCAATTGAAAACAAGATGAAGAAATTTGGAAGAGATCTATTGCAAAAAACAATTGTGAACTTCCATTCCAGACTTTAAAATGTTATTTTTTCAAACGGCAGACATTTCGAAAATCTGATGTATGGAAAGTTCTCAATAAACATTAATTTTACTTGTTTTTTTTTCTCATTTCTTGTGTTTTTCATATGACAAGCTTCACACCTTACTTACACTATCGCGCTATACTCGGGGACCCCAGATGTTACCATTTAAAATACTCATATTGACGTACTATATCCGAATCTGTACATATTAGACGCTGCATACTTTGTGGGATACCCTGTAAATTCAGTTCCATGCAATCACATGCAATATTTATATAAATAAGGAAAGAAGTTTGTGTTTGTGTTTGTGTTTATTTGTGTGTGTGCATATGTTTGAGTGCTGTGTTCTTAAGACTTCTCTGCCCGCAACAAGGTTTGAAAGGAAGGTATCTCTATATCTGTAGTTATGCATTCTGAAGCGTTATTTTAAATTTTGTTTTTAATTATTTATGCAATTTTTGGCGTTTTTCAATGTTTAACGGCGGTTTTTTAACATTAGTAATAATAATCCGGTTTCAATCATTTAGCTCAATAGAGTAAATTTGTCCATTTTCAATAAAGTTATTCGGAATTCGTACGATTTTTGAATTTTTCGCGATTTTTCAATGCGATTTTTAGAGTTTTTCACGTTTTGCGACGATTGTTTGACATTGGTAAAAGGAATTCGGTTTCAAACTTTTAGTCAAATATAATAATTTTTGCCCTCAACAAATATTGAATTTTTAGCGATTTTTAATGGAATTTTCTTTTTTTACAGTCGATTTTTTACAGTCGTAAAGTTCTATTTGAAACTTTTAGCATTTTGAATTTTGTTCTCTGTGATTTTTTTAATTTTAGCGATTTTAAGGCTAGAGATTTTCAACGAGATGTGCAGCGTTTTTTATGCCCCGCAGCGACTTTTTTTTTTTTACATTTGAAAAATGAATTCTGTTTTAAGTTTGTAGAATAAAGTAGTAAATTCTGTCCTCCGCGATATTTAATTTCTTAGAGATTTTTAATGCAATTTTCAATACGATTTTTAATATTTTTTTCACGCTCCATGGCGATTTTTTCACTTTCGTAAAATAATTCTGTTTAGAGTGTTTTAGTTCTCTATAGCAAATTTTGTTCAATGTTAATTTTGAATTTTTACGATTTTTAGGCAGTTTTCAATGCGATTTTTAGCGTTTTTGGCGTTTATCGCAGATTTTTTGACTTGCGTGAAAGAATTCCTTTTGGAATGCTGTAGCCCATTATAGTAAATTTTGTTCAATGCGGTTTTTGAATGTTTGCGATTCTTAAACAATTTTCATTGCGATTTTTAGCTGTTTTCGTGTTTCGTGGCAATTATTTGACATTCGAAGAAGGAATTTGATTTCATACTTTTAGCATGCATAGTATAAAGTAAACTTTGACCTCTACGATTGTTGATTTTTTTGAAATTTTTAATGCCATTTTCAATGATATGTTTAGCAGTTTTTCGTGTTTCGAGGTGATATATGGACATTCGTAAATTAAATTCCATTTTCAAATTTTAGCCTAATATAGTAAATTTTGTCCTCTCTGTTTTTTGATTTTTTTTAACAATTTTTAATGCGAATTTTAGCGCTTCTTTATCTACCACTGTGTTTTTTGACATTCGTAAAAATAATTCGGTTTCAAACTTTTACTCTCTAATATAGTAAATTTTGTCCTCTGCGATTTTTGGAAGTTTTTGCGATTTTAAATGCGATTTTCATCGTTTTATCGTTTGTCGCACCGTTTCTTTTTACATTCGTGAAATAAATCATTTTCATTGTTTTAGATCACCCATAGTAAATTTTTTTTCTCTGTATTTCTTTTAATTTTTAGCAATCTTTTATGCGGTTTTTATCGGGTTTTTTTCCATTTTGCTGCGATTTTTCCACTTTAGTAAATGGAATCTGGTTTTAATCGTTTAGCCCAATATTGTAAATGTTACCTTCTTTTCAATAGATCTTATTCAGAATTCGTGTAGTGATTTTCGATTGTTTCGCGATTTTTATGCAATTTTTAGTGTTTTTTCGCAATTTGCTGAGATTTTTACGCTTTAGTAAAAGGAATCCGGTTTCAATTTCTCATCCAGTATAGTAAATTTTTGGTCTCTTTTCAATAAAGTTTACCCGGAATTAGTGCAGCTATTTTGTATTGCGATTTTCAGTTGCGATTATATCTGATTTTTTGTCGGCCCCGGAAAACGCCGAGGGGGTCAACTAGTGTTTCCATAAAAATATTTACCCTATTCACACTCAGGTCTGATATTGCGAAGGTTAAAAGAAAATATTTAATAACTCTGGTATATAACTGTACATATGAAAAGAAAAACTAATTTTTCAAAAGAAAAACTCGTGCACCTTAAGATTAAAACTTGAGATGGTGTAGATTAAGATGGGGTAGATGTTTAGCTATATCTTGGTTAAATGTTGTTGCCGTGGCTACATAATTATATGATATATTTCCCCAAGACTGGATTTTTGACATTTTGGAAATGCTGTGTCAATTTCCTCACGATATATACAGCCAGTGTAAATCCAAAAAAGCTACTATTTACGTAATTTTAGCACTTCATTGGAAATATTTCCAATTTAAAGCCAATATTTGAGCAGTAATGTCTCAGTATTATATTGGAAACATTTCCAATAAAACGCCAGCGTTGTATATTAATGGCGTTTTATTCATTTATTGACTTTATATGAAAATACAATTTTGCATTGCGATTTTTAGAGTTTTTTCGCAATATGTGTGATTTTTTGTCGCACCCGGAAAACGCCGAGCGGGTCAAGTAGTGTTTCAATAAAAATATTTACCCTATTCAAACTCAGGTCTAATATTACGAAGGTTTAAAGAAAATATTTAATATCTCTGATATATAACTGTAAATATGAAAAGAAAAAAAAAATATTTTTTCAAAAGAAAAACCCGTGCACCTTAAAATTAAAACTTGAGATTGTATAAATTAAGATGGGGTAGATGTTTGGCTATATCTTGGTTAAATGTTGTTGTCGTGGTTATATAATTATATGATATATTTCCCCAAGACAGGGTTTTTGACATTTTGCAAATACTGTGCCAATTTCCTCACGATATATACAGCCAGTGTAAAGCCAAAACAGCTACTATTTACGTAATTTTAGCACTTCATTGGAAATTAAAGCCAATATTTGAGCAGTATTGTCTCAGTATTATATTAGAAACATTTCCAATAAAACACCAGAGTTGTATATTAATGACGTTTTATTCATTTATTGGCTTTATATGACAATACAATAATAATATCATTGTTAATTTTTTGTATATTTGTTAAATATTAACATGAAATGTGTTATAATATTGCAATGTTCACATTTTGAAAGTATTGTATCAATTTTGGCAAAAAAAAAAATATTTCGTCAAAGTAAAGCCAATAAAATCAATGAATTTAGCAATATTTACATTTAATTTCATACATTTCAACACAAGCCAATACTTTTGACACATGGGTATTTCATGGAAAGTATTTTTAATGCATACTCATTATTTCTCAAACATTAGTATTTAATTGTAGTATTTTTATTGTAAAAAAGATTTTTAAATCGTTTTGGCTTTGCTTCAAAATATTTACAGTGACCACTATTGTCGTTTTATTCGACTAATATTGGATTGCTTTTAGGAATATATTGACATAATGAATTTAAAAACCTTACACCTTACGAAGTTACGTAAGAATAAGAAATAAGTACTGAAATCAGGGTCTCATTAAAATTATGTTAGAATACGAAATTGGTACTACACTGTTAAAAGTTTGCAGCAAACTGTCCAGTCATTCAAATGTTTTTATAGAAAACGGTTATATTACCGTATTTTAACTCTCTTATAACCATAATATAGACAATAATATGGTCAGAATAGAGTTAAATTACGATTATATAAATATTTTCTATAAAAACGGTCGAATGACTGGACAGTTTGCAGCAAAATTTTAACAGTGAAGAAATCAGGATCCCATTAAAATAACGTAAGAATACGAAACTGGTACTAGAATTCAGGATACTATTAAAATTACGTAAGTACACCAAATTGGTACTGGAAAACAAGATCCCAGTAAAATGTCAGCATTTTTTCGAAAACATTATTCCGATGAAAATGATTACCTATATGAGTCAGAAATTATAGAATATGGATTTCAGAAAATTTTTGATATATAAGAGTAGCAATACCAAAAATCAAATTAAATTGTTATTTTCACTAAATAAACAAATTCTGTACTGTATACGGAATCTATACTAGAAAAATGCCTGTCAGTATAATTTTAATTTTAATTTATAGATTATCAATTAGAGGGTTGTTATTTCGAAACAAAATGAGAACAAATATGTCTAAGATATAAATTATTTTTAACAATTTGTATGAAAAGTTTATATTTTAATAAACCTGCTTTTACTTATATTTGAACATTCCAATTTCCTGTGATGAAATAAGTTTTAAATCAAAGTAACATATTTGAAGAAGCTTGTATATATTGTTTTGCAAAATAATGCTTTTAACATCGAGGATTTCCTTTCTCATAAAATATTAATTTATAAAAACTTTTAATAGCTTTTAGAATTTATTTCTGGTTTGATATTTTTGCTACTTCATTATCATAACATTTATTTAAAAATACCATTTTCTGTAGTAACATTAAAAAACCATTGAAAGCAACGTATTTTAAAAATAACGAATGAAGTTCTTAATTTATAATTAGCCTTTTCGAAGACAGAAATACGAATAAAGTTACCTTATTAAGCGATATGGTTATTTTAAATATACGTTTAATTTGTTTGTTTTATTACAATGGATTTTTAAAATATTTAGTTCTTTAAAAAAATCAACAAGATTAAAATAATTACGTTATTTCCTGTGAAAGGCGAAATATTTGTTGGAAAATTAATAAGTTAGTTCATGTAAAAAAACTGTTATGTTTAAAAATGTGAAATAATAGTAAATAAGGCTAGGAAATAATAATGTATTTTTATTTTTATGGAAATTTCGTTCTGTATTGAGAAAACTTTAATAAAGAAAAGAAACTTTCTGAAGAGCAAAAACAAATTATCAATATAAGTTGTTTAATATTTTGATAAAATTGTTTTAACTACTCAATTCTATTTTTATAAATTCAACAAAAAGTGTTAGTTTCAGAAAAAAATAATATTACAGAAATTTACATATGCATTTGTATTTATTTATACGCATATTCACATATGAGCACAGCTAAAAAGCATTAAATGATCAGTTTGAAGGAAAACATGTGTTGGTATCATCTTTCTTTGAGTAGAAGTGCAACATATACTGCTATGTATTCCTATAAAAGTGTGATACTAGAAAATTTGTCTCACAAAATTATTTTATGAAATATACTAGAAAAATTCGTCTAAGACGGTGCCTGAGATTTAAATAGTTTCGGTATTCTGATGCAAATTTTAAAAAAAAAATTGCATAAATAATGGAAAATAAATTCTTACAATTTTATGCGATGTTGATAGGTTATATATTACCGCGTACTACTAAGTCTGTTCAACCTATATTTTGCATGGAATTTACAACGCAACGTAGTATAAAGTCTAAGATAGAGTCCTATCGGATACTGGGTTAAATATAAAATAACATATCTTCCTCTAGCGAGCCATTCTCAATTGCAATAGTATCCGAGCAATGGGTCGAAGGCGATGTTATGCTGGGTTGAGGAACAAACGACCACATTTTAAATATTGTACAATTAGTTTATCTGTTGTAAGGAACGTGCTTCTTCAGTGATCTCGAATCACCCCGGCTTATGTACGGCACGAGGACTGGGTGTCTGGCAGTAGACGCAGTGGTAGCCGGTTTCACTTTCGAGATTGGGCTAAAGAGGGGTCTCTGGGGGGGCGGTACTGACATAGCAGCGCTTTCGGTTCCATGGGCATGCTCAAATTTCGTTGACCAAGCGTAGCGGGACTAAGAACTTTTTCGGGGTGGTCCGACCTAGGTGCGGCATCATGCGGCCTGTTACTCACTTTTCTTACTCCAGACACTCCAGAGACTAGCTGAGATTGCTTCTCTCGGCCGGTCTCAGGGCCCTGGCTGGTGTGGTCGTTGCAGGTTTGGGTCCGTTGCAGGTTTGGGCCGGATGTGTGGTGGCTTCCGGTTAAAAGCATGGAAAGCAGGTGGTCGTATCCTGGCGAGGAGGACAAACGGTCTTGACCTATACCAAGGTCTGGATGGACCTTTTTTTCTTTAATTCCTATTGTGCCACAGGCCTAGTCACATTGGGTCGTGACGGTGGTGTGGAACGAACTTTCCTTTTTTTGTATCTATCGTAATTAAATGTTATCAATGTTTTATTTGTTGTTATTTTCCATCCTCTGGAGAGGTAACTTTTGTCCAGAGGTAACTTTTGTAGGTGCTCCTCGATTCCGACCGAGGATAAAGCAAATCTCGTCAAGGAGCCATTGCTCAGTTCTTGGTCCCTGGTCCCTTCAGTAGGTTCCTGTAAGACCTAGGTGCGATGGTATAATGCACTATCCCCCGTGAACCGGACCTGATCCGGCTTCTCTGATACTATCGAGTGGGTCCCGAACTATCAACAGGGAACCCTGAATGGGTGCCTATGCAGCAGCGTCCTGATTTCTTGAGTAGCAAAGCGGATGGGTCATGTCCAGTAGTGGAAGAGCACTCAAGAGACCTTCCCCTCGCCGCCCAAGAGTCTTATCTGTTGCAAGCCACGAGTTTTCTGAGTCGTCACGAATCGGCCTGGGTTCGGGACAAAAGGATAACCGGAAGCTCAACCGAGGACATTGTAGCGGCAGCAATCATTTTTGGATGTTTCTTAAGTAGGGTCCAAGACGGGGAGGTGTTGATGAAACTCCACTTCCGGTCGCAGGACTACTCTACCGAGATCAAGAGTGTCCAGGGATTCCGTCTCCACCGCAGCAACTCTACTTTCTTATACGGAAGGTGACAGCTGTGAGGCGAACTTGTTGTAGTAGCGAAAGCAGGTGGTTGTGTGTGTGGGGGGGGGGGGATGAGCGAACGGAGTACAGGTTCTACCAGGTAAGGCCGACGCACATTATTTTTCTTTTTTCTTCTACTTTGTATCCTTGACGCCTGAATCATAGTCACCCCGGGGTACGCTGGATGCGGGGACAAATTGTCCTTTTCGATGTGTATCGATCAATTTATTTTTTATTAATATTTTATGTTTTGTGTAGTTTTTGTCCTTCGGCAAGGAGCTAGTGGTCGCCTCTGCAGGCACTTCACGATCTGAGCTGGCGGTAGAGCAATTCTCGGGCATTGGCTTCACGCTAGTCTCTGAAGTGTGGTTTGCTCTTGAGGACTGTCACTCAGGGCAATTACGCGTCGGGTCACTGCTTGTGGACCGGAACAGCTCCAACTTCTTTCAGTGTGTAAATTGGTCACAGTGGGTTCTATCGCAGTGTCAGGTGTTTAGTTTATAATTCCTGTTATGTCCAGCATTAGACGGCAGTACACAGCCGATAAGTCGGCAGTACACAGCCGATAAGACCAGCTCAATACGTACAATAATATAATTCAATACAATTCTACAATAATATTATTCAATACAATTCTACAATAATATAATTCAATACAATTCTACAATAATATAATTCAATATATATATATATATATATATGTTACACATATATAAGAAAACTGAACACACAGAGAAAACTTCAGAAACTTTATTAATTGAAAAATGGTGTTAAATAAAACCCATAAAAACAGTAAAAAGTTTCTATATATAAACTGATTACATGTTTTGGTTTAACTTTTTTAAGACAAATGAGAATTATCTATAGTTGCATGATCTACAATACAATGATTTGAAACGTTCTCATTTATATTCCTCATGTTCTCTCTGATATTACACACATCATATTAAATGTAAAAAGACAATGACATAACGTGAGTAATCTGAGACAGAACGTAAAAACGTGAATGATGGCGTTTTAATTCATTGCATTATAGATCGTTCAATTAAAAAAAAATTGTCTTGAAAAAGTTTTTGGTGAAGCAAAATCATGCATACAGCTCCTTTTTTAATTGATTTATACGAGACTAAACTAACAAATCGCTACTTTAAAGTGGAATTTATAATTTTCTAATTTACGATAGAAAAGCTATGTAAAATTATCTACTTTTTAATAGACATGCTAATAATGGTAGGCAGTTTTTTACATTTACATTTTTAAAAATCATATTTCCTATTTAATCGTTAAAATGTGTTTCAACATATTAAAATGTCATTTAAAAATGTACAAAATTAATTTATGTTATATAAGATTTCTCATACATAATAAATGTAGATGAAACATGATCAACAACACATGTCAATTGCAGAATTTGCCAAAAATTTTATCGACTAAATTTTTAATTAATATTTGATTTATTGATGTGATGGTAAATGAATATTTATTTCACGACATAAAATTCAAAAAAGAATATTTACATTTTTTGGAGACATTTCTCAAAAAAGGTGCTTGTAATAATCTAATTTTAATATCCCGTTTTATGTGTCATATTAAAGCATACAAATACAGAACGAAACTAAAATCGAAAATATGAGATATTTATAGACTTTCTAAGATTAAAACACACATTAACAGTAATTCTAATTTTAATGAAATTATTTTAGAGGGGATGTAAATTTGCGAAATTGATCACCATTTCTTTTTAAATTAAATGCTTAATTAAATAAAACTCTAGAATAAAAATTTCTATAACAAAATTATATTATGAATTCATTATTAGATAACAGTAATCAAGCATTGTTTAGCTATAATGTTGTAAGATAAATACAATTTCACCGACGTTTATGACGCAAAAATTAAAAAATGTAAGAAAAGAATCATGTTAAAAGAAAAAAAATCACCATTGTAGAATGTATGTTCGAATTAAATGCTCTGAAATGACATAGTGCAGTTGAAAATTCTCCTTAAGCAATTTCCGTCAATAAACAGAAATGTACCCACCATTTTTTGTGCAGCCATATATATGATGTATAGGATTTATATAAACTAAGTAATATGCAAAAAAATAGTTAAATTTAAAAATGGTACCACAACTGAAAACTCACTTCCAGCAATTACTGATCATAGACATTATTGTGACCAAATTATTTTGTATGTCCCTGTAAATGACCGATGAACGCTATGCTAATCTTATAATGAACCTGAGTGATATATATCAATTTCAATATGTATGAAATAGTGTAACATCATTAAAATACACCGCAAAAGATTTGTTCCACAGACCATAATAATATAACGGAATTATTTTGAGTGTCCTGTAAAAAAATACGACAGATACTACGCGCTTAATTTTCAATACCATGTATGCCATAGCACAACTCAAACTCATATATCAATTGCATGAGATCTCGAGTATATTTTCGCGAGTTAGAGCATGGACAGACCGCAGGCAGACACACAAACCAAATTCATAAATACTTTTCAACTATGTTGGAAAGTGTCAGAAAGCTAATAAAAATATATGTCGTCTCAAAATATGGAACTTGGACATCATAATCGTCGAAAAACTATTTTTACAAGATTGATTTTGTTGCACAAAAATTATTATTATTATTGTTATTTTTTTTAATTTAACAATATTTTGTTTCCTATAAAGTATACGCTATTACAACGGAGGGTAAACGGAGTTTAAAAAAATCTCTAAAACCCTCCATTCAATCCCTGATGATTTCTCCTTATTAATTTTAAACAATAAATGTTTTTAGATATTACCTCATAACTCAGAATGATATGTTAATGAGAAAATAACTATACACTGAGAAAAATGACACTTTCAGATCTGAGTAAATCGATGTTTTCATTTTGTTATGAAACTTTTTGTTAGAAATATGACGACCCAATACTTTCAATTCTGAAATACCAGAAATAATCAGAATGATGAAACATGTACATGCTGAAAATTGAGCACATAGAAATCACTTCATACTCATTTTAAAACATGGACATACTCAAAAATGATTAGAATCAGTTCAAACGCATTTTTGAAACATGCAAATACTCAAAAATGAGCACATAGAAGTCAATTTATACTCATTTTTGAAACATGGTTATACTCAAATGTGAGCACATTATGTTTTATTCTTGAGTGTGTGCATATTTTCAGAAATCAAAATTAAGTAATTTTGATTCGGAACCATTTTGACTATGCGATACACTCAGACTTGAGTATTTTTTGCTCAGTTTTGAAAATGTCGTTTTTAGATTGTAATTAAAGCACCACATGTTATTAAATTTTATACTTACGAAAATATTATAATGCAATAAGGCATCAGACAATCTTTAAAAAAAAAATGAGCGCCAACTTCCATAAAACGTGCTTGTGTATTATTTTTTAAGAAAATCCTTTTTTTTTTCTTTTAAACATTGATTTCAATATTTAAAATCAAATATCCAATAATAAACAAATAATTATCGTAACAAAAAATTAAATATGCTAAAAAATAAAATAACGAAAAAAGAATATGGTAGTTTTTATACCTTTTCGAATATTTAAATTTAACGACTTGAAGAAAATTAACTACTTTATTCTTTACGTAAAAATCTACATCTTTCCCATGTAAATAGCTCGTCAATGTATAATCCCTCTATTCAAATACCTCCTCTTGCATAAAATGTATCTTTTTTTAAAATACTTTATGCTTTTTTCAAAGACATGCACTTTTTATGCGTAATAATTCTTTATTGATATGCATCAAGTTCCCAGGTGTCGAGAGCATAGTATAATTAAAATAGATTTTTATTTCTTTACTAGCTTACCCGTCCGGGGTTATTTGGACCCGAAGTATTAACCTTAATTATATCTCAAATTTGTATTAATTTATATATTTAAACCGATTTTGTAAGAACATACCATTTTAAACGTAAACTTTTCCAAACGAACTTTGTATCGCGGATCCTGCAATATTTATTAGTTATATGATTTTGCGTATTTCCGCAAAAAATAACGGATTCAGAATTTTAAAGTATGCAAGTGTGTGTTTTTTTTTGTTATTGTCCAAATCCTTTGAATTTTTCATGAGTCATAAATATGATGGCTTCGAAGCCTATATAAAAATTTCGTGAAAAAATATTGATGTTTAGTGTAAAAAGCTTGTAAAAGACTTTTTTTTAAATTAAATAATTAAAAAATTAAAAAATTAAAAAAATAGTTCTTATTTACCAAACTCTTTAAATTGTTATCAGTTATAAATATAATTGATTTGAAGCTCGTGTAAAAAATTCATACTGGTATTTAGTTGTAAAAGGGCTGTGTTTTCTTCTCACTCTTTTTTTCATTAACACTTTCCAACTTAGTTGAAAAGACTTTATGAATTCCGTCTGTCCGTGCTCTAACTCTCGTAAATATACTTGGATTGTCATGAATTTTTTACACATTATTGAATTTTACGACAGAATGTTGGTATTGGAAATAAAGTGTATAGTATTAATAGTCCATTTACAGGGACACACAAAAGAATTCCGTTACATTATGGTAGCATTTATAATTCAATTACAGGAACGTACAAAATAATTCCTTTACATTATGATTTATGTGGAAAAATCGTTTGCGGTTCATTTTGAGCATGTTATGATACTTGAAACATAATGATATTTAAAAAGATAACTAAGGTTAAAAAAAGATTAAAAAAAAGATAACTTATTTTCTATAAAATATGGAATGCGTAGGATTTATCGTTCATTTACAGAGACGCACAAAAGAATTCGGTTAAAGGACTGACCATGATCTGTAATTGCTGAAATTGCCTTTTTTGCTGTGGTATGCAGTTTTATGTAATATTTAGTGCAATACGTGTTGTTGACAAATTCTGTAGATCATATACAGGGCTACACGAAAGACTTCGAATATGGGCAACAATTGTTGAAAATGGATTATTGCTGAGTTATATAATGTTTAAATTGCTTATTTATATCTCAGTTCATTTTAGAAAAAAAATAATTTTCTTAATAATAATCTGTTAGTGTTGGAAAGTGTTTCATAATCTATGCCGGGTGCATGATTTTTCTGTCTTGTTTCGCGTCGAATCGTTTAATAAAAAAACAAAATTGTCAACAATAAGAAATCTTAAGAGTATTAACAACATAATAATTACATAAAAAATTGGCATTTTTACAATGTAAAACGTTCAGTTACAAACTGCACCTGTTCAATCGCGCTTCGAATAAAATTATCTCTTTTAAAAGTGTTTTATGGTTTTATGAAAGAGATGGATTTTCCACGCTTTACACTTTTATATAGCAGTGCATCAATCTCCCCAGGGAATATAGAAAATATTTATTATGCAGACTAAAATAAATAGTTTTCTATTCCTTTTTCTTTTTTCTACGTAGATAAGAAAAATGTATTGGAATTGTGAATTGATATATAATTTTTTTTGATAGATTTGCATGTTTCGGGATGTCCTGAACACGATTTGACTATTTTTAGAAAATATCCATATGTTTAGTATCTTGGTCTGCGTGTGACACAAATAAGATAAATTTAATTTTTATTTAATTAAGTTTTAGATTAGATAATCTAATAGCTTTTTAAAATATGTATCATTTTCAAAAAAAATGGAGACTGTTGCTTTTCACCAATTCATTATAAAAGAATTCTATTATTTTTTTTTCACTTATATTTTTAGTATAAGCTGTATATTTTTCTTTAATATCTCAGAATAGAAATACACCTCATTTTTTTTTCGTAATGTTAATTTTACTCTCAACTATTATTATTATTATTTTTTATATCTGACTATTATTCATATTTCTATAGTAAATTTGTGAATGGCCCATATTTCGCAACATAAAAGATGCTTCAATTTAAAGTGCTATTACTCGTAGTTTTAATCGTAGAAGAATGGAATTTTGTTTGTCTTACTTCTTAGTGTAATAGGATTATTTTTACTAACTATAACTTAAAAGTCTGGGGACAATATAAAATTTTTTATTTCGTAACTTTCTGAGAAATGTTTTTATTGACCCAAATCGCTTTTAAAATACTTCCTTACCTCATTTAAAACATATGTCTATGAATAACCGGTTTCTGAATTACCTATTGGACACCGTTGAGAGTGGACCTTATAAGTGGCTATACCCTTTTGTCGCCAAACTTTCTTATAAACTAATACATGCAGTTTAATCAAACTTCAGATTAAACATTGGCATAAATTGGCAATGATTAGGTTTTGGTATATATTGCCTAAGACGTTGCGCTATTATACTGCATGGTTCGCTATTTCCTTGAGAGCTATATCGCAAGAACCAATGGACGCAGTTTAATCAAATTTCAGATTCTGTTAGATCTTGGCATAAATAGATGCTTATTATGTTTGGAATGTAGGTAATATTACTATGCTGTGTTCTTCATGATTTCCGCGATATGTACATCTCAATAATTAATGCACGGAACTTAATGAAAATGCATTTTGTGTTGCACCTTGACATACATTTACTCACTCAGTTTTGACTTTGATCACACACAATTGGGTGTGTGTGTGTGTGGGGGGTGGGTGCTGTTATCTTATGTTTGAAGAAAGATCCTTAATGAGGTTGGAATTTAAAACATATGTCTATAACTAACCGGTTTCTGAATTACCTATTGGACACCGTTGAGAGTGGACCTTATAAGTGGCTATACCCTTTTGTCGCCAAACTTTCTGATAAACTAATACATGCAGTTTAATCAAACTTCAGATTAAACATTGGCATAAATTGGCAATGATTAGGTTTTGGTATATATTGCCTAAGAGGTTGCGCTATTATACTGCATGGTTCACGATTTCCTTCAGAGCTATATCGCAAGAACCAATGGACGAAATTGAATCAAATTTCAGATTCTGTTAGATCTTGGCATAAATAGATGCTTATTATGTTTGGCAAGTAGGTAATATTACTATGCTGTGTTCTTCATGATTTCCGCGATATGTACATCTCAATAACTAATGCACGGAACTTAATGAAAATGCATTTTGTGTTACACCTTGATATACATTTACTCACTCAGTTTTGACTTTGATCACACACAATTGGGTGTGTGTGTGGGGGGGGGGGGGGTGCTGTTATCTTATGTTTGAAGAAAGATCCTTAATCAGGTTGGAATCAATTGATTCATTTTAGCAAGGGTGGTGTTGCAATGTTATTAATTCCATGATTGTAAGTCTCATACCCGGTTAACCACATTGTTGCCAGACTACTTCATTTCTGACGACAACTTTTGATAGTGAACCGATTAAGGCATATTATTACTATGTTTTATTGCAAAGGACATTGTAGCTGTCTTTTTGTAGCGCCTCTAGAGTGGGAAATTCGACAAAAGTTTGACGCTCGGCAGTTATTCCTTTTTTATAGGGATACTGACCAAAGCGTGGCAGTATTTTACTGTGCTGTTATCTTATGTTTGAAGAAAGATCCTTAATCAGGTTGGAATCAATTGATTCATTTTAGCAAGGGTGGTGTTGCAATATTATTAATTCCATTATTGTAAGTCTCATACTCGGTTAACCAGATTATTGCCAGACTACTTCATTTCTAACGACAACTTTTGATAGTGAACCGATTAAGACACATTATTACTATGTTTTATTGCAAAGGACATTGTAGCTGTCTTTTTGTAGCGCCTCTAGAGTGGGAAATTCGACAAAAGTTTGACGCTCGGCAGTTATTCCTTTTTTTATAGGGATACTGACCAAAGCGTGGCAGTATTTTACGAGATGAGATGAAGTTTTTTTTTTAATCAACCTTCCTAAAATATTACAGTTTTATAAATGTGAAGTTAAACAATAAGTTCTGTTAGTGAAGTTCTACAGATGTGAAAGAATGTCATCAGAAGCACTCTTAATGAAAATGTTGTGCTCATTTCAGTATCATGGAAGAACTAATTTGTGTCAACGAAGTTTTACCTGAATTTAGATTTCATTCGAAGTTCCTATGATCGTCTTCAACTAATGTTTTGTTCTTCTCCCAGTGTCATGTACGGTTTCTTCTGTGTCAAAGAGTTTGAATAAATTCCATAGAATCCGTTCCAAAGCATTTGCGAAGATAATTTGTAGATCCCATACACGAAAAATAGAAATCATGACAAATTCATAATAGTGAAAACCAACCAGAGAGATTCAGCTAGAATCTATGATAACAATTTCAAATATGCCAAGCATTAAAAAAGACCTTGATAGATCTACAATGTTACAGGGAATTGTCAACATTCCCTAGGCAGTATAAACTAGGCCTAAGCTGTCCAGATCTTCATAATGGTGATCACATCAGGCTTTCATGCTAGGATGAATATATAATGTTCAAAATGTCAATTAATTAGTTGACCATGCCACTTTTCGATTTTACATTTTTTAATTTATCATTTCATCAATATATTATTTTCATTTATTGTGTTATTTTCAATAAAATAAATAATCTAGAACTTCATATTTAATCTAAATTCCGTATCATTACTTCAGTGTTGAAGTTTCATTCATTATGAAACTATTATTATTATTATTCAAAATCATGCCATTATTATATGTTTAAAATGTTAATCGAATTAATATATTTCTTTAATTTATTCCAAAAAAAAAACAACGTCTATAAATTCTTATATTAATTATACACTATACTGTTTCTTATCTTAAAATCTAAAACTTAATATCTATAGTGCTAATAAATACCATTTCCCATCTTACAGTTACATTACTAACTACATTAAATGAAAGATCTTATTTATATAGCGATGTAATGAAAGTGTTTGTTAGTAATTTATAAACATTGTTTGTCATCTGTTTCTTAAAAATGATTGTGACTGAAAACAAAGGATGCGAATTATCACTTTACTAAACAGCGTATAACCAATAGAGTGAAAAAATGTCCAGACCGGGGTTCAATCCCGGATCCCTTGGCATAATGCACCAAGTTCTTTACCAATTAAGCTATCCAAACGACATCCAGTCTAGCATTCTGTCACTCATATATGGCTAGGCTACAACCTTGCAGCACAAGATGGAACGTCATGCATGAGCACAATTTCATTGGTATACATGAGACAAATCAAACCCAGTAATGGTGAATATTTTTATACTAATTAATTTTTCATTAGGATTGAAATTACGCTGTAAATTACTGAAAACAAAGGATGTGAATTATCACTTTACTAAACAGCGTATAACCAATAGAGTGAAAAAATGTCCAGACCGAGGTTCGATCCCGCATCCCTTGATATAGTGCACCAAGTGCTTAATTCAAGTGCACCAATTAAGCAAACCAGACGACATCTTGTGCTGCAAGGTTGTAGCCTGGCCATATTATGAGTGAGAGAATGCTAGACTGGATGTCGTCTGGATAGCTTAATTGGTGAACATTTTTGCACTCTATTGGTTATACGCTGTTTAGTAAAGTGATAATTCACATCCTTTGTTTTCAGTAATTTACAGCGTAATTTCAGCCCTGCTGAAAAATTAATTAGTATATGATTGTGACTATTATGTATAATTCAGAATGCTGAACAGTGCCAAAAAGTGTTGACTGATTCAAAAAGCTACCGAATTGTCTGCAACTTTACGTTCAGTCTATAGATGAGACTGTCTCGCCCGTATTTGCAGCCATATAAAGAATATATCTAGCTGCATTTGTATTAACTACTTCTAAAATTTTAAATTTAGGAAAGATAAATTCCTCATAGTAATTAAAGTAAGCTGTAAATTCTACTGGTCCGCATATACATTATGACACATAGGAAGAAAAAAAAAGTTGTAATGTCAGACAAAACGTTCAGTCTATAGATGAGACTGTCTCGCCAGTATTTGGAGCCATATAAAGAATAAGTCTATCTGCATTTGTATTAATTTTACTTCTAAAGATTTTAATTATGAAAAGATAAATTCTTCAGAGTAATTAAACTAGGCTGTAAATTCCAGTGGTTCCCATATATATTATGACTCATAGGAAGTAAAAAAGATTGTAACGATTTTTCAAATGAGATAAAATGTTCCCAAAAGTTTAATAACAATGTATTTTCTTTTAAATTATCATAAATGCTTAAATGTTTCGTTTGTACTAAGGTTGTTTTAAGAAATTCTCCGATAAAAGAATTATTTTAAATATATATATATATATATATATATATATAAAAACCCTATTTTTTAAGTGTTTTACTGCTTTTACAACTGACATATCTAATGTTTTACACATATATTTATGTTAGTTAAAGTATGTGTTCTAATGCAATCAAATATTGTGCGTTACCTTCCTTGCAGTTACATTAAACACTGAATACTATAATAGTATAAACCATACAAGTATTCTTTATTTTATAAATAAAACGTAATCTTTTATAGCCACAAACCTTTAATCATTACTTTACTATGAGTGAAAGGGTTTTTTATACAACAATATGATCAAGAAATATATTAGTACACGCAGACGTATTGTCTCTTCCATTTCCTCTAAACATAACTAATTCAAAATTTTATGTGTCGCTAATAGGAAAGATACAGTTTTTGTTTCTGCATTGTACAATATTTGCAACTGCTAAGTAATAGTGCATTTTATTAGTTACTCATAGTTTTTACATACCCATCATAAGTAATATAGGTCTTGTAATCGTTTTAAAAATCGAAAAAAAAATGTTGACGGATTTACACGTTTCAGACACTAGAGATTCCGAAAAACATATTTTTAGAAAAAAAAAATTGCCGTCCGTCTGTCTGTGAGTGTGTCTGTAAAAGCTCTATCTCCCGAAGATATTGAGATAGAGTCTTGAAATTTGGTATGTACTTAGTATGTAATAATGGGAAGAAGCTTGTTCCATTTCAGTGACCTGGATTATCCGGAACTATTTTTCTCTCGAAATTTTTCTCTTGACTCTCGAAATATTCGTTCTGATAAAAGGTATATAAAAATTTTCGAAATTGATTCTTTTTAAGGAGTGAATATAAAAGACGATAAAAAAACAAATTTTGCATAAAGAATTAAGTGGATCGGATAATTAGTTGCCGAGATATTTACAGTCACATTTTTCTCACTTTTCGATTTTTCATGACCCTGTATTTAATTCAAAGCTACAGTTTAATTAGAAAAGAGATGTTTAATACGACACAGTAAAGTGTTAGTTAATATGATTATCATTTTCAGAGTTATAAGGATGTTTCTCTTACGCAATTCAGTAATAGAGCATTTAAAGTTTATGGCGTAATCAAACAATGATTTTATTCGAATTGCAATGCATTTTATAACTAGTTTACATATGTTTTATTTTCATATTTTATATTATGCATATCCATGATGGGTAAGTATTGCGGTGGCTGCCAACGACTAGTTTAGTTACGTATTTATTAGATATTAAAGCGATTCTTCTAACACAATCGTGGTGAATAGTTTTTAACCGAATGTATTTTTTGCAATCTTACGATACAGTAAATACCTTTTAAGGATATCAGCAGGTTAACAGAAGTTATATTTTTGTACATTTAAACCATTGTCATACACGTATGATTTATTTCATAAATAAAACTAAAAATACAGTTATAACCGAAACTATTTAATTCTACTTTCCTAACCGTTTTGAAAGGAATTACGTATTTATATAGCGGTGCTATCCAGGAGTTTACTAGTAATTTGCAAACAGTCTGCGGCATATATTTCTTATAAATAGTATTACTTGAGGCTATTATGTGGGACAGAAAGGAATAACTTTTTTCCTATACCGAAAGATATTTCCAAAAGTTTAGTAACAATGTATTCTTTAGCTAAGTCAGGTACTAAATTGGTCGAATAATGTTCAAATAAATTCGGTTTCAATACTATCATAGTAATGGTAAGTGAACTAAATTAATGAATTATATTATTGCAGAATTAAAGTTATAATTGATTTTTTTTGTTGTTTATTCAATGACACACGTTTATGTTAACAGTAGTTTATGAAAAACTATTTACTAAAATTAAAATCAAACTGCAACCTATATTTTCTAACAAAAATTCATGAAAAACAATATAGTAAAACATTATTACATTTTTGTTTATGTATATTGGGTTTTTGATTAGTTGTGGCTGTGGATTTATTGTAATTTTTTCCATTCAATGAATGTTTTGATTAACGCGGTAATATCACGGGGTTAATTAACCGCAATAATCGAGTAAACCCTGTACTTCTGTTTAACAACATTGTATATTTTTCGATAAATCAGGCACTAAAACGTTTCCAAACTGCTATTATGTATGGTTATTTTCAACTTCATATAATCTGTTGTTATTTAGAATACAGATTTAAATAAAATACATATGATGGAAATGTATTTCCTGTTAACAAAATAACGTACAGTGATTCGTTACTGTTTCTAGATAATATCCTTAAAACGATGATATGTTTAATGTTCATGTAGTATTTAAAATGAAAATATTAATAAAAGCCAATTATCCTGAACGTTATAACAAAATATGACCTTATATGAAAATTTTGTTGAATAAAAAAGTACTAACATCTTAGTCATTGAAAACACAACATTGTAAACATACATTGAGGGAATTTTCTAATCTAGATTATATCTTTAAATTCTTCTGAGTTGCAAAAACTTTATCACATATCTATTAACTGAAAAAACTAGAATTCCCGCAAATTCTTAGCCCAAAACAGCCATAGCCTGTTTTTTTTAAATAAAGAGCGAATTTAGGCATAAGTAAAAACACATTCAAAAGTGTACAATATAGATAGGGAAAGAAATTATATTATTATATTAACAAGTATCGTTATTTATAAATATGGATTGTAGTTAACTTTTTAACACTTTTCCAACCTAGTTGAAAACTGTTTATGACTGCCGTTTGTCTGGCCTTCTGCCGTCTGCCGTTTGCCGTCTGTCCGTCTGTCCGTGCTCTAACTCGAGTAAATATATTCGGATATCCCTGAAATTTTTGTATGTTATTGTCGTTTAATATATCATGTTCCTTATTTCAACTGAAGTGTGTAGCACTTACAGTTTTTTTACAGGGATAGTCAAAAGTATTCCGTTACATTACAGTCAATGGGAAGTAATCGTTTCAAGTGCATTTTGATGATGCTACGTAATTTAAAACAAGATAAAATTGATATATAATTATGAAGCGCATTAAAACATGCTTTTTGTAGAGTATGGGGTGCAAAGCATTTATTATTCATTTACAGGGTTAAACAAAAGAATTCTGTTACACATCGTTCTATGTGGAAAAATCGTTTACAGTGTAATTTATTAATATTTACGATAATCACTATTTCAAACATAATGAAAATTATATTCATTACTGAGGTGCACTATAAATTGTTCTCTTGAAAGTGTGATGTGCATTCCGTTTATTTACAGTGACACACAAAAGATAACGGTTACAGTAGATGTGCAATATTTACAGTCTATGTGTGATAAGTGCGTTTTCAACTTTGGTTTGTGTTTTTAAGTTTAGCTAATTTTTTTCATAGTACGTGTGTGTTTCAACACTCGGTTGTTCATATACAGGGCTACACAAGGGAATCCGTAAGTATTTCAGACTATGGGAGTACATTGGTTAAGGATAGATTTTAATTGTGTTACGCATTTTCCTGCTGAACTATATTTAGTACACTAATAGAAGTTTGTGGAACATAAATAAATTCATATACAGGCTACGCAAAGAAAAAGATACATTGTCGATTACGGTTGGTAATTGCTGCGAGTGAATTTTAAGTTGCCTTTTAGCTTAATATGTGGTGTGCACAAAAGTTTTCAGATAATATACAGGGCTGCACAAAAGATTTCGAATGCATTGCCATTGATTGGAAAAAATTGCTAAATGTGAATATTCTAACTCAACTAAATTTTAAATTGCTATATATCCACATCCATTGATCATATACAGGGTTGCACAAAATAATTCGACTAATTTTTTGACACTGGAAGGTCATTTCGGAAACTGTATTCTTCTTTGTGTTATATGTTTTCTAAACTGTTTATTTACATACCTTCTTTAACCTTATTTAACGGTGAAGTTCCGTTACAGTTTTCTGGCTGTGTTGGAAAGGGTTTCATAATATATGCTTGTTGCATGATTTTTCGTTCCTGTTATTTACTGTAATTGAATTGCTATCTCGGCACTTGAGAGAAAAGAGGGTTTCAATTTAAAGAAATAACATAAAAAAAAATTAAATATCTATAAATAAAAATAGCTTAAATGTATTTCAAAATCGAAATTACTCAAGAAATTGGTAACTACTTCTGAAAAATCTATTTCCAAAATGAATGCAATAAACATTAGGAGTAGAACAAGAACAGATTATAAGCTTTTAAATTTTAAGCGATAAAATATGTGAAGAAACTTACTTCTTGTTTAATTTTCCATTGTTTAAAATAAAAGTGAGTTCATGAACTTTATGAATAATCTGAAAAGGAATAATAACAAATGGATAAAATTAATCGTTACGTTTCATTTTTAATAAAGAATTTTCTAAAAAAAATTTTTATTATTTTTTACCTCATACTGGTTGACAAACTTTTTTGGTTTCATATTTACAACCAATATACCACCGTTATAGTGATGAAGATATTAGCAAAAGTGTGTATGTGTATTGCAGAATAAATGAGACAATTAAGAATACGTATAAAATTACCTAAGTTAATCCTCATATGTATTTGCCCCTATACACATTTGCTAAAAGATTCCATCCTATTGTAATGCAAAAACCCGAGTATCAAAATACTGAAAGGAGGAGAAATAATTTCTTGTCACATCCTACATCTAACTCCAAAGAGCATCCTTCGACTCTATGTTATTTTTCCCATTAGCTAAGTATATACACTGTATATACTTAGTATTGTATATAGTACATTGTATACAGTACATTGTATACATTGTATATAGTACATTGAAACAATTTTATAATTTTCCTTGGTTAATAAATACTGTTACTACCTCAGCGCCATTGGAACGTTCATTGTAAATGAATCTGTTGAGTATAAACGTGTATAATATTACATCGTTCTTTGTTATGTAACATGTCTTCTTCGATGTCATTTTATCTATATTTATTGTTGATCAAACAATCAATTCCTGTTATTAGTCAGCGTGTGTTTATCTTTACGTGAATAAATCTGGTTCTGACTTTGAAATATAAAAAAATAATCGGTCAAGTACGAGTATAACTCGCGCTCAATGATTCCCGTGCTTTACATGCATTAATTACTATTTATTAATTAATAAACTTCTACTACCCTGAATTTTTTCATAATTTCAGTTTCAGTAGATTCAGAAAATAGGATGGGGGAGGACATATTTTCCCACTATAGTTTCGACGATATCTTTAAAAATATAATACCTAAAATTATAACAAATATATTTTTGTGTTCGATATTACAAGATCTTTCGAACAATAACCTACATGATATATAAAGAAAGTTTTTTTCAGAAACTTAATTAATATATCGGCTAATTACCAACAATCTATTTCAAAAATCATTACCAAATATCCTTGGATGATTCTGCATCGACAGATAACTCGAGCTCCCGTGAACTCCCCCGCTGACCGCTGAAAAAGTAAAATTTGTGTGTAACATAAAACTGAGTTTTTCTCAAAACCTATAGTACCTAGGAAAATCGCTCTAGTTCAGTGCATTTTTGACGATATCTCTGAAAATATAATACCTAAAATTAAAACAAATATATTTTTGAGTTCGATATTACGAGATCTTTCTTACCATACACCACAATTTTTTTAAATAACTTAATTAAGACCCCTAAATGTTTCCTAAGCATATTTGTGAATTGCTAATAAACCGAAAATACGTGGGTGAAAAGGCTTTATAACTTTTCCAAGTTTGAACTTTCCACGTCCCATAGTTCACGAGAAAAAGGGTAGTGACAGACGGCCGTACAGACATAGGAGTGATCTTATAACGGTTCCGTTTTTACTTTTTAAGTACGGAACCCTAAAAAAACCAAAAAAGATTGGCAGTAATTGAAACGTCAATCGTATCGTATTTGAATGACACATATGAAAGTGTGAATTATTATAACACATAAATGTTTAACAAAAATCAATTATAAAAGCTTCAAACATGTGAATTCAAAGTTACAGCTCATTCCAAGTAGTTTTATACGACCACTGGGACCTATAATTAATTAGTAAACAAACTCCGTGCGCTAACAAGTTAAAAAAAATAATTCATATTTTTGTCAATCTATAATTCTTTACTTATTGTACTTTGATACTTTATATCTATATACTGAGTTATACGCTGAATTTTGCGAATTTTCAGCATTCTATGTCACTAGAAACAGAAATACGCATTTTTTTTTTAAATCTTAGAATCGGGCATTGTTTTGGTTTGCTAAACAATTTTATCTAACAAGGATTTTAAAAAAATATTGTGGTATATGAGAAATAAATCACATAATAGTATAGATAATTACTGCGGGCGCCATGACGCCCTTTGAAGGGTTTTTTGGTGCCCTTCCTGTTATTAGGTTTTTTTTTTTTTTTTTTTTTTTTTTGCATTCTTTAAACTTATTAATATTTGTATGTTTCCTTTTGAAATTATTATAGGAGTGAATAAAGGTTTTTGGCTTCCTTTCCTACGAGACTTTTGAGATAAGTCTCCGTCATAGAAAAGTGTAGTTCTTAATGACCTATGCTTTATCATATTTTTCAAAATTAGTTTTACATAGCGCAGCTATTTGGTAGGGGACTTATGACTACCATTGTGAGATTTATGGGCATCGTATAAGACGTGTGTGAAGTGTACGATTACCATTAGGCCCTTATTATCGAAGAGACTAACTTCCACCAGTATTTCAGATTAGGAATTTTTGCCTTATTTTATGAAATTAATTCTACATTTAAATAGGGAGGCAATTGCCGTTAAAAAAATGGTAGAAGTTAGCCACTGCTTTAATCAGGCTCTGCCACTGCAACAGTGGGATGAGATAAAATTGTTGAAAAACTAATGGGAATAATGTCGACCTTTATTGTTTGCAACCAAATAAGATGTGCCTCTGTCTATTGAAAGGTTGGACATATAGAGCCTCATAAAGAGCATAATTACGAAGCGTAAACATAGCGTAAGTACAAAAAGGGATATTTCTTCTTTAAAACGTCTTTATTATTATTATTATTATTATTATTATTATTATTATTATTATTATTATTATTATCTATAAACTGCGCGTTATTGAAAAGTAATGTTATTTATAAAAGTGTTTTAATATTTTATGATACCTATACATTTTAGTTAACATTTTCCATTTCCTAAATGATTAAAACGATCCAAAAATGTGAGTTTTTAAAAAGAAAATCCATGCAAGTTTTCAGAATTTATGTTTAAACGTTTTGTATGGAAAAAAAATGTTACATTTCAAGTAGCATACAATGAAGAAACAAAAGTAAGAAAATGAACTGAACGCATTCGAACAGAACTGTCCTAATGATTTTAAAAGGGAATTTACTCTGATCATGACGTACTTAAAAATACATTTACTGGAAAAATCTTCAATTCGTAGAAACAAGAGAGCCCATAAGACTTTATTAGAATTGCATTAAAACAATTTGGATGTTCATTTTCGACGAAACGCTGGTTATTAGAGTAACTGTTTACGATAGAGTAAGTTTAAAGTACAGAATAAATGAAGAATAAAGACATATTGAGGAGAAAATTATTTCTTGTAATTGATTTAGAAATGGACCTGCCGTCTTGAGTTTTAATACAAACATTTATAAAGGAAATGATATAACAGACACAAAAATGCAGTAAAAGAAAAATTAAGGGAGTTACATAAGTTTAAGCAAGAAATCTACCAAATGTCAAAAAGAGAAATCTTCAGAGAAATTCATTCATTATTATAAATAACAACGTTAGAAGAGTTCTCTATTATAGAGGAAATAAAGCATAGTAGTAAATCATTAAATTGGAACTAAAAATATTTATGACTAGTGTAAATGCCCGTCCTAGGACGGTGGATAGAAATCGGAGATTTCACTTAAAATTTGAAATAATTGATAAAAATATTCATATAGTATTTATCGACAATAAGGGAAACTGACCTGAACCATTAAGTTTAGGGCTAATGGTAAATTTTACTGTTAATGGTAGTTATGTTAATGATAAATTTTTCGACACGTAATCTTTTTCTTTATTTTTGTTTTTCAACTCAAAATTTCCAATTATTTTTCTGAATAATTAAAATTTCTATCATAATAATGATCTCAATAATTAATTAAGATTTCAATAATTAATTATGGTAAGTAAACTATAGGTATTATTTTTCGCTCTCAGTAATACGAAAACGATCTTTTAGTTTATTCCAAATCTAAAAGAATGCATTAATTTTTACACCAAGTCAAATATTTCCCTTTCAAAATTAATAATAAAAATAATTTAAATCATTAAAAAAGTGGATCTTGAAATAAATCAATACGTCCTGAATTTATTATTTTTAAAATATGCTTATAGACATTTTATATTATTTTACAACTTTATTATTATTTTATATTTTTTCCCAACAGAAAGGTATAATTTGTATTTATTGCCAATAGATGACGCCAGAACAGTATTTAGGCACGAAATGTTAAATACTGGGTTGGGTTGATTATTGACGACCAATTATCTACACTTGGAATATAGGCCCGGGGGGAGTGCCCTTCGTGGGGGTCTTTCTAAGGGAACCTAACCCGTATTTACACATGGATAAATCCACGGTTCGAAGAAAACCACGAAAACTCCGAACGATTAGGCCGACGGGCGCGATTGGGATCGAACCCAGCACCTCCCGTCTACCAGCTTCGAGAGCAGAACCTCTCAGCCACGTAAAATACTGGTAGATCATCACAAAGCCTCGAAAGGTATCGCCGCTATTTTTGAAAAAAGTGCTTACAGGAAAAAAAAATGCTTACAGAAATAAATTAAAAAAAAATTCTTTAAAATATTTAAAGACTTTAATATGCTTTTACAAATATTTTAAGAGCATAATCGGATATTTTAGTGAAACGTTGAAAGTGTCATTCCTTTTTTTCTAGATTTGTAATTTGTGTTTCTGAATGGCAACAGTATTCGTTTATTTACAAATGGTAATCCGGTGTTAAATCTGTTATTTTTCATTTAAAACTTAAAACATTATAACTGGATGTGATATACATGTTTTATACGAAAATAGGCTGAACAGGCATAATTTCAAGTAGAAGAAATTATCATTTAGCTGTCATATGTTTTTCATTAAGCCTAACATGGCGATTGCACAAGCTGCTGTCGATTCGCAAACCTGAGTGGTCGGACCCGGCGTTGTTACATTGTGTTTTATTATATAGAGATGATCTTGCCATAAAAATCATTTTGTCTCTTTGTAATAATTCAGCACAATTTAACAGAGATTACTTTCATTGGCTTTTACTTCCATGAGCATTGTAAACTTTTGCTAACATAACTATGTAACTTATTATAACTATGTAACTAACTTAATTTATAACTAGCTATTTATATGTTCATAATGTGTAAAACAGCGTCACAACGTATGTTCTTTCTTTGTTTACAATTTTATATTTTGTTTACAGTAAAATAAAAAATAAGTAACATATAAAATTAATATTTGAAAATTTGAAATTCAATGACAAACGATTGAAATGTTCATCAATGAAATGTTTAGTACACATATTTTATTTTCTAATAACAATGAAATATATGATTTTATGAATTTTTCTCATTTATAAAATGGCACAAATCTGATTAATTAATTTAAAAAAAATCATTGTTGGTAGATGGTATTTACTTTCTATTATTTTTGTTATTTTTTTTTAATTTATATTTTTGTCAAGTATTTATGTACATTGAGACGAAACTCAGTGATTGCTTGATAGTTTATATAATTAAATAACAGTTAAGTTGTAATTTCCTGAGAAAAATTGTGATAAAATAAATTATTTCCAATAAAATAAATCACATAGTATTTAAAAAAATAACTGTTTAGAAAATTTAATGTATGGTGCGGTATCATATTTTTTTACAGAATAGGTCAATATTTTCACTTAGACATTCGCATGTTATGTAGCAATACTTTCTATGTGTCTATGTTCTCCAGCATGTTTGAGGTACCATGCTCACTTACAAGGAATAAATAATGAACTGAAATAGATATTCATAAAAACAATTTTTACATGTATTAAGTAAAGCACTTACACTTTTGGCATTTATGTGTGATGGAGAATATTGTCATAAACTATTACAAATGGAAACTAAATTACGTTTTTTTTTTTTGGCTGCTCTAAGTACTTACTTTAAAAGAAACATGGGACGATCATCTACTTGAAAAGGTTGATAGATTGAATTAGTACAATGTTCTATTCAGTATTAGATGTTTGTGAAAGGTTTTAGAAATACACTTTAAAGAAAATTCGTGATTATAAGTTTTTTTCTTTTTACTACTGCCCTTTCATTTGACCATTTTATCAAAAATATACAGACAATTCACTAATATAAAATAAAAATTACTTGAAATCCACCAATTTAAACCTTATTTTTCATCAAATCACATGGGTGTTCCGATAACTGGGTTGATTACTACTTTTTGATACTAAGAAATAGAATTTTTACGCATGTGCTTTTCCCTTTATAAAAATGAAAAATTCGCGAACCGAAGATAATTATTTTCTGGAATTTTCAAGTTAAGTGAAGAAAATTTCTTGAAATAGCAGAAAAAAATATCTTCCAATAATATGAGTTTTCCTATTTTTCTAGTAATATGCAATGATATGAACCACTCAAAGATTGATAATAGATGGCGAAGTATGTTATTATAAATAGGAAAAATGGGGAAGTTTTCAACAGAGTGACTATCCAAAAAGAAACGCAACATCCGTAACTGAGGATGTCTAGAGACCAAGAGGTGAAAATATTTTTAAAACTTTTAACCCTTTCAGGGACAAGCAATTGTGTTCCTGTAACGTCGAATTCACACCGGTATTTACGAAAGAATTTAGTTCAAAATAAGGAAAAACAATATTTCAACTTTTCCGGCAAAGTTAAAAAAGTAAAATTTAATTTCTGTTTCGAATCGGATTAAAATTAGGTGGGATATAATATATTCCACCACCCCTTAAAGGGTTAAACATATTGAATAGATTTAGAGTAGTTTAAAAGTGTCTTTTGAAGTTTTGGTGTGTTTTAAAATTAAATTAATGTCTGTTGTAATAGGTAGTACATATAATTATTATGCTGTAAAGACAAATAAAATGTCGTACTTTCCAAGAGAGTTGGATGTCACAGTGTAAGTGGGATACGTTTACTCATGTTACAATCAACCTCAGTCGCAGAAGTCATCTTAAATTTAAATTCAGTAAATAAATTCACTCTTAAAATTGTGAGGATTATTTGAAAAGTACTTCTTGCGATAAATTTATTCCTAATGCTCTACTGAGGGAAGTAAGGAAGGTAGAAATTAATCACATTTCAATTCGCTAAGCAGTACATAGTTTTACTATCAATTATTACACGATAGCTAGTATGACACTGGAAAAATGGACGTAAATGGCAATTCAGTCGTTCCATCAATACATATAGCCAGTCTGTCTCGCAGACGTCATGGAGCCATTTGGAGTTTTTCATGGCATCCTTTTGAAACTTTCCTGTTACTAGTATTTAAAAAAAAATCCATTTTAAATGATGTTTTCTATAAAATCATTATTATTTCTATCAGAGATGTTCTTAAAACCTCTCAAAGTATATATTTCACGCGTTAAAAACCAAAAATATACATTTCAAATTTAATCATATACATTTTCATGGTTTATAGTGATTATTATTTTAAAATTTTGTATAGTCTGATTATGGTGATTGAAATTCGTAATAATTAGCAATATCTCGTTTAATATATTAAGAAGTACAATTTAGATTAATGAGCGTTTTTCTTCTTTCCCCTACCATGTCCTCCTCCGTACATGAAAGTTTAGCCCTTTTTTTCTTTTTCTTTTCTTTTTTTTTTTCAGGATGCGTAGAGTTTTCCCACAGATTTTTCGTTTTGTTTTATTGCAGAAAAATGTTGCAAATTCTGAAGTTAAATGCTGAAAGATTGTTGTACTGAAAAGAAAAAATTATCAAAGATATCTAAGTAGAAAATGTGTCGGCAAATTCCGAGAGTATCTTATTTATTAATTTATTTTATGTTTTATTTATTTATTTATTTTTTGTAAATGACCCATTGGTTGTTTCATAAAAGCTGGGAGGTGGGGAAATCTCTTGAAATTTTAGGTAATTTTTCTCATTTTGTTTAGAAAAATACATAAAAGCATGCAAAATGATTTCAATCAATGGAAGGTTTTCCAGGCTATCTCCACCCGTAGATTGTTCACTATCATGCCTGTCTTTGTTTTTATACTTTTTATAATATTTAATTCACGCCTCCAAAATAACTCGAGCAGTATTTTCACATCCTAAAAGAACTTAGCACTAACTCTGATTTTTCTGTTTTTTTTATAGGCTATGTTAAAGTTTCAGGTATAAATGCTTCCTTAAATCTGAAACATATATTAGTTTCGAAGGTTCTAAATATAAAAAAAGCTTTTCGGGAACAACTCGGAGGAAGTTTTTATATATTTTCGTACGTCGTTATTTAAATATTTTTGTAGATTTAGAAACAGTTGTCTTTTTTTACAACGTATTTAATAGCGCTGTATTATGAAAATTCTTCTTTCGCTTATAATCATATTGATAGTACGCAAGAACTATTACATACGTTCGATTTCAGTAAAACTTAATTTGTCATTTGGATAATTGTATTTTTAAAAACTAACATTAAATCCACCCACCCAATGCGAAAACAAAATCTTATCTGCATGGTTTAAATTAATAATCTTGAATATTTTTGTACAACTGCATATCTACTAATGTTTATGAAGTGAGAAGAAAAAGGTACATTTATGTTATACCAGTATAGACCCGTGTGAGGCTTTCACACTGCAATCTGTGAATTATACTACCTATTACAAAAACTGTGAACTTATTTAATAATCACATCAAAGAGCAGTGCACATGTCTAAAAGCTTGAAAATACACTTTCAAACTACACTAAATCTAGTCAATATATTTAAAAGTTTTAAAAATATTTTCACCTCTTCGCCTCCAGGCATCCTCAGTTACTGATGTTGTGCTTTTTTCTCGCTAGTCACTCTGTTGAAAAGTTCACCATTTTGCCTATTTTTCTAGAAATATGCAGTGATATGATGCACGCAAAGATTGATAATAGATGGGGCAGTATGTTATTAGAAATAGGAAAAATGGTGAAGTTTTCAACAGAGTGACTAGCGAGGAAGAAACATAACATCGATACATGAAGATGTCTCCAGACGGCTACGGACGGAACATTGATTTAGGTAAAATGTTTAATTTCCTTTATGTAAACAATGTCAAACCGATGTCGACCATTTGGCCATCTAGCGCTATCTATTAGTCTAAATTGAAGAATTGAAAAATGCTGAAACGTTTCGTCATTAATTTTTAATTAACTGCAGTTTGTAATAAAACAACGTACTTTAACGAAATGTCGTGTTATATGTCCGAAGATGGTTCAAAAACCTTTCGAATGATATCTCATTGATCGCTCTGCGTTTTGTAAATGAATAGAAAAAGGCAAAAGTGTTGACAAAATAAATAATATATATGATTTTTTATATCAAATTTTGATAATGAAACTTCTCAGCCAAAACTTCAGATATATTAAATGTGACAAAAAATACTACACATGGTGACAACAAACCCATGAATGGGACAAGTTGTCACAAACATTTTCAAAATTGCAAAATCAAATTTCTTATAGGCTAATAATAATTCGCAATCTACAAAATTAAATATATGTGCACGAAATATAATAATTTCGGACGGAGTATGCAATTTTATTAAGAAAGTACATTTTGGAAAATCAAAAACCGGTCACCGATACGCATTATTTGTTGACATATTATTGCACAGTATGTGCCTCTAATCCTTAAAGAACTCATTTATATTACCTTTATCGAAGAAATATACTCAAAGAATATAATCTAACGGTATCGGAAACAGTCGAGTGCCAGTTTTAAGGTTATCTTCTGGCATGGTGCTGTTTCGTGAGATATTCATTAATTACGACAAATTGAGGTTAAGTAGCAAGTAATATTTATTCTCTGAAATGCTTCCACTGCTGAAAATATTCTGAAACGAAATTTAATTTTCACAGCAGTGTGAATTTAAAATAAATTTAATATAAAGAATAATCTATTAAAATACAAATTTTTCTTCTTGACAAACAAATATAACATTAAAGTTTTACACATTAATAAATTGCTAAAAAAACAGTGAATTATTACAGTCCCGATTATTAAAATGAAGAACAAAAAGAAAAGAAGGGATCTGCACTGGATTCTCATGTAAATACGAGGGAAAGTCAGTAAGTAAGTCACCAAAGATAATTAAATAATAACTTAACATCATATTCGCTTCAGAACTATTTTTATTTCTGAACATATTCGCCACCAATATTTAATATGCAATTACATGACCGTTTCATCAGTGCCCCAACACCAGCTCTTTGGGTTGCTGTCTCAGCCACATTAGGACTTCAAGTTGAACCTTTTCATCATCTGTGAACATCATCTTGCAACTTCTTCAACATCTACCTTCAACCCACTAGCTTCGACCTAGCCCCAAGTGATTTCCATCTGTTTAGTCCACCAAAAAACATCTTGGAAGCAAGATGATGTTCACAGATGATGAAAAGGTTCAACTTGAAGTCTGACAAGTTCAACTTGAATGTGGCTGAGGCAGCAACCCAAATAATTTTATGCAGCTGGTGTTGGGGCATGATAAAACGTTGATATAAGTGCATAAAATTTGGTGGATAATATGTTGAGAAATAAAAGTAGTTTTGAAGTGAATATCATTGTAAGTTATTATTTAGTTATCTTTATGACTTACTGAATGACTTTCCCTCGTATTATCCAAATTACTTGAAATGAAACTTTTTTATTTTTCATGAAATACATAAAATATTAATTGGCGTGAATTAAAAGAGTTTTCAATGTAGATCATCAAAAGTTTATAATTATTGTTACTTAAATTTTGACAAAATTTTATTAATTTTCTTTTTTTTTAATAAACAACAAACTCTTTCAGTTTGTTTGACAGTAAATAAAAAAACACAAAATCAATTCAAAGGCAATAAATTAACATTTGCTGCCTCATATATAGCATATAAAATTGTTAATGGTTTATGATATACAAATTATACATTTTGTTTATGTTACGTGGTTAACTTATCTGTTTTCTTTAAACTGATATCATTTTTCTATAACAATCATACGAATCTGAAACACTTGATAAAACTAATTAGCGAAAACTAATTAAACAGTTCAGTTATTTGTACAAGAATGTGAGTATACATATAAACTTTCATGGTTTTAATTGTCAGAAAGATGTATGGAATTAACTCCGGTGTTTCAAAAAAAGAATTCTTAAAATTTCGTATTCAGACTTACAAAGTGTATGATCCGCTCATAGATTCAACAAAAAACTAACTCAAGAGCATCTAAAATTTATATAAAATTGCCTAACTGTAACTCATGATATTTATTCCTTATCGAAGCTGCAGCCGCTTGCATTATTTTTATTAGAAAATAATTAAGAAAATTTAATAAGTAGAATTAATTAATAGTTTAGAAAATAATTTAGACAATAATTAAGGAAATTTAATAATTAGAGTTAATTAATAATTCCAAAAACAGTAATAAAAACCTTCTGAAAATACTTGTTAAAAATGAATAAAGTAACACATTTACGTTTTTACATATATTATATATGTATGTTCTTATAAGGTATAAGACATCTGCTACAGTTACAATGCATCAGATAGTGTGCATTAACTTCGTTCTGATTACATTACAAATTGTCGACTTATGTATTAGAGGAAATAAGCTTTATTTCATGAGAAAGATGAAAGCCATAGTTATCACCACAATCCGTCTAATGTTACTCCACTAAGCAGTCTGAATAGAAGAATTCCTTTATATAACGATGTAATCAAGGACCTTATTGGTAATGCGTTAATGTTATGTCTCATCCATTTCCTGCAGACGGTGTGTAATTTAGAATATTATGTGTCACTGAGGAGAAATGTAACAAAACAGTTCCTATACTGTTAAATATTTGCATCTGCACCAGTAACAGTGTCTTTTTCCTAGTTACTAATATTAAAACGTTTTGTACGATGCTGTTAGAGCAAACGTTTTTTAAGAGTATTATAGTAAATGTTTTTTTTTTTAACGAAAATGTATTTTAATAGAGTAAAAAATGTTAAAACCCTGATTTTCGTATGTTAGCTATGTTATTTATCTAAAAATGGAATGTCTGGTATATCAAGAAATAAAATAAATACATTTAATTATATATTTTTCTAATCTACTCGCAAATGCATTAATAAATAAAATCACTCACATTTTTTATTATGTTAAAAAAGAGTATTCGCGTATATCACTTATAGGTACAGAGAAATTCGGAGTTGATACACTGAGAGAATTTGTGTTCAGGTTACTCCAAAATACACAAATCAAGTTTCGTTTTCTGAATAGCGTGTGCCAATGCTTTGTGAATCAATGCCTTTATATTCACTAAATTTACGGCCAATAAAACAAAATGTGCAGTTTGTTTAGACAAAGAAAAAAAACACGTTTGTTTACGTAATACATAAACCTAAAAAAATTATAATTAAGTCGTCAATAAATTAATTGCAATGGTAATTAAACTAATAAAGGTAAAACTCAATATAACTAAATGCGGATTTTGGGTAATTTACTGTAAAGAAGGAACTTTTTTAGTAAAGTAAATTTTTAATTGTAATAAGAACATTATTTAGTTTTATTGAATTTGACTGTCAATAATATTTTGGAAGTTATCTATGTTAATAATAATTGTACATCATGGGTTTCCAACAACTAAACCGTGGATTTTAGCGATACAACTAATTTCTTAAAGTAATCTTCAGCTTATTTATTTGTAGAATTTGAAGAAATTTTCAACAATTAAATGAGTAGAGTAATTTTATAATAAAAGAACTTGTACCACTGCAGCCACTGATTGATTTGTTGGAAAACTATAAATCCTTTATTAGTAAAGCCTGCTATACTATAGAATGTCCCATATGTCAGATGGTCTTGCAGAAATATTCCAAATATCATAACTATTTTAAATTTTATATACATGAATCTTAGATATTGAAAATTCTGAGTGTCCCATCAATTTGTTACTACTTTAAAAAATAATGAAATTGAAATAATCGGAATAACTGAATACAGTTACTGGTAACATATTTTAACGAAGGAATTTTATTAGTGCAATAAAACTTTTTTTTGGTAATATTTTTCAAAAGAAGGCACTGCATAAATTAAAATAAAATATGTCTGTAATTAAACCCCATTTATGTGCTATGCTGTTATGTTAACACAAAATGTTCACCATCAATATGACAATTAGGAGAAGAAATTACGTATTTTGGTGTAATTGAAGAATAAAGAAACGTCATTCGTCGCGATATCTCCTGCATACATCCAGATATTCTGCACTCTCCATCTAAACATCTTCTAAAATGTAAATCAGTGAGGTAGCGTATACATCTGTCATTTGGAGTTGTACAAATGCTTGTATTTCTCTTGTTATAATAGCAAATATTTCATCTACAAAATTGTGTTGCACTAACAATATCCTAATTCGTTTGAATTTTTGAAAACAACCATTCAATAGTACCAAATAATTCATTTTTTAAAAAAAATGGACCACCCGGGAATTTCATAAAACGATTAAACCTGTTTATTTGCCACAAAATGTAAAGCAAACTCCTTAATGTTTAATTAAAAATAGTTAATTTCTGGAAACCTTTAAAAGTATCTTTAAGATGTTGAATTAAATATTCATTTGCCAATATAAATGAAAAAACGGTTGCAGTAGATTAACGTTTAATGCACTTAATCAGAGTACTTAAAACAATAACTCAACGATTTTGTTTTCTGTAATTAAATTAATACAGTCAACTTATAGACTTGGACGCCAGCTTTCCCCATAAGACCTAAAATAAATTAAATATGGAAATGAAGAAATAGCGAAATAAATTAAAAAGCTTTTAAAATATTTAACAATGTGCTATTCGTTTAAGCTTAAATTATGATTATACCACGGGTAATGAAATAAGAATAGCGTTAACGTTTGCAAATACCTTCGACGTCCTTTTCAGATAGTCATCAAAATTATTATGTTTAGAGATGATTATATTTACTGTTAATGAGGTTTTTTAAATGTATATTTTATCAGTACTATGTTTTATAATGCATGTTATAGCAATTGCGATGCGCGTCGATCACAGTAGATGGCATTTTACAAAAGTCACATGTTGAAAAAATAAAAAGACAAACTTGTGTAGACTGAGCAAGAAGACAATATATGATTGATTTAAGGGTAATCATTATTACAAGTACTAAATATGGTTTTAATAACTGGGTTGTGCTGCAAAGAAATTTATTTTTTTGGTTTGTGTTAAAAAATAGGATAGAATGAAAATTATTTTTATTCTTTTATTTTTTGTTGCAACGTATTAATCGACAATAAAGCCCCATTTGGATTCATATTTATTTTCAGTTATTATTCCAGTCAGTCCTATAGAAAAATAAACAATGTGTTAAACTCTTATACAGTTAAATTTTAGTCTGAATATGCGTAAAAGACACAATTTTGGACCGCAAATATATAAACTAAAGCTTTAAAGCTCATTTAGAATATAAGATTCGATAGACCTCAGCTTCTGCAACATTATACAAATCCTTTTACTACGCGATCCCGCTTAATACGCGACTTTTGTACAATCGCTTAAATCACGTCTTAACCGGGTTCGACTGCTGAATAAACAGTAAAAAGTTATCTTTAGTATCCCCTGAGATGGAATGCAACCTTTTCAGTTATTTAACCTTTTAATTCCCATGGTAAAATACGTTCTACAAATTCCGTAATTCAGAAAATCTGAATTCATACCATAAAATTTCAATGATAAATTCAACTTTATTCAATGATGGAATCCTTTTCATTTAATGAATCAAATATTGCTATTTTAAATTTCTCGAATGAATATGAAATATCAGAATTAAAAAATCTAACTTAATTGGAAACAGTGGTGGTATCATATATGCTACCATGGGCATTAAAGGGTTAAACCTGCGTAATGTTTGCAGTGCTTCCATTACCTGATTCACTGGGTTGCTTTAAAAAAATTAATCAACAATAATTGACTAGGTAATGAAAGCGACGGATAAAGAAATCACGTTCATCCAGGTGTTTTATTCACGGACTCATTTGTACTAATCTACTACATGTATTCAATGTCGTTATCTTTAAGAACTATAACTTATTTTTGTTAGAAACAATTCGTATCTCCCCCTGACTCTGTTCGAGCAAAGTGCGATTTTGTATCATAATATGGTCTTTGCGATAATTTTTATAAAATTGTAACGTACATTTAATACACACTGTTGAATTTTGTGCTGTTAGAAAATAACGATATTGTATAGTTGTCAAAAAAGGAGATATATCCCATTCTTTTAATCCCAAATTGAATTGCAGTAGAGAATCACAAAAATAGTTATTCTATCTGTTTGTTTTTCAATTTATGTGAAACAAAAAGCTTAGGGGGAGGCGGCTTCATGTTAAAATTGTAACAAATTCTGAAATTTTACTATGTGATGTCAAAATTCGATCATATTTGGGTTCTGTGTTAAATTTTACAAATGATTATGAAATCATTTGATGAAGTAGTTTAGAAAATATGCAGATGCAATGAATGGAACTCGTAAAGTTAAATTCACTTTTAATATGTTACAAAACAAACTGCAATTCTGGTAGATTTTTAAACATAACTCGAATTCCTTGTGGAATGAGCTGTAATTTTCTATTTTAATATTTTAAGCATCTAGAAAACGATTTTTTTACTTAATTATAGATCACAAGGTATATGTTTTTCGATTATCTATCTATCTGCTTCCATACCCGTATCATAATAAAAATAAAAGTTTGTCTGTATGTGTGTATGTGTGTATGCTGTGTTCTGAAGTAACCACTGAGCGCAAATATATAAGTTTTGACTGGAAGGAACCTGTATGTCTGAAGTTATGTACCTTAAACCCAGTTTGATAGACACAATTATCCAGTTTTTGATAATTAGCCGACATATCAGTTAAAAACCATATACAGGAACATCGCAAAATGAATCGATTGTGTCTGTGACTGTCGAGCTTTTTTCGGTTATTTAAGCAAGTGAAGGGGTAATGTTCCATTTTTTCTGCATTTAGAAATTGCTATCGCTGAGTCACCCGTGGAATAAAAAAAAGGCTCTACTTTTCTGGTTATAATGGTATCTTTCGTTTAATGTCAAAAGATTTTAATATATACTATTTCAAAAACATTTTTATGGAACTCGGCTATGTGTTAGTTTTCCCTTTTTCCGTTTTCTAAAATTTTAAACTGTTATCTGCGAGTCCAGGTTGAAAATAAGAGACCCACTTATCCAAAGTATCTTTCTGTTTCTAACGATATATATATATATATATATATATATATATATATATATATATATATATATATGTATATATTAATACTTTCTATTAAAAAATCTAAAGAGCACTTTTCTGTTGGTTTGCGTGTTTTCCTATCCGTATTACGTTTTTCATTTTCTCTGCATTTTGAAACTACCATCTCGGATTCTTCTCAGATGTAAATACCTACATAATCAAGAAGCCATTTTGGTTCTAACGGTATCTTTTGTTTAAAGAAATGCCAATATTTTCTATTTCAAAAAAATATTTCTTGGAGGTCTATTTCATGTTCGGTTTCATCTTTTCCATTTTGTCGGAAGTTTTAAAATGCGATCCCGGTTTTGCAGAGGGGAATACAAAAAGAAAGATTTTCACTTAATCGGGGTACCTTTCTGGTTCTAACGATAACTTTAATTTTAAAAAATATGAATACGTACTATTTCGAATGAAATATTTTCTGAAAAGCATTTCACGAATTCGTCAAAGACTTTTTTCTCAGTAATTTCCCGATATCATTTCGCGTCCTAACGAAATTAAATTGCATACGGTACCGAACAGTGGCGCCCTCAACTGTTGGTTTGTTTGGAATTATTTTCGTTTAAAAACATTATTTCATACAAATTTGTAGGGGTACGCTGCCAAAGATAGTAAAGCCCGCAATATTAAACCCCTATAGCAAAAAAGCAATCTTGAATCCAACACTTTATTTAGGTATATTTAAGTGTATTATTCCAGGCCCATGCAACCCCGGGCAGGCCAACCAGCTATTGTCGATATATACAATGCTCATATTTAGTACATACATATTTAACCCTTTGAAGGGCGATTTTAATCTGATTCAAACCAGAAACTTTTAATAAAATTTTACTTTTTTTCATTTGACGAGAAAAAGTTCAAAAATTGCTTTTCCTTATTTTGAACTAAATTCTTTCGTAAATACCGGTGTGATTTCGACGTTACAGGAACACAATTGCTTGCCCCTGAAAGGGTTAAATACGTACACGTATACTTTAGAAGAATTATAATTAAATTTCATACTTTTCCTTGAACTTAAAAATTTTATTTGGGTCATTCCCCCAGAAATTTGACGCTTCATCAGATGCAATAAACCGCTAGTTAATAGGATTATTATTTGTGGAGTTATAAGGATGTTTCTTTCAAGCAATTCAGTAATTGAGCCTTTAAAGCTAGGCTAACGAAAAAGAAAGGCTACCGCGGTGCTTTACGCATTTCTTTTTTTACAGACCGCCGGAGTCACGTGGTGCTCGAATACACCAATGAAGGTGTACGAAAAGAACATCACGTCACTCTAGCGGTCTGTAAAAAAAGATAAGTGGAATGCACCGCGGTAGCCTGTCTTTTTCGTTAGCCTCTCTTTAAAGTTTGTGACGTCATCAAGCCACGATTTTATTTGAATTGCAATGCATTTCATAAGTATTTTACACATTTTTATTTTAATAATTTACATTATGCATGATGGGTAAGTATTACGGTGGCCCCAAACGACTAGTTTTAGTATTCAAGTCTTTTATTTTATCTTTCACAAGTTTTTGATTTCTAAAAATTCTGACATGGCCACGAAGGTTATAGAAAGGGACATTTACATTACAAAAATTTTAGTGTTCAGATAATTGAGTAATTATTGGGTGTAGTTGGTGCATATTTATTTTTTATAATTAAACTAGTGAGGCCATAAACTTTTGAATTTATAGAATGTAATTTTCTGAAAATTAAAGCGCATCAGGATTTTCAAACGTGTTTTGTAACTGATAACTCCTTATACTGCACACAATGTTTGATAAATGACCGATATGCGAGACAATATCAGTAAAATTGTGCATGCCAAATCCACGGAGGAGACAAAAAATTAAGTTTTCAATTTTTAACTACACTGGTTTTCAGTTTTCTAAAACGGTTACATTTGTTTTTATTAAATGCAATGTTAATGCTGTCTAAAATTTGTATTATGAGTATAAATTAGCTTTTTCTTACCTTATTTATATGATAACCACGGAGAATTTTTCCAAACTGTAAATGGTACTATTAAATTGAAAAAAAAGATTCAATAATTTCACAACAAAACAAAGAGTTATACCTAAAAATCAAAAATACTTTCTTGCTCCCAAATTACCTAATGATAATTTGGCATGTACTGTTATCTATGGCACTTTAAAAAATTTATTTTCACGGAAGAAGACTATTTTGGCTAAGGACAAAGTTAATAAGTTAATTTCTTCTTAAAAATAAAACAATTTTTAAGGAAATATTAAATTAGAACTTATCTACAGACTTTTAATTAGTTATTATTGCAAAAAAAATTAAAATGTCAGTAATATCGACGTAGAATTTTAGATCTAGGGACATCCACGGAATGGACTTTAGACTTATATTCATTAAGATTAAAGTTAAATATTAAAATTATTTTGTCAGTTGTGGACTTAATGGCTTACTTAAAACTGAACAATGTACGTATATGAATGCAAATATAAGAAAATTTGCTATATTTCCAAACATTTATCGCTTCGGGGACCGTAAAATGTACTTTTTCTGACTCATTTAATATATGGTTTAAAAATATGAAATGGAGATATTAAAAGACAATTTTTATTATGCCACATTTCCATCACAAATTTAAATATCTCTGAATTTTTAACTGATAATTTTCTAAGATGGTAGACTGGTTATAGAATTTTATAACAATTTAAGAAATATTATTAAACATATAAACTTCATTTACAAAATGTATTATGATTAATGAACTTTTATATAGCAAATATAAAACCAAAAATAAAATAACATGCAGATGTGTGACTTGTTAAAAAGTAGTATAAATTATAAAGTTAGCTGTGGTAGCTTATAAAAGTCAAACTTTAATTCATGATTTCCACATTTTTTAAAGCATTTGGAAAAATATCCTATTAGGTATGATTAAAAAAATATATAACAAAATGGATCAATTTTTTTTAAGGGTTTGGGTAATTGTACAGTTATCTTTTAAAATCTGACAAACTGAATATTAAAATTTCATTCAGAAATGGAAAGTTAAATAAACATATCTGGAAAAGTATTGTTTTTCTTTTAAGGCACTGTGATTATAACCTGTTCCAAAATTTAATTACTGAAATAAACTGGTAAATTATAACTCTATCTTTAGTAAAAAGTATTCGCTAGAGCTATATTCTAAAATTAGCACATAGCAAGGAAAATCGTTTTTTTTTCTTTTTACATTGTGCACTCCTCACTGTGTGCACTCCATTATATCAGTTTTAGTAACGTTTGTGAAGCGTCCGTAGGGACTGCTTCATATCATGATTAGTGAACCGAACAAAAGAACAGGAGTAAACTAACTGATTGCGAGTTTATTATTATCAAAAAATACTAATTTATTTCTCTGGTTACAGATTTAAAAATATCTTTACACCTTTTCCTCTGTAGTTATTACATGAATGTGATATATCTTTATATGCTTAATATAGTTTACTGAATTTAAAAAAAGGGTTCTCTGATTTATTTTTATTTTCATTATCACAGTTTGAGTAACATTTGAAAAAAAAAAAAATAGCGAATACTTTATACATAGTATTTAGATTTATTGTGGTTTAATTTTTCTAACAAATTTCCGTTTTCATGAAAAAAGCAATGAAATAAGAGAAATATTATCTCATTTCTTGTCCATAATTGTAAAATTAATTATTATAAAACCTATAAATGTTTTATTCTTTCGCATAATATATGGCAAAAGTTATTGAATTTCGTCATATTTTTTATATATCTCTGAAGAGAAAAATTGTCCAACAATAATGTTTAAATGAATAAAATATGAGATTCTTTTTTTATGACCTTTTAAAAAAATGAGAGCAAACGAATAACTCAACTTTAAATTAACCCTTTTAATTGAACAATTTGTTTTTTAAAAAGTGTTTTTTTTTTAATTACTTAGCTGCTTTATTTTTCTGCAAGTTTCGTTGTGTTGCATGTTAATAGGTAATCAAGAAAGTCTGAATAATCCTAGCAGATAATGCCAAAATATAAACAACGTAGTCATCAGCAATGAATATTATAAAGAAATTTTTTATATCAAAAACGAAAGAAAGAGAATATTTATTTCTATTTATGTATATGTATATGTATATTTTATTATGTTTGTAACCATTTGCTAAAAATTCAAGTAATTAAAAAATTACTTTATTATTATTTTTTAATGTAGTAACTTATTAATCATTTTCATTACTGAAGGCTAAGATCTTTATATTCTGGCATTTTCTGCTATTCTAGCATTTCTGCATAGATAGCTATTCTGCATATTCTAGTTTCTATGATTATATATATAACTTTTCATAACACTATAACAAAACACAAAAAAATATATATATTAAAAATAGTATATTAATATTACTAATCATATATTTAAAAATATGGGGATATTAAATAATTTTGGCTAAGGATAAATATATTGATCAAGATCTAATAGAGTACTAACAATATAACATAATGATTTCAGAAAATTTCATAACACACGAATGCACACTCAAAAGAAATGAATTTTTTCAGATTTATTTATTTATTTATTTTTAATATTTAATTTTACATTATAAACTTTGTTAAAATTTCTAAAAATTCTCGCAAGCTGTTCAACCTTTTTAAAATTGCGTTCTCATTGCTGATTCCTAATTGCTTGTTTTCAAGCATATCATGAATTTAAGATGTCTCCGAAACTAAATTGCCTAAATTTCAAAATAAATATGTTCTTTAAAAACAGGTATTCACTTGTTAATGTCTGTACATTTTACCAATTTTTCTTTCAGACATTATATAAAAAAGCATGGTTAAAAATTCTTACTAAAAACGCCCCCCCCCCCATTTAAAAAAATGTAAAAAACAGTCTCCAATAAAAATCACTACCATTTCACAAAAGCGCTTTCACCCCCCGCCAGGGCATCATCAGTTGTGATCTTCAACTTCCTTCCTCTCCATTATATATCTAACATACACTCCTCCTATTACATATATAAAAGGTGTATCTTTGAACATAAAACGAGAATTAGAAAAATTAGGAAAAATAGTCCCACTAACCCCCAATTCGTCCCTCTTCAAATCAATAAGAAATGAAATAGAAAAATATGAGGAAATACAAACAGCAGGAATATACAAAATAAATTGTCTAAACAGCAGAAATGAAAAGGTTACTTACATAGGAATGACGAAGAGGAAAATAGAAGAAAGAATGAAAGAACATATCCGAGATATAAAACTAAATAAACAGTCAACAGCTCTTGCAAGATTAAATACTAAAACCCCAATAAAACTTGAAACCCTACAAATACAGAAAATAGCTAACTACGAAAATTTACATAACGCATTAATAAGAGAATCAACAGAAATCAATGCATCCAAAGGCGCATGCAATGACATGATACACTCATTACTTGATTGCCGGTGGAAAAAAATGTTGGAAGAGGGAGAGAGAGAGAGAGAATATTGAATGCCGATAGGGGGAGCTCTTCAACCAGCATGCATGTATATAATGGAGAGGAAGGAAGTTGAAGATCACAACTGATGATGCCCTGGCGGGGGGTGAAAGCGCTTTTGTGAAATGGTAGAGATTTTTATTGGAGACTGTTTTTTACATTTTTTTAAATGGGGGACGTTTTTAGTAAGAATTTTTAACGATGTTTTTTTATATAATGTCTGAAAGAAAAATTGGTAAAATGTATAAATAATAAATATGTTCTTATATTTTAAAATACAAGCTCTTCTCAAATGATCCAATAAATGTCATCTTTTTTCAATTTAATCTCAATACTATTTCAATATCTGATCAATTTTGATATAGCTTCAATATTAATTCATCATGTTCTGAGTTTTTATAAACGCGCAATAAATAATAGTTGCTTAACTTTGATGTAAATGTCCTTGTTTTTGAAAAAAAAATCGAAAAAACAGATTAAAATATGAGCGTAATATTTCTATTTAAATTCTTTATCATGTTATCTGTTTATTATTTTTAAAATAAATACCGTATTTTTCTGTGTATAAGCCGAGAACCTTTGGGCATTTATTTGGCTTCAAAGGGGGGGGGGAGGGGTTGGCTTATATACGAGTCTAAGAAAATTTCCAAAATTAGATATTCTAAAATGAAAAAAAAAATGTTAAAAATAAAAAAAACCACAAAAATACTTACAAATTTCTAAAAATACTTTAATACTCCATTCTTTTACAATGAAGGAAATTACCAATCATCATTCACTATCAAAGTCATTGTAAGAATTTTCAAGCAACTTCTTAAAATCGCTTTCTTTCATTGGTACATCAGGATGAATATCATCAGTGACTAGTTCTCATCCAATGATCGCCATTTTCTTCAAAAATGGCATCATCCTTAGTTCCATCCGACGCATTACTGATGCAACATTGTTTGAAAAAAAACGGACGATCATTTCTACAAGGGTAGTTTTGGTGTAGTTCGGGTGCATTTTAAAGCCCTATATTATGTAGTTTGAGAATCGATAAAATGTTTCTGTAAAAATTATTTTTATTTTTATTTTACAGCAGCATAACTTTCTGGAAATGAATTTTCGAGACCACTTATCGAACTATTAACATAGTTTTTTTTTTTTTTTTTTTTTTTTTTTTAAGCAGTTAAAATAAAAATTAGTCAATATTAAGTGTAAAATATTGAAAAAAGTTTAAAAAAAATCCTTCAAGAACCTAAGAATAAGTTGACTTTATTCATTACCGTATATTTTATGCGGGCAATCCTGGCCAAATGCCGTAGCATTTTGCTGTGTGTGAATAGTGGTTTGGATTCGTAGCGCCATATTTGGCGAATTATCTGACTTTGGGCGTGAAATTAACAATTAAAATTAGTATAAAAATACATAAATTATGATTTTAACAGAGAAATTTTATCGGTTCTCTAACTTTTATGTATAGGGCTACAAAATGCACCATGTCTCGATGTTAGGTGCGAGTTGCACCAAAAGTAGTTCCCTTGCTAGCGGTAATTCAAGGCAAGCTTCTTTCACCCATTCAGAGATGTGACGATGTCAACTTTTCTTAAATTATCGCCATATGTCACAGCTGCATCTCCAGATGACCTCCATTTAGTCCATTTCGAATGGAGCCAGTCTTTAAATGGCTTATTTAGACAAACGTCCAGTGGTTGAAAAATAGAAATAAGGTCTCTGGAGATCATAGCTACCGAAGGTCCTCACAGAAAGCTGTTTTGCTTTTTTATCTGTTACGTATCCCTATTTTGAACTTAAAACTGAGAACAGCGAATATTCAGTTTCGATTTAAAATGGTTTGAAAAACATAAGCAGATTTTTGTTCTTCTTTTCCAGAACGCCCTTTTTTAGCAGTGCTTGAACGTTTGTCGTTATTATCGTTTTCGTAAAAAAATAATGCTTTAGAAATAAACTAAAATATGGATTCGCTTTCTGTGTTCTGCAAAAATACCGGCAAACAGTAGCATTTCGCGTGGTGCTTTTTATGTTAATTAAAATTTGAAACTTAATTTTTGATATATTTTAGCTAATTATAGCATTTTTCTCCCAATAATTTTCAAAACATGAATATTCTTTCTCAAAAGTAAAATATTTTAATCAGTCTATTTTATAAAATATTAAGTCTATTTGTCCTAAAGTTTTTTTTTTCAAACCAAAAATTAGTAAAATTCAAAATGTAATTTTTTTTAGTTTTTCCAGAATAAAATATAAGTCGCAATGGATTGAAATCTTTAGAATGAAAAATAAGTACAAATAATGCAATTTTATCGCAATAATTAATGAATTGAAACATTCAAATGGGACATCTTTTTCATCAGTAGCAACATTTCGCCTGTCAGCGCATATAAATCATATCGCAAATCTCTTAAACATAATATAATAGTATATAGAAGAAAGTGTAACTTATTTCATCATTGTTTGTGTTCAGAGATATATTCTTAATTTCAACAGTAAAATAGTCTACGAGACTTTATAAGAATTGTATTAAAACAATTTAGATGTCCATTCTCTATTGAAGCTGGGTATAACAAAAAATGCTCTGGCGCGGAGCAAGATTGAAGAATACAGTAAATGAAAAATAAAGACGCATTTGAAACAATTCTAGAAGAAAATTTGATTTCACGTTATTGATTAAGAGATTAAATCGCTCGACTGAGCTGTAATACCGCAACCTTTCAAAACAGGAATGATATAACGGAAACACAAGAATAGCAGTGAAACATATTTAAGGAAGTAAAATAAATTTATGTAGGCATTGTAGAAAATGTCCAAATAAGAAATTATACGTCAGAGATAATTTTATTAAAAATCAACAGCGTCGATTTCGAAAAATTGAGCTCTTATGAAGGGGAAAGAAACTTTTATCACATATACATTCCTTTCACAAAGCCTTTTAACAGTTTTACCACATTAATAGAATTTTTCGCTTTACTTATTTCTTGAAAAATAGTACAAATTCTGATATCAAACGTAGCTATTGAGAATTCTGCGGTTAAAATATTAAATAAAGTGTGTTATTAATACTAATTAAAAAAATACTTTTTGTTATTTTTTATATAACTTCTTCATCATTTTCGTTACTCAAGACTGAGATCTTTACATTCTGGCATTTTCGGCTGAATTATTTTAGTTTCCATGATTATATATATAACTTTTCATGACACTACAATGAATCTTAAAAAAAAAACAGCATAATAAAAGTATATATATTCACATAACTAATAATATTGCACAAATATGGCGATGCTAAATACTTTTGGCTAAGGAAAAATATATTTCTAAAGATCTAATAGAGCACAAATAATTGAACATAATAATTTCAGAAATTTTCATAACACGAATGCACATTTAAAATAAATAAAACTTTTCAAATGTATTTAATTTTTAATTTTTAATCTTTAATTTTACATTATAAACTTTTTAAAAATATCTAAAAGTTCTTGAAGCCATTGAAGCTTTTTAAAATTGTGTTATCATTGCTGAGGCCTAATGGCTTGTTTTAAAGCATAGATCAGTTTAACTGACGTCACACCCTAGCAACCACCTTAGCAACTAGATTTATTTTTTGTTTGCCTGCCAAAAATGGCGGATTGTGATTGGTTGGCTCATAATACAGGCTACAAATCCACGATTATGATTGGTTGGATTACACTTGGTGGGCTGGTGATCACGTGGTTGAAACTGATCTATATCATGAATTTAGAATGTCTCCGAAAGTAAATTGCTTAAATTTGAAAATAAATATGTTCTTATATTTTTAAATACAAGCTCTTTTCAAATAGTCAGATAAATGCCATTTTTTTTCACTTTAATATCAATATTATTTTAATATCTGATCAATTTTGATTTTGGCATAGCCTCAATTTTAATTGAACATGTTCTCAGTTTTGATAAACGCGCGATAAGTAAATGTTGCTTAACTCTGATGTATGTATCCTTGTTTTTGAAAAAAAAATCGAAAAAAAAAACGATTAAAATATGAGCGTAATATTTCTATTTAAATTCTTTATCATGTTATCTGTTTATTATGATTAAGGTGCCTGCGTACCTTTAAAATGCAATTTTCGGTCAAAAGTCTGATTTTCTATACTTGATTTAGTATTAGCCTGACATTTTAGCTTTCAAAATCAGATTGAATTTTGTTTCAATTTTGCTTAGAACTTGAGTTACAGGCATTTTAATATTAGTCAGTCGCAAGTTTTTGAAACCGAAAGTAGCCTTCCGCTATCGCACAGTCGTCGAAAAAAAAAACTGAACACCCCCTACTAACTCTGCAACAAATTATTGTAGAAGAAAGTTACTGGTACCAAACGATTGGAAATAAAGTCTACTTTAAAATTATGTACATAAAATTTGCTTAGGGGGCCATCTACATATTAATACCAGCCTAAACTTTATTTTTGTCAATGGCAACACCCATTTTGACATGATATTTTCAATCTTCGGTACAAACTATGCCTAGATACCAAATTTTAAGTCATTTGGATGATAAGTTTTTGAATTATAAACATTCAAATTTTAGAGCTTCTAATGTTAAATTACATTTTCATATTTTCACTAATATCTCCTGAAATTATAATCCTAATGTGCTAATGGTTTGTTTGATTATAATACTTTAAAACCCAAACATAATTACGTAAAATTTGTAATTTTTATAATTTTATAATATGAATTATGAATTATGAAATTAATATTCGAAAAAATTATGAATTGCAACCTACAATTTTTTTGATGGATTTGTATTTACTATGTCCTGCTTTATGCGTATTAAAAATTACAAATTTTCTTCCAAGTAGTTTTCAAATTATGCTTAAAAAACGGCAAGATGCTGTTTAAGGGGCCGTCTATGATGTGCATTAAAGCATAGTTTGAACAGGGATGAGAGCTGCTCTCCCACTCAAATGCCCGATTGTCACCACTAAATTTTAATAGTATTTGTCACCTTATTCAAGGACGGAATTTCTGAATTTCATTACGGTGGAGAATACTATTAAAATTTAGTGGTAATAGTCGGACATTCGGGTCGGAGCGCTCTCATCCCTGTTTGAAAAAATATTATGTTCATAGGCTGGGATTACAATGACATCATAAACTTAGAGATTAAGTCTGTCTTACAATATAAACAATGCGTAAACCGTATTTCAGTGCTTCGCGATCTTAGACTAATTTGAAAGCTAGCTTAAACTGATGCGTAAGTTAATGCGCGCGCGAGCACAAGAAACCTGACAACGACATGTGATTGGAGTAAGATGTAAGATAGCGAGGCACTAGAATCATCCCAGCCTTGATTAGTATATATATATATATATATATATATATATATATATATATATATATATATATATATATATATATATATATATATACTAAAAGATATATATGAAAAGATACTATAAGTAGATATTCAATATCTACTTTTAAGTATTTCATTAAAATTATGTAAAACGTATTTGCATGAGATGTATGTTTACGTCATTTATGCAAAGTTTCGCTTTTATTGATAAATTAATAAAGCTCATTTTGGAAAAATATGAACAGTTCTACCTTAGTAAAAAATTAATCATTTCTGTTATCTTTAAATGAATTGATAGCTTATTTTCCAGTTAATAAAGCTATATTGTTTATTCTGCAGTATATATGTATGAAGTGAGGTTTCTTATAAATACATATGCGTAGTGTATTTGCTGAAACAAATTGGCCCCACAATATATTTTCCCAAAACATTGCTTCCCCCCCTTCCGCTTCAATATTCAAATCCGAACTATCACTGCTTGCTCTAGAATGTTAATTGATTCTTTCATTAAATGAATTAAGAAAATATTTATAAATGCAACTTTCTCTATATGCTATGCCATACCATTAGAATTAGTTTTGGTTTTAAAGAATAACTAGTTATTTTTAATCGCATTAAAGATTTTTTTTATGACAGGCGTGCAGATATAAATCCTTTAACTTGTCAGCTTTTGCACACATATCATATCGACAGCGATAAAACACGCCTTTCCACCATCTTTACAGAACTGAGTGAAAATTTTCAATAGAAATTTCAATAGAGGCATTAATCAATTAATTGTAAAAATTCAAATGAACTACCAGAATAGGTTTAATCCTAGAATTATTAACCCTATTCCGAAGGAGAATAACGGATGTAAAGTTATTTATATGTCTTTATAGCATAGATTTAGTTTTAGTTTTTCAAATAAATCGGAATATAAATCCTGCGAACATATCTCAAAACAAGACACCCCCCCCCCCTTCTCAAAAAAGCAATGTCGGGATTTATTTTCAGACTAAAAAGCAATTTATCTGCGGTTTTTTTTTTGCTTTGATTACTTACGCTGCTTTATACTATTTTTTCATTCTAAATTTTGTATTTGCCAATATTATTCACGTTTCTGCCAATAAATTTTAAAAAGAGCGAGTTAAATATATGAAAAATCTGAAAAAAGCATTATAAAAACACCTGTAAAATTCCAATAACATTTACATATTCTAAAACTATTTTAATTACAAATAATCTTATATATTTTTTAATCGATTAATTCAACACTTTTAAACATTATTTTACCGCATCTAACAATAACCGAAACTTATTAAATGAGTAAAATGGGCATATCGCTAAAACACAATATATTAAAAGAAGTGACTTAATCCTTCTGCAGCATTTCAACAATCGAGTATCGAACTTCAATTTGGATACAGCCCCTAAAATATGCTCATTATAAAGTAATTAATTTCTCTAAAACTAATCGTAGGAATTTCATGAAATTTGGTATCTAGGCATAGTTTGAACTGCAGATTTTAAATATCTTGTCGAATTTGGGTCTTGATATTGAAAAAATTAAAGTTTGTGTGTGTTTTTATATGTAGATGGCCCCCTAAGAAAATTTTATATACATAATTTAAAAGTAGGCTTTATTTCTAATCGTTTAGTACCAGTAACTTTTTTCTACAATAATTTGTTGCAGAGTTAGTAGGGGGTGTTCAGTTTTTTTTCCCACGACTGTACATGTTTGTTTACATTAATGTTTTACTCAATATAAACATCAAAATGTGTTACTACATATAAAATAAACTTAAAAAGGAAAATAAAAAACTTTTAAATATTTAAAATGTGTTAAATATATGTGACAACACGAATTTTTACTCAGATATTCTGCAAGTTTTTCTCAGTGTTTTCTTCTGTTGAAAACTGTGCAATTGGGGGCGTATGATGCAGTGATACAATTCAACGAAGGTTATCAAGGCTGCTTAAAAGTTTTAACTGATCTGAACATTAAAAATACAGGCTATTTCACCCGGAGTTTCAGTACCACTGCCATTTCTGTCCTTTGGTATTTAGGCCACCGTCCTAACGGCCCATGCTTTAAACAGGCCTTGTAAAAATATTATTTTTAAATTGTGCTACCACAGCAACAAATATTAATTTTGTATTATATATTTTATATTATGAAACGGCGAGACCGAAATGCCGGGATGGAAATGTCATAGACCTGTTTAAGTCAGTTAAAAAGGCTATGAAAACGAAGCAAATTCCTTTCTATTAACTACGCATTTTGCCAAGGGACGATTATTGAATGAACAGTCAAACTTTAGTTCCCAAAATATGGTTGGGTAAATTTGAGTCTTCAAGATGACGAGGATTGTGAATGAGATTCCGTCATTGACAATTATAAACTTAAAACCTAATCCCCGTACCACAGTTCAAGAGCTTGCTGCTGAACTTGGAGTATCTTTTTAGGGGTACCAAGAGTCTTAATTTTTCACTGAAGGTGCCGTTTACTGTCCTGTTACGTTTAATTTTATTTCTGATTCCCTAAAAGATAATAATGTATATTTTTTTTACCACTTATAGCTTAATATGTGTTCTATGTAGCATAATTATTTTAATATTCCACAATTGATATTTTATTTTTATTTTTATGTTTAATTTTTATATAAAAAAATAACAATTGTGTTTTTACTTCCATCCATAGCGCGCAAAACTACAGCAAAACTATTGGTTCAAGATTACCAAATAATAATAATAACGATATAAAACTAATGTACCTTGAGCGTATACTTCAAATTTAGTAAGAAAATTACATTCGTCATTTAAAATTAGCCTTTATTCACAAGAAAAAAATTGATTTTTTTTTTCAAAATTTTATAATTTACAATTTTAATTAAAAAAAGTTTTTGATTGCTTATAAATGAAGTATACGTTCAAGGTACATTTGTTTTGCATCATTATCGATATTATTTGGGACTCTAGAACAAATAATTAGTCTTGCTACAGTTTTGTGCACAATAGATGCAAGTCAAACAATTTAATTTTTTTAGGAAAACTAAGCAGGAAACTAATTACGCTATATTGAACCGATATTAATCTGTCAATGGTAAAAGGATTATGCACTTGTATTTTATAGAAGATCATAAATAAAATTAAATTTGACATGATACTAAATTGCACCTTCGGCGAAAAATTAAGCCTCCTGATTCCCCTTAAACCTGTGTCCAACAATAAAAAAGTAATTGTTTAAAAAGTTCTATATTAGAAATTACCATTATTGTTTAACACAACCTAATACATTAGTTTATCTCCAAGCATATTTCGCAATTTCACAATTTGTTTGTTCTCTATTTATCGTATCGATTACAATAAATACGATTTAAACGATATTTAAATTTAGAATTTATAAACACAATACTTTCAATCTAAAATATAACATTTAACGATTTTAACAATGATCTATTTTTCCTGCGGAAATATTAATGTGCAATAAAAGATATTACATTATTTCTTTAACATAAACTAAAAAAATCGAAAAAAGAAGTATAATTTAAACTGCAATTCCTTAATATAGAGGACAGTGTCTTAATCAGTGCATGACGTACATTTTACATGAAATTCAGCTTCATGCTGTAAAATGCTTTAAGAGATATTTGAAGAGTCAAAGAGAAAAATAATGATAATCCACTTGTACGAAATTCGAGATGACAGTGCCATATGTTGGGTTGACAGGCATATTATCGTTTAGTAATGTTGGATCGACAGAAAAATGTAGATAATTAATTTGAGAATGCATTTGAACAGGGTAAGAACGATGAAAGTATTTTGAAAAAACCCAGACTGTGACATTGAAGTTTGGTTCAGGTAATGATAAAGGAATTTGCACGTAAGAAAAGTCTCACGTAAAAAAATGAATAACGATGATGAATAACTATTATCTAATTATCCGTGAATATCGTCGTTTCCACTTCTCACTCTTTAATAAGATGAATGAGATTAATTTTAACACGTTAGTAAAAATCAATTTCGACATTTCTTTTCAATTAAAATAGTAATCAACATTCAATCAGACAATTCAATCTAACAAGTTATTTTTGTTCCACAATACAAGTTTTTAATGCGATAAAATGTATCTATTGCGAAACTATTTCTTAAAGAACATTTAATTTAAAATTCAAAATAAAGTCTCAAAAGATTAAGACAATAGTATGAAAAGAAAACTGTAAGTTAGCTAGCTATTCTTCCAAAAATATTAGATTTTCTGTTTCAAATATAAATTCTTTTACAAAATAGATGTACACTTTCTTATTTCAAGATTATTTCATTCATACCTGGGAGGCTTAGAAATGTAAATAAGGATTATAAAACAGGGGAAAAATGTAAAGTAAATTAAAGTGAACAACATTTATTGAATTAAACGTGGATAAATATATTTTTCTTTAACATCATTTGAATTCTTAGGATCTTTATACTATTATTGTATTACATTACATCGAAAAATCCAGAAATATTTATTTTTTAGTTGTAATTTTATTTTATGCAATAGCATGAGTTTGTATATTGATTTATCATTGAAAAGGGACGATTTCCTATTTTTACACAATCATATTTGTAAAAATTATATATAAAAAAAAGGTGTGGATTCTAGATATTTATAAAACTGAATAAGTATGAGTTTTAATTAAGGCATTTTAAAATCTCTTAAATTTATTATAAATACTTTAATACACATAGAAAATATAAATTTTAAGCATAAATAATTAATATAGTAGTTAGTTATATTTTAATGAGGAAACATTTTTTACATTGAAAAAGAACACATTACTTTCTTTTAAATGTAGAAACAATATAGTTTGAAGAAAAAAATTAATTCAAGCATTATACGTTTATATATTTTGATCTCCAGATCTGGGTCCAACCCGTCTGACTGTAGACAATAATTGCCAATGGATGGTCGTGTCCATGTTTGACCTGTATTCCCGACTGCGTAAGAATGACGGTAATTTATACTACGGAACACTCACCGTACAAATTTCAAAGAAATATTTAAAAAGTAAAAGACATCCAAGAAACTGGATTACGATGTCTGCGAGCTCCAACAGTTAAAAAGCGTTCAATATATTCCATGATTATGGATGATGAATAAAGGACCGATTAGACTGCGGTCGAAGTTTGTAGCGTCTCTTGCGTGACGAAGCGTTTCCTTTCATCTATTACGACTTTCTAGCATGTCTAAAGGTCAGAGGTCAAGAGCGGAAGCCGTTGACAGACGACGTATACGCAATTCTTAACGCTTGATGTTCTAAAAGACTCGTATGTTGATTTTTGTTCCAGTAAATTGAAAAACGAGTGTCAAATATATTTTTTAACTTGTAACGATGACGATTCGCTGTTTACGAGTTTTCTATATGGTACATGTTTTGCTGCTTCGTCTTGTCCTTGTCTACGTTCAATAAATGTCTTCGTTAAACTTTATGATGATCTTCATGAGTATTAAGTTGCTCTTCCTACATATAAAATCACTGTTGCATTGTAATGCACACACACACGCAAAACTATTTTGTAAAGTGTCTTTGATTTTTAGACCTGTGGCTTCTGCCCCATCTTTTTTTACCTAGCTTGTCTTTGGCCGTGTTTCGAACTAGTGCTCAGCATTATTTTTACTCTCTTTTACATTTGTATTATGTAAACTTTATATTTTATTTGCTACTCGTACTTTTTAACGCTACTACTCTGCAATAACTTTATTTCTTTATTTTTTCGCTATCATTACTTTCTATAGAGTAGTTATTTATTATTACAGCTGAATTTTCTCCCAATTTCAAAATATTTCATTCAAAGACTGGGCTGCATAAGCCTGCAAATACAAAGCCCCTGAAATTCGGAACATATGGCCGGCACCAGACAAGCAGTCGCCTCAGAACACATCCATATAAAATGCGACATTTGGCTCATTTTATGTGTAATTCATTATATGTACCGAATCTTTAAAAGAGAGATAGAGAGAAAAATTCATTTTTCTTTGTTTAGAATAAAAATTCAGAGTGCATTTTATATAATTACAGTCAAGTAGTTACAGTTCAGCTCAACGAATAATGCCAGCTCAAATGGAATAAACACAACTTCACTTTATATAACTGAAGATATTGATAATCTTTATTTTTGAAGATGGATTAAACCTATATTTACATGTGAAAGTTACACGCCGGATATAAAAATGAAACCTTAAAAATGAAACATAAGAATTGATGTTTCTATATTAATGAACAAGAGAAGAAGACGTGGTAGTTTGAAAAATCCAGGTTATAAACGCTTTGTGGGAATTCAGGCAGGAAGGCAGTAGCGCATGTCTTTACTTCAAATTTGTTCTTTTCTTCAAGCTCATCGGTCTTGAGATAAAGAAACACCTGAAGCACTACTTTGGGTCGTTGGTAAAGAAGCTTCCTTTAAAGCGCTACTTGGAATAGATGACGGAATTGGGTTCAATTTTTTGCCCTGCTTTTCAAGCTTTTTCTTTAATTTACCGGATATCATAATATGATGATTTATCGAATAACAGGTCTTACCTGGTGTGCTATTTCTTGATGATACATCACGAAACGAATTACTTGTTGATGCAGACGCCGAGTTTGAATTAGTATTAGGTGAAGGTGGGGGTGGAGCTATACATAGTTTATTTTTTATTATACTTACCTCCTTCTATATTGTCTCTATTTTAATTAATTTACTTCTGAGCATGTAGAATCGATTATTCATTGCCTTAGTGAATTCTGCAACTTGGCTTAGAATGTGACTTTGATCTATTGAGAGTGCTGCAGTATAACTCTGTGGGAAAGATGTACAAATAATATTATTCTTACACTCATCCAAATTACCGTCTGGGTTACTGCTACCATTCTGCATTCGGCCTTTACTAGCACCATCTGTAACAATTCCCAAGCACTTACCTCATCCGTTATAGAGAGGGCATTAGCCAATCAATAGTATGCAATCATATATAGTATATATAATATTATACAATCGAGCATGTAGTAGTGATTATTCATTGTCTTGGTGAATTCTGCAACTTTCCTTAGAATGGGACTTTGATCTAATGGGCGCAAGGCGAAGGAGCAATTGCGTATGCAATTGCTCCCACACCTTTTTAAAATGTTGATCTACTTTTTACGTTGATCTACTTTTTTTTATTTCTATTTAAATAGTGCTATCTTATAAAATGCTTTAAAAAGTATTTCATTTGAGATTAACAATAAATCATCGGAACTAACAGTCACATATATAAAACGACATAAAGCAATATGTTTATTTCTTTATGCATTTATGAATATTTATTATTATAAATAACACACTATTTTTTGTTAATTTTCTTTTAGTTAAGAATTTTTTTTTTAATTAATATAAATTTGATACAAAGACGAAAAATTCTGTCAAAAAGTTAAACTAATTGTTAAATCAAATAAAGCTATATAATTTTCCCTATACTTATTAATTTTTATAAATACTATTTGTTTTCAATTAGTACTTATAGTTAATAAATGTTTGAAACTTTGTTTATAATTTTTGATTTTAATAAATACCAAAAAAAAAAAAAAAGAAATTTTGAAGCAATTTGTTATTATGCATTTATCAAGAAAGGAATTTATTTTTAAAAAAATTACACTTCTGTGATGCATTTAATTAAAATTAAGAAACGTTTTAATCTTCATTAGCTCGAAAACATTCATGTCATTATAAAACGAAAAGTTCTGTTTTAATATTTCAAATGAATTGCATTTTTCAATGAAATAATTATAAATACTTTAAATGATTTAAGTTATTCGCATTTATATTTGTCTTTAATTAGCTTATTTAAAAATTTGCAGAAACACTGTTTGAAACTTTTTTTTTATTTATAGTGAAATTGTAAAATCATAAATATGAAGTATTATTCAATAATTAAAAGAATTCTAGAGTTCTAAATGATTCATTGTAGTTGAACTATAATTGATATAAATTCCAATACATTTCATTTTGAAGATATGTTCAAATTGTAATAGTTTTAAAAATTTGTTTATTAAGCTTCAATTAACCCCTTAACAGTTTTGACCGAACGCTGTTCGGGCAAGAAGAGTTTGCTTGCTTTGTTACTAAAATCTTTCGTACACCACTAATTTTTAAATGTGAGTCTCATTTTATTAACTGGCAGACATTTTTCGATAATATAAGGTAAATTACGCAACGGATTTTGTAAGGAAAATCCACTCTTCTTGCTCAATCCAAAACTTAGATTATGATCAATCCTTTTGCAGCAAGACTGTTCGATTGATCGCTTCCGAATGAAGGTAAACGAAATCAATACGAACTTCCTCGGCACTTCAAAAAATCTGCATTGGTACATTGGTACATATAAGGTAAAAATTTTAGTACGAAAGAAAGCGGTGATTTGTTCTATTTTTTGTATATTGGGTCAAAAAAACGAAATTGTTAAAGGGTTAAATATAAAAAAATCAGAATTTTTAGTATCTACCCTATTAAAATCCGAGCGCGTATCTATCTATGTAATCTCAAAAACTCGGAAACTACAGGGCGCAGGACTGCGAATTTTGGCACACGGGTTTCTGGTAAGGGATCCATCAACGATTGGGGCAAAAAACTCGAAAATTCTAAAGATATTTTTTTATTTTATGTTTTTGACGACTTTTTGCCTTTTTTTTATGCCGAGCCCATAATCGCGCGAGTTCTAACCATTTCTATATGTTTACTACAATGTGAGATATACATATCACGTACGCCACGCTGCAATACTCAGAAGCTGTAGCGGGTATTACGATAATTCTTTTACCTCGCATGCAAATAATTAGAGATTATTTAATTGCGCTTAGTTATTACTTTTTTAAAAAAAAATAAAGAAAAACATTTTATCACAAACTTCAACAAAATTTTTTATTCTATTTATTCCCTTATTCCAAAGATATCGTTTTATCGTCTGCTGTCATAGCAATATGATAAATGAAATTTCATTAAAAAAATGCACAGTAGTAGAAAAATATTTTTCTAAATCGAATAGTTATTAAACAACTCAACACTTTAACAAGGGAATTATTATTTCTTATTTAGATATTTTAAAATTGTTTGTTGTCATTGTATTTTTCTGCTAATTTTCGTTCATATTCGATATTATTATGTCTATTTGATGTAAATTGTTTACGTACTACTACTTTTTACTACGGATTTTTGGTTGTGTAAATACTGATTTTTAATAGACATAACAAATTTTTATATTCATAAACTTTTGTTTGGTTGTACTGATTTTTGTTTTTAATTTGGGTTTTAGAATTAAATGCATGATCTCCCGTCCGTAGAACGAGTTAAACAGCTGGTTTATTGTAAAATATTTTATTATTAGAAATATGCAAGACATTCTTTTAATAAAAATGCTTAACAGTTGATTACTAATCTAAAAGAAATCATCTTATTTCTGTCGTTGTATCTCTGAGATCACATGACCTAATTTCCATACGCATACACTCTATACAGCGATTGCTGGGGTTCGTATCCACGAGTGTGAATGTGTAGGTGTGTAGAGTTTAAAATAAACTGCAGCCAATAGCACAGACAAAACGTTGATTGAAATATACAAGACGAATTAGTTGTGGTTATCCTTGTAATCTGATGTGTAAGTAATCCAGTAGTCGATGAAACAAATGAGTAGTGACAACGTGTGGTCCTTCTGGTATGGGTGAATGGATATAATCCTTGCGGGTGACATACAACTTCTAAACTGTATGGTTACAAGCTAAAGTCTGATCTAAGAGGTTGGGAATGACCATCTCTTCTCTTTCGCTTTCATTCTTGGAAAGTACAATAAAAGAGTTAATTAGGGGAAAACCGTTGAAAGTCCAACTATTGCGTGGGGAGTCCAACTATTGCGGGTGAATCGGTATAATCTTTGCAGGTGAGAGACAACTTCTAAACTGTATGGTTACAAGTTCAAGTCTGCTATAAGAGGTTGGGAATGACAGACACTTCTCTTTCACTTTCATTCTTGGAAAGTACAATAAAGAGTTAATTAGGGTAAAATCGTGAAAGCCAGGCGAAGGGAATCCAACTATTGTGGGTGAATCGGTTTAATCCTTGCGGGTGAGAGAAAACTTCTAAACTGCATGGTTACAAGCTCAATTTTGTTCTAAGATGTTGGGAATGACCGCCTCTCTCTGTCACTTTCATTCTTGGAAATTACAATAATGAGTTAATTAGGAGAAAACCGTTGAAAGTCCAATTATTTCGTGGGGAGTCCAGCTATTGCACCTACATCAGTAATCATTGTGTGGGTGGAATGAAGATTGTATACTTGTTTAATTAATGATGAATGATGTTTCCTTTATTTAGCAGTTAAGTTTATTTTGATGTTTATTGCTAAGATAAACAGCGATATTTCGAGGAAAGATAGCAATTAACTAGAAATGCATGTTCTTCTGTCTTTAATCACAAAAATTAAAAAGAAGTATACGAAATTAGTGTCTACAAACGCACCTTTGCAGTCAGCAAAAAAAGTCAGTGTATTTTACAGATACAAGGGTTAGTAATCGAGAGTTAATGTAGAGAAGATTATTTAAATCCAAACATTTTTAGGTAATCATTTTATATTATTTTCATTATTATTTTGTAACAGTTTTGCTATTAGCCAAAATATATACCTATTTCTTCCAAGAACCGTTGCTAAACAATAACATAAAATGATATATAGATTTCTGACAAAACATATATATATATTTATATGTCAAAAGTTTAGTATTTTAATTATTTTTGTTATTCGTTATTATTATACCCGTTATTTAATTATTTTTGTCAAACCGTCTGTTAGACCGCTAACAGCAATTAAGGGATGAACACTGGGTATATTTTTACACAAACATTGACGTTCCTATTGATTTAAATATTAAAAGTAATTTAATGATAGTAATAGTACATTTTTTGTTCATTTTTGTACTGGATTAATTTTTTTTATTAAATTGTCAAGATTAAAAATAAATTTTATCTAAAAATATAATAGAAAAAAAGTAACAAAACATTTATACCTGTATCATATACAGTGTTTCAAACTATAAAATACAACGTAGGAAAATATAAAGGAAAATTGCGTTAACATTTCCAACTAATAAAACAAAATGCATTTTAGAATTTACATAAAATTAAAAAGCAACTTTTTTTTAAAAAATATTTCTGCTACCTCAAATTGCATTTTGTATATGTAGCAGACGTAGTTTTCGTTTCTATACTTATTGACCAAAAGAAGTAATTTGTAATTTTAAATATATTTTTAACAAAATAATTGATGAATTACAATTTGCAGAAAATGTTTGTAATCAACATTTATTATCTTAACGAATCCATTATGATGTGATTTTAAACAATGTTAAGATGCTTTTCTAATATCTATGAAAACATATAATTAGAGTTGTCTGTTAACAAGCTGTATATATTTAATGTAAGCTGCAGAAACCTAATCATAAATCTAGAATCAGCAGTATAATAGAATTTTTATATTTATGTAAAAATCATTTTCCTAATTTGCGATGCGTTGCACTTTACAAGCTACTTTTTGGAAAATCACTAATTTTAAAAAACAATTAAAATAAGGTTAATGAAGTGAAAATTACAATCAATACGCTTTTTAATTTCTTCAATCTTTACAAGAAAAATATACTGAATTCAAGAAAATTTTCGTCTTCCGGTTCGATGGATTGATACGTTTTAGAAGGTCCTGAACACGATTTGACTGTTTTTAGAAAATGTCTGTCTGTGAGTCTTTGAATCTGTGACTCTGTCTGTGACTCTCTTTATCTGTCAGTATGTGACAAAAATTTTGCGGGCGCTCTATCTCAAGAACTAATGCACGAAATTTTATAAAAGTTTATATTCAGTTAGTCCCTGATACGAATCCGTTCTGATTAGGTTTTGGTGAAAATCGTCCAATAGGTGGCGCTGCTGTATTGCATTTTCGCGCTTTCCGCAATAGCTCTATCTCAAGAACTAATGCACTTATTTTTATCAAATTTTAGATTCATTTAGACCTTGACATAAATAGACGCTGATTACGTTTTGGTGTAGATATCCCAACAGGTGGCGCTGCTATATCACTTTTTTCTTGATTTTTACGATAGCTATATTTCAAGAACTAATGCACGGAATTTCACCAAACTTCAGATTCTGTTAGACCTTGGCATAGATAGATGCTGTTTACGTTTAAGTGTTTATAGGCGCACAAGTGGCGCTGCTATGCTACTTTTTTAATTATTATCACGATAACTATATCTCAAGGACTAATGCACGGATTTTCATCAAACTTCAGATTCAGTTAGACGTTCACATAAGTTGTTGTTTATTAGGTTTTGGTCTAAATTTCCCAACAAGTTGCGCTGCTATGCTACATTTTGCCGGATAGTCATATCTCAAGAATTATCGCACGGAATTTAGTAAAACTTTAGATTTAGTTAGACATTGATATAAATTGGTACCGATTATTTGTAGTGTATGCGAAACCTGTATCAGATAGAAGAAATTTTTGGGATTGGCACATCCGACTAGTTTTGGCTAGTAGTATGTAAAGCATAATTTCGTGACATACAGATGGGTGACAAAATAATACGAACACTCATGAAAAAGGGTGAAAAGAGCAATATCTAGTAAAATATAAGAAGAATGATCCTGAAGCTTCACGCGTGTAAACAGAACAGTTGACGTCATGTATTTCCGTGAACATTTTTTCCCAAAACCCCATTGGGAACCGTAAACAAATTGCAGAAAAACGAATATCTTTTGGATAACCCTGTAAAAAGTAATGTCACTTAAGCTTTGAAACTTTAGCACATGATCAAGAGGATTATTGTGATAAACTGTGTTTATTTTCATGAGTACAACATATATACCCGTAGAGAAATTAACGTTTTTTTAAAAACAATCCCGAATTTCACCAAGTTTTTTGCTTATAATTTGCAGAGTTCTTAATGTAAAAGAATGTTTTTTTAGAACATATGACTAACAACAATGTACACAATACCCCGCAATCAGAAATAAAAAATAACAAATATTGGATGAAAAACGAACAGGTTTATTAAATAATGTTTCACTGCGCACGCGCGAATGTTATAAAAATATAATATGCATAATATTTTACCCAAATGTATAGAGCAACTTTTACAAAAGTCTTCAAAACAGTATTTCAAAATTCTGAAAGTGATCGCCTGTAGAATACGTTCGAAATCCGTTGTTACCAAAATTAAGCAAAAATATGAGGGGTTGGATCCAAAGTATGACAAGTACAGAAGTATCTCTTAAGAAATGCTTGTCTACTTGTCATCATTTGGATACAACCCCTGATCTTTTTGCCTCTTTTTGGGGAACAACGAATTTCGAGCTTATTCTATGAATGACCACTTTCAGAATTTTTAAGCTATGTTTTTGAGACATTCACAAAAGTTGCTCTATACAGTTGGGTAAAATATTATGCACATTACATGTTAATAACATTCGCGCATGCGTAGTGAAACATTATTTAATAAACCTGCTCGTTTTTCATCCAATATTTGTTATTTTTAATTTCTGATTGCGGGGTATTGTGTACATTGTTGTTAGTCATATTTTCTGAAAAAAACATTTTTTTATATTAAGAACTCTGCAAATTATAAGCAAAGCACTTGGTGAAATTCGGGATTGTTTTTATAAAAATCTTAATTTATCTACGGGTATATATGTTGTACTCACAAAAACGAACACAGTTTATTACAATAAGCCTCTTAATCATGTGCTAAAGTTTCAATGCTTAAGGAACATTACTTTTTACAGGGTTATTCAAGAGATATTAGTTTTTCTTCAATTTGTTGACGGTCCCCAATGGGGTTTTGGGAAAAAACGTTCACGGCAATATATGACACCAACAGTGCTGTTTACATGCCTGAAGTTTCAGGATAATTCTTCATATATTTTACTAGATATTGCTCTTTCACTCTTATTCATGGGTGTTCGTATTATTTTGTCACCCATCTGTACGTTGATATGATAAAACAAATAATAAATTTTAAAAATAGAATAAATGCCGTTTTTGTTTTATATGTATAACAAAAATTTTTTAACTTTTTAAACTTTTAACAAAAACTTGTAATTTCATAAAATTTTTAACAAAAGCGTAAAAATTTATTCATAAAAATTAACAGAAATATTTTGAAAACAATAGTCATTTATTATACTTGTATTACAGCATTTCTTTTAATTTAAATTTCAAGCATATTAAAGTTAACTTTCAAATATCTAAAACTAAAATATAATAAAACTACATTTTCCCGGTTAATAAACTGTGATTATTTAATGTTTGTTTCCGGAAACCATGAAAGTAATCTAGTATGTGCAGCATGTCGAAGTTTTGCTATTGAAGTAAAAATCATTATTTGCATGATTCGGATTACTTGGAAAGTCACAATTTTGACATTAAATGAAAAATAATGATATTGGCGTAAATATTAATTAAAAAGCTAAAAAAAGCATAAAATACGCATATTTTTAATATTAATTAGTTAACTATAATTTCGCATTTTCCTTGCGGCATATTTTCGCTGAAAAAATATCTCATCTGATTAAAAGTGCTTCTATTATTCTGATTAAAATTAAGGCATACATCGATTGTTAATCTGATAAAAAATTTTAAATATATTATTTAATTAGATTGATTATGAATAACATGTATAACTGTAAAATAACTACAATATTAATTTAAATAAGATGCATAAATTAAGATTAAAGAATAAGTGGAATGTCACTTTTATCCTTTATACAAGTTATCATGTATTCTAATACCAGCAAATCTTGTGTGTGTGTGGTTATATACCGGGTGATTCATAATGAATGTGCCAAAAAGAATAGCGCAGTGTGACTGCCGTAATGGATTTATTCATTCCAAACAAATTTATTCTGAAACTACAATTATACAAGTTTTATTTGGCAACAAGGAAAAATCATCGAATGACGAACTCGCCGCTAGAGGCGCTGTTAAAAAAAATGTCGTCAATGCAGGAGAAAGCGTACTGCGTTTTCGGATATGCCAAAACCTCCTCGGTAACTGTTGTGCAAAGACATTTTCGCACGAAATTTCGTAAAGAACCACCGCATCGGCATAACATAAGCAGGTGGGTGAAACAGTTCCAGGATACCGGCTACTTATGCAAGAACAAAAGCCCAGGACGAAAAGAAACAAAACCCACCAGATCTAACGCCCTGTGATTTTTTCTCAGGGGTTTCGTTAAAGACAAGGTGTTTGTGCCTCCACTTCCTCAGGACTTAGAGGAACTGAAGCAGCGGATAACTGCAGTGTTGAACTCCATCACAGGGGATATGCTATCACGAGTGTGGCAGGAGCTTGATTACCATGTAGACATTTGTCGTGTCACCGGAGGGGCACATATTGAACACCTGTAGAAACTTGAATAAATGTAGTTTTGAGGCAAATTTGAATTTTCTAAATATATTAATTACAACGTTCACAATCATGTTTTCTTTTTGTCCCATTCATTATGAATCACCCTGTATATAGGCAATTCTTATCTTAAAAACGTTTCTAACGAATTTGACGAAATTTTGTATCCCACCATTTCGGGGCCCCAAAAATCTATTGGGCTAGGTCACATGTTCGAGAAAATTCGATTAGTGGGTCTTTTTGGGTCACCATGAATCAGGGTCAAGCTAATTGTATCTAAAAAACGGTCAAACGATTTTGACTAAATTATGTAGCCTACCATTTCTCGGCATGTGAAGACTATTGGGCTGAGTCACATGTTTGAGAACTTTCGGTTAATGGGTCATTTTTGGGTCAACGCGGGTTAAGTTAATTTTATCTAAAAATCGGCTCTAACGATTTTGATTAAATTTTGTATTCTATGATGTTCGGGCACGAGAAAATCGTTGGGCTATGTCACATGTCCAAGAAAATTCAATTAGTGGGTCTTTTAGGGTCACTGTGGGTCAAGCTAATTTTATCTAAAAAACGGCTCAGTCTATTTAGACTAAATTTAGCATTCTATGGTTTTGGGGCACGAGAAGACTGTTGGGCTAGGTCACATTCGAGAAAAATCGATTAGTGGGTCATTTTGGTCAGCGGGCATTATGGGTCAAGCTATTTTTATCTTAAAATGGTTTCAGTGCAATTGAACTAAATCTAGTATCCTACAGTTTTACGGAACGAGAAAACAATTGGGCTAGGACACATGTTAGAGAAATTTCGATTAGTGGGTCATTTTGTTCATGGGTCATTATGGGTCAAGCTATTTTTATCTTAAAAACGGCTCAGACGATTTGACCTAAATTTTGTATCCTACGGGTTTCGGGCACGAGACGACAATTGGGCTTGGTCACATGTTCGAGAAAATTTGATTAGAGGGTCATTTTGGTCATGGGTCATGATATTTGAACTCAAAGCTAATTTTGACTGAGCATAGCTTGCTCTTCCCTGCACGTAATGACGGTGCTTCTCCATTATCCCGTCGACCACTTTCCATGAAAAAACTATCGCCAAACTATAGGGTTTAATGCCAAAAATGCACGATCGTGGCGTCACATTCACTTGACTTCAAATATGTTATTCGTGTTTCTTATGTGATCATTTTAAAAAAATCGACGTTTATATGCCCGCATAGCATGCACAGTCACAGTGACGTCATGGTGACGTCACTGTGAGTCACGTACGTCACGTCACATCTGTGACCAAAATGACACCACTTTGTAACGTCACACTGTGATCAAAATGGGAACGTCTTGAAGATCTAAAGAAAACTTAAACTTTAGAACATCTTATGGCATGAAGAAAATTAATTTTGACAGCTTTAAAAATTTTTGTGACGTTGCAATGACGTCACTGCAAGTCACATAATTCACGTAAAACCGATGACCAAAATGCCAACACTCTGTGACTTCACGGTGTGATCGGAGAGAGAATTTGGAAAAAAACTCATAAAATATAGAATTGAATTATGTCATGTACCTAAATCATTAATAAAAACATTGTCACACATTATTTAAATATATTGTATTTCCAAAATAAATTAATAAATAAATATTTGTCTACATATATGAGGCAGACATTTTTTTACAATTTTCATTGCCATTTTCATGAAATTTAACAAAATATACTATATAATACACAGGTAAAAATCCTTAAATAGAAATTTAGTAACGTAGGAAAGGTTTGGCGGAAAGTAATTCAGAAATAGGTCTCCCATTCTAATAAAACTGTTAGCGATTTAGAGATTTGTGAGCATTTTAAATACAAACATTTATTTTTTTTTCCTACCACCGCATAGAACTCATTTGCTAATTTTGTGATACTAAAAATATTTTAAAAATCTCTATATTGTGTATTGTGGATTGTCTGACTTTGACATTCTTTTCTGAAAGATCTTCTGATTTTACTAAAAAATGGAAAACGTCTTTCAATTACAGAGTTTCTGAATAAAAACAAAAGCCAATTTCATGCGTTTCCGAACAAAAACGAATTAAAAATATGTCATAAAGTATATGTCATTCCTATAGCAATTTATTCCAAAACTGGTCAGTGCTTAATAAGATATCACCTCTGTTAAATATATTGCTCTTTTCAATAGAGTGTAAAAAATGAAAAAATCGTATTTAGGAAATCTGATTGCAGAATAGTATTTATATTTATGTCGTAATTATTTTATAAAGACTATTAAATCCATTTTTATTTAAAATTTATGTTTACTTTGGACGCCTAAAACAAATGCAACTGATTAAAAAATATATAAAAATTTAAATTTTCACAGCTTATTTCCAAGAATATTAAACTCTCTCATATAAAAACAGAATATTATAGTTTTATTAGAAGTTATTTGTCAGCCATATAAACTATAAAGCATTTGAAATGTCTTTATTTAACTGTTTTCTTTCTATTCTTTTTCTGGAAACACCTGCTAGATGTTACTTTGTGGTAAACATTACTGCGCAGATCATGATCGCAGATGTTGAGGGCAGACGATTATTCTCATCCGCGGATTAGAGTGTGTGGTGCTTTTAAGTTTGTGGAAGTATATTGTGGAATTTATACCGTGAAAGTAAATTAACGTTTTAAAGTGAATCATCCATTTTAACCTATAATTATGTCCAGCTGGGTGCGTTATTAAGGTCTGCGTGATATTTGATATCTCAGATCTATGAACACACCTAAGCTGGACACTTTTAAATTAAAGCAGTGGATTTGAGTATCATTTTTCAATGAAAAGGAAGCAGTCAACGACCATTAAAACTTAATCCCTAGAACTGATGGTTTTACTTATAGATTAGCAGGTAACTTTTAATGTCTTCGCAGTTTTGTTAATAGTGCATATTTAGTAATGGTACATTAATAGTGCATTATTTAAATGTTAAGATGTTTAAATCTTTTTTTTTTTTAATCACTTGTATAAAATTTTATCTTTAATGTTTTAAATCGTTTTAAATAGAGAGTTTGGAAAAAAGCTTAAAGTATTTACGAACAATATATATTCTAAATGTAAAGTGTTATTTATAACGAGGAATGTATTTATATTTTGTGTTTCTCAGTTCAATTTTCATAGTTATTCATTGTAATTAAAAACATTGTTTTTTTTAAAACTAATAATATTTGATTTACAATTTGAAAATTTCTTAGCTAGTGGAGGTTTTGAGAAATAATTTTCTGGTATATTTGAAATAATTGCGACAATTTAACTCATTACAAATTTAGTTGTCAAGATATGTCAATAGTAGGTGCACAAAAATAATGAATATTGATGAAACAATAAAACAGCTATTCAGTTAAGGTAATTTTTCCAGTTATGTTATCGAATTTTTTCTATAGTAAAAATTGATATTTAAGCTCTGCATTTAGTATTCTATCAAAAACTATAAATAAAATAATTTGTAAAGAAAAAAAAATATTTTTTTTTCTTTGCGTTTATGATCCGAAGTTTTAAATTTCATTTGCTTCGAAAAATGTTTTATTGCTTGATACAATGTTTATTATTTAATAATATCGCACAATAGGTAGATCTATTATTTAAATGGATTCCTAATATAAATTTTTGACAATGCTTATTTAAAAATCTATATTTTTATTTTCATTAAATTTGTAATCAAATCCAAAATAACTAATTTCTGAATTCATTTTTATTCGGAAACACATGACATTGGCAGGTGTTCTTATTCAGAATATATGTAATAGAATGGCATTTTCCATTTTTGACAAAAGATGTTTCAGAAAACACTATCAAAGTCGTTGTTTTGAACCGAATTTCCGACGCGCAGCGTCAGAAACGGAAAAAACGTGACCAAAATTGCTCTTAAGCATTTCATTTATCTAAAAATGGAAAACGCTATTCATTCCAAATCGCTTTAATAATCAGGCATGCAAGTGCCAAGCGTTTAAAAATTTGTTCATAAATGTGTCAGAAAGTTTCGTGATACTGAACGAGGGGAAATATGGCAAAGTATACACATTTAAAAACTTCAATACTTAAAAGCAAAATAGCATAGTTTTAATTATTGTCAACATTTTTGGTGGTTACATAAAACAAATGGAAGTCGAAGTTATTTTTAAAAGTGGTTATTTGCACAATAGAATTTCATATTATTAAAATATTTAATTTTATTATAATTTTTAATGGATTCATCTATTATTTTTATATTAGTATGCGTTTTTTACATTTATAATTTTCTTGTTTAACGGCTGCATTAGCCGGTTTCCCAATCAGATGCAAAGTTTTAATTTGAATACGAGTTGCATAAAAAAAATGATTGCCGATCCAATCCTTATCGTCGATCTTATCCGTATTTGGTGAAATCTTGTTATCCGATTCTATGCGAAATCATTTATCAGGTTCGGTCGGGTTATGGGCCTACAGAATTTTTGTTGTTGTTGTTGTTGGGTTAGGGTAAGATTACGGGTTGAATGTAAATATAGTTTCAGTCAACCATCATTCATGTTCAAGTAGACATTCAATCATGTTCAAGAAGTATATAACCGGATTCGTGCATGACTCTAGATCCGAGCCGACATCAGAAATTGTATCGCAACACAATTTCTGATAAAATCTGGTTACTTGGTCGTATGCAAGATTCTATTCTGAACAAGACTTACAGTAAAAACATTATACCCGACTCGGGTCAGATCGGGTTCACGAAAATCAGGTCACACGACAACTAATCCAAATCTATTATGTAGCCAAACAAATCCAAAAAGATCGATCCGAAGTTTCTGGATTGTATTCGGGTAAAATCTGGTCACCCGACCCGGTGCAGTGTCGTCACAAACGTCACAAACTTGAACCATAAAAAAATTTTGATCCGAACAATCCGTATAGGATTCGGGTAAAATCTGGTCACCCTATCCGGTGCAGATTCGTCACATTTTTCACATTGAAGTCGCACGGTGACTTCACAAAGTAGTCACATTGTGAGGTCACAGAAAGCCTTGAAAACGGCCATAACGACCTCGCATTTACGTCACAGTGACTTCACATCGACGTTACGTGACGTAACGACGACTGTCACAAAGTCACAGTGTGACTTCACAGTGACGTCGCCGTGATGTCACCATGCCTTACGGGTGTAGTTTTAATTATGTTTCCAGATTTATTAGTTATTTCGTTAATTAAAATAACAACTACGTCTATATATTTCATTTAAATGCTAAGAGGTGTAAATTAACAACATAATATACAGTAAAATAACTTTTACTAGGTTGTTGACATGTTTCGGCTCACTCCGAGCAATTTAAAAAAAAAAGAGAATATTCCATAATTGCACGGTCTTTGAAGTTATTGCTTGAAATGCTATCCTTTAATTTTCATGTACTTTTTAAAAATCACCCACGTTATCTTTTATTTTTACTTGGTTGTTTATTTTCATATTTGTAACCCTGGAGTAACTCGAGCCACAATTTCAGTAACTTAAAAGATGCTGCATCGTTACATATTGTATTTTTGCGTGTTACTATCTCTATGGTTTCTCTTATTATGGATGGATAGTATAGATTTTGTAATTGTTAGTACTGTGTTTGAAAATGGCTCGGGGTGAGCCGAAATATGTCACCAACCTAATAAAAGTTATTTTACTGTATATGATGTTGCTAATTTACACCTTTTAGCATTTAAAAGAAATGTTTTATTACAATGTGTTATAATTTATTATATTGTTATACAAACAATTACGTCATTGAAAGGCCACGTCAAAATATTAAAAGAGAAAAAGCATTAAAGCAATATTGCGATACATAATTACATTCAATAAATCAGATTTAACGGACGTCACAAACATTTATCCACCAGCGGAGAGTGATATTTAAGGAAAATAATGTAAATAAATAAATATACAAGATAATGTGTTTTTTCTTTTCAACCATATACTGTAAATTTTATTGCTTAAAATTACTGACAGTTGACACTTTAGTGAGTGAGGCTTTCTCGAAAATCTTCTTTTGTTTGCAGGTGCGTTCGTAATTATATAACTACGTAGCACCTATAATCGTCGTCTGATCCGTCCGTCCGTCTGTCCGTATATAACAACCCAAAACTACCCAACCAAATGGTTTAAAATTTAAGATATATTATCTTTTCAGAACTTTGTCGCGACATTTCAAATTTTATGAAAATCATATCAAAAATTTAGAAGATATTATTAAAAATATTTATTAAGAAATTTGAATTTTTAAAAAAATGGTGCTTTTTTGTTATAGGAGCTTTCGAGGTTTAATCGTCAAGCGACCGAGATACGTATTTTATTACAGAAATTAAAATGCAGATGATATAATTCATTTCACAGAATTAAAAATCATCAAGATCGAAATATTTATATAACTAACTATCGTACGAACGCACCTTGTTTGTCACATTTGACGTACAATTTCCAACTTGTTTAGATTCCAATGGAAACAATCTTCCATTTATCTATCAGCGTTACAGTGTAGATTTTGACAATAGTTTTTTTTTATGTAAAGTGGTTGACGTAATAATGATGGATAATGGAGAAGTACGAAAATGCCTTTTCAAAATGATTTTGTATGATATCGCATTCATCATTGTGCGTTTTGTGAATGTATAGAAAAAGGGAGGATGACTACAGAAATAATATATAAGATTTTCAAATTACTTTCTCTTTTGGATCAGTGCAGTTAGAACATTCATTTTAATTCTAAACAAGAACGAAAAATCATGCGTTAAGCATAGATTATGTAATACTCTCCAACACTTCCAAAATAATTTTGCAATTATTTACCGTAAGTGTAAGATGATATCTAACTAAACAATTTTGAAAACGCATAACATATTTAAAAATCCAATTTGAGGAATTACCAACAATATTCAGAAAAAATATCTCAGCTCTTTTGTGCAGCCCTGTATATGATCTATAGATTTGTATATATACTAAATAGAATGCTAAATTTTAGTTCAGTTAGGAAATAGTTTAAAATTTCCCTTCTGCAATGTCCGACAATAAACGGAAATGTACTCGAGAACTTTTGTGCTGCCCTGTATACAATCTATACAATTTATACACACCAAGTAACAGACAAAGAATGAGTTAAATTTAAAAACGCGTTCATCAACTGAAAAAGCATTCCCAGCAATTATTATTAATAAGCGTTACTTTAATCGAATTCTTTTGTGTGTCCCTGTAAATGAACGATGAAAGCTATATACACAATATTCTATAGTAAGCCTCTTGTGATCCACATTAGTGATATATATCAACTTCAGTATGTTTGAAATAGTGAAACATTAAAATAAACTGCAAACGATTTTTTTTCATAGATCGTAATGTAACGGCATTATTTTGAGTATCCCTGTAAAGGAACTATAAGTGCTATGCACACCACATTCTATGATTAGTCTCTGATGTAGTGCACCTCAGTGATATATATCAATTTCAATATGTTTGAAATTGCGTAACATCATTAAAATAAACCGCAAAAGATTTTTCCCCATTGACCGCAATGTAACGGAATTCTTTTGAGTGTCCCTGTAAAAAAACTATAAGTGCTGCACACTTCATTTTCAATACCGAACATGCCACAGTAATTCTCAATAACATATATAAATTGCATGACGATCCGAGTGTATTTACGCGAGTTAGAGCACGGAGAGGCAGACGGCTGACAGACAGACAGACAAACAAACCGAATTCATAAACACTTTTCAACTATGTTGAAAAGTGTTAAAAATGATATAAAATATACGAAAGCTAAAAACTTAAATTCAACCAAGATATAATATTTTATGTAGATTTTCATATGAGGAAATCCGTCAAAAATGGTAAAGATACAAGTTTTACATATTTCCTACAATATTTCTGATGATGAACACGAAATATGCTCCAAAATCTAAATAAATTTAACAAGTGTTTTGTTAAATGTTACAAATGAGTAATCTTACTGTTACTACAAAACAAATTTTATAAATATCGCAAACGCAATTTTTGCTCTATTCTTAATGACTAAAAGATACAATTTAAAATTTTAATAACATTTAGAACATAAACGTATATTATGAATTAAAATTTACAGATAATGTTTGGAACCAAAAGTCATTTATTATATTAAAGAATCTTTTCTCATTTGAATTTTAAACATAGTTAAAATACTTTTCTAATATCTAAGTAATCATGTGATTGCATTTTCCATTTAATAAACTGTAAATATATGATGTTTGGTTACATAAAACATAAATTAAAGTAAGTTGCTACTAAAGTAAATTGCTAATAAGTAACAATAATTATTTTCATAATTGGTTATAAACTACTTTTTACAAATTTCATTAAATTGGAAGTCGCAAATTTTCTTTAAAATTATAAATGATATCATTGGGGCAAATATTACATGAAATGTGTATATTACTATTAATTAGTAAAATATAATTTTGTGTTTCGATCGTGACATAGGCTCGCTGAAAAATGATTCTCATGTGAATAATCTGTTTGTGTCAAACAATAGTGTCAATAGTTTAAAAAAATATATGTTTACATTCTGCTGAATAAAATAACAAGAGAGGAAAATCATGCGCGAAGCTTATATTATGAAACACTTCGCAACATTTCCCGAATATTGCAACGGAATTTGATCCTTGAAAAATGCAAAAGAAAATATCTATATGTAAGAAATTAGATACCGCATAACGCATTTAAAAACCGTATTTCAGCAATTAGTATGATTGATAAACACTGCATTTTCAGAAGCAAGCATTTGCCATGGTAATAAAACCCCGTAATATTATATATCAATTACATGCCAATCCTTCAAAATCTACGTGAGTTAGAGCATGGACAGGCGACAGATTGAAAATCCGAAGTCATATGCAATTTTCATGTATATTGGAAAGTGTTAAAATTAACATCGTTTTGCTAGTAGAATAAAAGATTAAAAAAGTATATGCATAAATTAAATTAAATATTAATAACATGTATAATTAAAAATAACAATAGTGTACAAGTTAAGGTAAAATTCACAAAAGAAATAAAAATTAAATATTTCAATATTTTGAAAAGTATGCCCCTAAGAATGATGCAGTTTTCACAGAAATGTAGAGGCAGACAGAAGAATTTAAAATAAAAAGGAAAACTGCTCAGTTAAACTGAGGGCATTGAGCTCACAGGCTATTCACACTAATTGTATATTATACTCGTATTTCAAAGAATTTGAAATATGCCCCTCGAAAAATAAAGAAATCAACAGTATATTAAGGGGGGTGTCATCCCACCGTTACCCCCCCCTCATAGTTAACTAATGAACCCCTTAAACTAATCAGGGAAGTCTCTAATTACAATGAATATATATACAAAATTTGAAGAAAATCGGATAATTCTGCATGAAAAACCCATTTATCTAAATTAAGGGGGGATTAGCCCCCCCTTTCCCCCTTTATACTTAACCAATGAACCCCCAAAACTATTCAGAGAAGCGCATTATCACAATGAACCTATATACAAAATTTGAAGAAAGTCGGATAATTCTGCATGAAAAACTCGTTTATCAAAATTAGGGGGGTTATCCCCCCCTTTCTCCCTTTATACTTAACCAATGAACCCCTAAAACTATTGACAGAAGCGCATTATTAAAATGAACCTATATACAAAATTTGAAGAAAATCGGATAATTCTGCATGAAAAAACCATTTATCTAAATTAAGAGGGGATTACCCCCCCTTTCCCCCTTTATACTTAACTAATGAACCCCCAAAACTATTCAGAGAAGCGCATTATCACAATGAACCTATATACAAAATTTGAAGAAAATTGGATAATTCTGCATCAAAAACTCATTTATCTAAATTTAGGGGAGGGTTATCCCCCCCCCCTTTCTCCCTTTATACTTAACCAATGAACCCCCAAAACTATTGACAGAAGCGCATTATCAAAATGAACCTATATACAAAATTGGAAGAAAATGGGATAATTCTGCATGAAAAACTCATTTATCTAAATTAAGGGGGGATTAGCCCCCCCCCTTTCCCCCTTTATACTTAACCAATAAACCCCCAAAACTATTCAGAGAAGCGCATCATCACAATGAACCTATATACAAAATTTGAAGAAAATCGGATAATTCTGCATGAAAAACTCATTTATCTAAATTAGGGGAGGGGTATGCCCCCTTCCCCCTTTTATACTTAACCAATGAACCCCCAAAACTATTGACAGAAGCATATTATCAAAATGAACTTATATACAAAGTTGGAAGAAAATGGGATAATTCTGCATGAAAAACCCATTTATCTAAATTATGGGGGGTCAGCCCCCCGTTTCCCCCTTTATGCTTAACCAATGAACCTCCAAAACTAATCAGGGAAGCGCCTTATCACAAGGAACCTATAAACAAAATTTAAAGTAAAACGGTTAGTTCTATCAAGAGTTATCGCGTTACGTACATACATACATACATACGTACGTACGTACATACAGAACCAGCGAGCACATAAGCTCTCAGGCTTTGATAGCCTGTGAGCTAAAAAAATGAAAAAGCCACGGCCCAAAGCGGTACTTGAAGCGTTTCAGCTGGGTTAGCACTTTTTACAGTGGAGCAGTGCAGCATACAGTTAAAATACTATTACAAATATTTAATTTCATGGATAACATTAAAAAGCATAGCTGTCAGATGGGAAAGTACTATTTATTATTTGACTACCTAAAGATATGTTTATCCCCTTGTTTCTAGATAGCTCAAAATGCACCAATGGAAATTCGAAAATTTTAATTCAACAATTCCTCCACGGCGGCGGATAAAAATACCAGGTGATCCAAAAGTCAGGAACAACTGAAAATATTAATAATTCAAAAACAAATAGCTTACAAGTGACAAGTCACTTAGAAATTACAAGTGAGATTGCAACTGTTCAATTTGCTGTACATCCTTCAGGACAGCTGTCAGACGAGGCAGAATGAGCCAGAACATATTGGAAGAAGGCATCTCTCACTGTAGACAATGATGGTGGTATCAGATTTTCTTTTTTGGTAAAGCATTTGAATTTATGCGAGCATTTTTTTTCTGCTTACGTCATATAAAATCCAGATTATTTTCCATCCAGTCTGCAGAAACCGCATCTTTTTACTTTTATTCGCGTGCAAATTATTATGATTTAAATTTCTTCCTGACTCTTGAATCACCCGGTATTTTCTGTATAAAGAAACATTAATTCAAAATTACTCCATAGTATATTTTAGAAGTAATATACCTTACCTATTCAGGCAATAAAAAGAAATAATTTTGAGATTTTGACAATGTATTGTTATAGTAAATGAAACTTATGAATTCTATATGTATCAGAATGGGTGCGACATGCTTCTTTTGTCAATAATATAAGGGTCGCCTAAATGAAAGTAGCATTGATGTAATAACTCCGCCATTTGAAGAGAAAGATGACTGCGCATGCTCCTACAGAGTGTACAGAGTGCTGGGAATGCATGCGATATCGTCAGATCCCACCAGATGTATGTGTTATAGCGTGTGGGCACGTTAAATGGCATCATTCGCATCATGGATGTCTCCAAACGGTGTCAACACGCGGTCGTCCAATTTTTAACAGCGGAAAATGTGAGTGCTAGTGAAATCTTTCGTCGAATGAAAAATGTGTATGGAGTGTATGTCACGCAGATCGGTATTCCGATGGTATAGGGATTTTCTTAGTGGAAGAAGCAGTACTGACGATAGGGCACGACCTGGTCAAGCGCATGTGATTATCACCAAGGAAGCAGTTGCAGATGTGGACTCGTGAGAATCAATCGGCGAATCACCACTCGAGAAATAGCGGATGAAATGTATACTAATTTATATGAATACCATTAAACCAATTTCTCAAACCGACTGTAGTGCCACTTTCATTTGGGCGACTTATATGGAATGACTGTGTAAAATTAATAAGATTCACTGCCATTCATTTGCAAACTAATCAAACCCTTCTCTTAAATGGACACTTTACAGTAGAATCACAGATACTTTGTGAGGAAACGAAAGCTTTTATCTTCCTTAAAAACAAAATAATTTTAAAATATTTTAAATGTCATTAGATGAAACTGGTTGCTCATAAAATGTTGCATAATTTAATACTTCCTTAGGCTGTCTTTAGGAATATATATTGAATATATATTGCTTTCGTTACATTAATAGCAAAAAATGTTCATGAGCACTTTAATTTCGTATATATACACTCTAAAAACGACAATTTAAAAACTGAGCAAAAAATACTCAAATATGAGTATGTCGCACAGTCAAAATGGCTCCGAATCAAAACTACTCAAGTTTGAAACATGCATATACTCATTTCTGAAAACATGCACACACTCAAGAATAAAACATGATGTGCTCATATTTGAGTATGTCTATGTTACAAAAATGAGTATGAATTGACTTCTATGTGCTCATTTTTGAGTATTTCTATGTTTCAAAAATGAGTTAGAGCTGATTCTAATCATTTTTCAGTATATCCGTGTTCCAAAAATGAGTATGAACTGAACTCTATGTGCTCAGTTGTGAGTGTGTCCATGCTTCAATATTCTGAGTATTTCAGGTATTTCAGAATTGAAAGCATTCGGTCGTCATATTTTTCAAACAAAAAGTTTCATAACAAAGTGAAAACATCGATTTACACAGATTTCAAAGTGTCATTTTTCTCAGTATACAGATTCATATTTCAGAAGCTTTATTAGCATACCACTATTAACTGCTTCGTTATTACATCACGAAATGAATTATTTGCGAATAATAATGTTTATTCTGTCAAATATTTAATCACAACATATCAAACTTATTAAATAAATAATCAATTTAAAGGCATAAAAATAAAAATAAAATACGAGACTATTTCTCCCCTTCTATTTATTTCTTTCATCAATATAAAATTAAAACTTTTAAACCCTATTAGTGACCAATCATACATTATTTGCTTGGTTTGTAAACAGTAAAATAATTGAGCAAGTTTCTACGTTACTGAACCCTGTAAATTATACCTTCCATTAAAAGCGCACTTTTGCTGCAGCATTAGAGATAATGTGCCACGAAACGAAATCTTTAATCATATTTAATGGTTTAAAGTAAGCTTTAATCTTACTTTAATGGTTTAAAATGGTAAAAGAAAAAAATGTTGGTTGTTAAAATAAAGTCGATTTTGAATCAGATCTAAAAGAGAAATTTTAAATACTACCTTTAGATGAAAATGGTTGCTTCTAATATGTTACGTAACATAAGAATCGGTAGTCATTAGGCACATATGTGATTGATTATATAGTATCTATAGCGAAGGCACTCAAAACGCTTAAATTCTGTAAATAATGAGTTTATATCATTACATCAGTTCTACAAACAATTTCACAACTCAAAAATATTATATTTCACAGGAGAGGCATAAGAAGGTTCGCATGTTTTTACTGTAGCATAAAATTATAGAAGTTAGTTCTGCACACATCTGTAAATTTATGCCTAAATTCTTAACAATGAAGTCGTAGAAGAGGTTTAGAGAATTGAGTAATTTTATCACCCCATACAATTTAACCCCTCTTCTCTTCTGTAGTGGCAAATGGACATCTAGCATTTTTCCTGATAACTGCATTTATGACAATTTTTCTGTAGCAAGATACATCTATGACAAACCTATTTGTGTAATAATACGCAAAATGAACTTTTTGGAGTTGTGTCATTTTTTTGCGGGTGAGTAACGTGTAGTGTAATATTTCCAGTGCGGCGAGCGTCAATTACACTTATTTTATTTTATTAACACTAACATTTCTGATACGAAAGTTTTCTATTATTTAATATCCGTAATTTTTCAATTAAATAAAGCAAAGTGTTTGTTCTGTGTAAAATTACTGATGTCCGAATTTAATAATTTTGTGCTGCTCGTTGCGTAGCGTTTAACGAAGATAATGACGCCATATTAATTTTGTCTTAGTTATTTTAAAATCTGATATATTTAAAGATAAGAATGATAATTTTAAGGAATATTTTACTGTACTGTATCATGCCTACTGTGTGGTTTAGACCACACATGTGGGTTACATAAGACTTGGCCAATAGTCAGGATTTTGGTACCAAATATTCGCGTAATGAAAATCTGAACTTTTTAATTCCGTTTGCCACTGAAAGATTTGACAAGTCGTATTGTGTAAAAAGCACTCCAATACGACAGTTTCATAATTCATTTTTTGATTCTTCAAAGTTGTAATGAACATTTGACGAGCACGATGCACTGACAGTCATACAGAAAAATAAAATCTGATTTTTTTTTTCCGTTTGCCACCAACAATCGAAAGATTTGATAGGTCGTATTGGGCAAACAGCACTCCAATACGACAATTTGTTAATTTATTTTTCGAATTTTTAAAGTTGTAACGAATTTTTGAAGCGCAAAATGCATGAACAATCATACCAAAAAAGAAAATATGAACATTTTTTTTTCGTTTGCCACTAACAATCCGAACATTTGAGAACTAGAATTACGTCAACAGCACTGTAATACGGTTATTTGTTAATGTATTTTTCAATTCTTAACAATCCGAACATTTGAGAACTCGAATTACGTCAACAGCACTGTAATACGGTTATTTGTTAATGTATTTTTCAATTCTTAACAATCCGAACATTTGAGAACTCGAATTACGTCAACAGCACTGTAATACGGTTATTTGTTAATGTATTTTTCAATTCTTAACAATCCGAACATTTGAGAACTCGAATTACGTCAACAGCACTGTAATACGGTTATTTGTTAATGTATTTTTCAATTCTTAACAATCCGAATATTTGAGAACTCGAATTACGTCAACAGCACTGTAATACGGTTATTTGTTAATGTATTTTTCAATTCTTAACAATCCGAACATTTGAGAACTCAAATTACGTCAACAGCACTGTAATACGGTTATTTGTTAATGTATTTTTCAATTCTTAAAGTGCAACTTTAAAAGTAAATTTTGACGTACATTAACTATCATAAAAAATTTACAGTACTAAATCAATTTTAAATTCAGATTCTTAAACGATATTTAAACTCTCAAACGATATTTTAATTAATTAAACGCAATTCCTTGCTCAAAATCAAATAGCAAATCCTAGTTCTCTTTTTTCTTCTTAATGTAAGTTTTTCAACACTAAAATAAATTTCTAATCCAAAAATAAAATTTACGAATAAACAACAGATGCTTTTCCGTTAGTTCAAAATTTAAAATTTGTCTAATTTTTATTTTGTTTATTTGCTTTTAAAAGACTGAAATTAACTACACGTTAAAGCATTGCAAAAAGCATTCATGATCTTTGCAACATTAAAATTAACTTTATCGTAACATTAAAAATATCACCCGAAAGCAATAACGTTTCCAAATCTAAAAGAAATTATTTTATTTAAATAGTTTTTCCTGAAGAAATTGAATTCCTTCTCCAGTTTTAAGTGCAAATGTAATTAACCGACTGGAGAATCCTTTCAATAAACTTTTCGCTTCATTAAACACTTAAATGTTTTTTTTTTAATCCAAGACCAATTAAATTGGAAGATTTTAAATTACATTTTATGTTTACAGTAAAATTCAATTACTTTGTTAAAATACTACGTTAAACTACTATGATCTTCGAAAAGACATTAAACTTTAATAATGTGTTTAAGCAAAATCCAAGTTGATGAAAAAAATCATACACTCTAATACGAGAAAATCTTGTGTGTATGTGTAGTTGTATATGCAAATTTTATTTTAAAAATGGCGCTAACGATTTTGACGAAATTTTGTATCTTACCGTTTTGGGGTACGAGAAAACCACTGGGCTAGGTCACATGTTCGAGAAAATTCGATTAGAGGATTATTTTGGATCACCGTGGGTTAGGGTCAAGCTAATTGTATCTAGAAAAAGGTTCAAATGTTTTTGACTAAATTTTTATTTTATCATTTTCGGGCACGAGAAGACTATTGGGTCACATGTTCGAGAACCTTCGATTAGTGGATCATTTTTGGATCAACGTGGGTCAAGTTAATTTTATATAAAAAACGGCTCAAACGATTTTGATTAAATTTTGTATGGTACGAGTTTCGGGCACCAGAAAATCATTGGGCTAAGGCTCATGTCCGACAAAATTCGATTAGTGGGTCATAGTGGGTCAAGCTAATTTTATCTTAAAAATGGCTCAGACTATTTAGACTAAATTTTGCATCCTATGGTTTTCGGGAACGAGAATGCTGTTGGGATAGGTCATATGTTCAAGAAATTTCGATTATATGGTCATTTTGGTTATAGGTCATTTTTGGTCAAGCTATTTTTCTCTTAAAAACGGCTCCGACGATTTGAACAAAATTTTGTATCCTACGGTTTTTGGACACGAGAAAATCATTGAGGTAGGTCACATGCTCGAATAAATCTGATTAGTGGCTCATTTTTGGGTTAAGCTAATTTTATATAAAAAAACAGCTGAGACTATTTTGACTAAATTTTATATACCACGGGTTTCGGGCTCGAGAAGACAGTTGGGTTTGGTCATAATTCGAGAAAATTTTATTTGTGGGTCATTTTGGTCATAGGTCATGATATTTGAACTTAAAGCTAATTTGAAACATGTTTTGAAACATGTTTTAAAGCAAGTTTTGAAACACATTCCAACATTTCCAGTATATTTTAACAAAACTTTACCAATTTGTAAGGTGAAAGCTGATCTCTAAGTAAACAATTTGGAGAATGCATTTAAAAACCCAATTTAAGCAATTAAAATCAATAGAAAATATCCGAATTTGTTTGTGCAGTCTTGTATACGATCTATAGATTTAAATATATACTACACAGAATGATAACATTTAGTTCAATTAGGAAGCTCGTAGCACAGTTAAATATTCAGCAATTCCCGTCAATAATCCGAAATGTATTCGATATCTTTTGTGATCACCTGTATATGATCTATAGCATTTATGCACACCAAGTAATACGTAAAAAACTAGTTAAATTCAAAAACGTGTAACACAACAGAAAACGCACTTCCAGCAATTCTTGTTCATAGACAGTAATGTAATCGAATTCTTTCGTGTGTCTCTGCAAATAACCGATGAATGTTATGTCCCCAATATTCTATAAGAAGCCTTTTGTAGTACACCTGAGGGATTCATATCAGTTTTCACATTTTTGAATTAGTGTAACATCATTAAAATACAAGGCAAACGATTTTTTCCCATAGACCATAATTTAACGAAATGCTTTTGACTGTCCCTGTAAATGAACTATAAATGCTACACATTTCATTTTCAATACCAAACATGCCATAGTAAACTTCAATAACATATACCAATTACATGGCAATACCAGTATACTAACGCGACTTAGAGCCCGGACAGTCACACAGACAGAAGGCAGACTAGTCAAACCGAATTCATAATCACTTTTCAGCTATCTTTGAAAGTGTTAATCACACCCATAGTCAAAATTAGAAGAACACTGAAACATATAAAGGATTATAAATTTTATAAATTTTTTTAAGATTTATAATCTTTATATAATATGCATTTATCATTCAACGAGCATAGCTCATTTTTTTAAAAAATTCATAGATTATTAAAGAAATACGAAATTAAAAAAATATATACTAAAATTTTTACTAATCATAATTGCAAGATTTAAGTTCAAATATATGGAATTTTCATGAGAATTGTAACACCGTTATTTTGTAAATATTCAGCCATACCATTTGACATAATTTGAACATTAAAATATTATTTAAGGAATTTTCAATTAATTAATATAAATTATTATTTATTCAAGGTGCAAAAATACATCTAAGTCTCATTTACAGCACAAGTTTTAACAGTTACAGATCCACTATAACTCGAATATGCTCTATACTCTATGCTCAAAGGCACAGTCCGCAACATCATAAGCGAACATGTTATAAGAAATCACTGATTTTTTTTAGGTGCGTTCGTAATTATATAAATACGTAGCGCCTATTGTCGTCTGGTCCGTCCGTCTGTCTGTCCGTCTGACAGAATTTTGTCGAGACATTTTAAATTTTATTAAAATCGAATCAAAACTTTAGCTGATATTAATAAAAATATTTATTAAAAAAATTGAATTATTTTTAAGAAATAGGTGCTTTTCTGTTATGGGAGCTTCCGAGGTTTAATTGTCAAACGACCAAGATACTTATTTTATGACAGAAATTAATCTGCAGACGATATAATTTATTTCACAGAATTAAAAATCCTCAAGATCTGAATATTTATATAATTAACTATAGTACGAGCGCACCTCATTTGTCACGTTTGACGTACAATTTCCAACTTGTTTAGGTAGATTTCGTAAAAAAAACTACCTATTACATTCTCCCCTATGTTGAAATTTCTGAAAATGTTTGCTGATCTACGCCGATCATGACTCTCAGACTCACAAAACTACCCCCAGTTCAAAACTTTATCTATCCATCTATGTCACTTTTTTATGGACACGATAACTTCAGTAATTCTGCACAAATCTCTTCCAAACTGATACATAAAATCAAGGGGCATAAAATCTCGGTCAAGTTCGTTAATGGGCAAAATCGAACCAGGGCGGGTGGAGAATGGGAGGTGGCTTGAAAACAGAAAAAAACCCATAACTTCTTAATTATGATACGTATCGAATCCGTTGAAAGTTATTATTACTTATAGGAAAAGGGCCGAAAATTTATGTATGAGAGATTTTTGATATCCTTAAAAATGGTCTCAAAGGGGGGGGGGATAGGGGTTTAAAAAGAAATAAATTCCTAACTTCGTCAATTCACAAGACATCAAATCCGCTTAAATTTATTATAAATCCTTTTAATATTATCTAAAACTTTTATATTGACAAGTTTTAGGACCAACCCTTACAGAAAAAAAAAATTAGTAAAAAACAAAAAAATATCTGCCGGCTCCGAAAAACAGACACAGGTAAATTTCAAAGAGGGCGGTCCCAACTGCCACATCATTGCAATGAGGTCATTTCTTCTGCAATTCCCAATAAACAGGCGCCACACGATCTGCATCTTCGAAATCTACCTGTGCCTGTATGCCGAATCGTCAGGATTTTTTTTTTATCTTAGCGCTATTACAATAGCAACAGCTAAAATAAATGATGAAAAATAATATAAAAGAACAGTATTGGTTGATTTAAAAAAAAAGGAATCAAAGGCATAAGTTAAACGCTTTTTTATGCCTGCAGGAATGTCTTAAATTGAAAAGGAGTATTATACGGTAACGTTAAATATATGGCTTGAAATGAAATATACAAGTTTCCCGAAAACAATTTAAACGCGCTTTACCCTGTTACAGATATATAGGCAATGCGAATTGGAAAAATGTTCAAAATACAGGGTGGTCATAAAGTCTTTCACTGATTACAAAAATTTATTACGAAATAACCATTAAATGTAATATTGTAAAAAAACTATTATGGAAAAGTTATGTTCTTAAGTTTTTTTAAGCCAGTCTCTATCGTCGTTCGTGAGTACCTTGATGACAAATTTTCTGAAAGATGGATCGGACGGGATGAACCAACTCTTCTCGTTTTTTTTATTTTGGGGGTACATAAAGCATAGAATGTTTACAACACCAGTAAAAGATATTTGATTTGATTGCCTACGAGGGACTGCTCAGACAAGGAAACAGGGTCTGTAGAGCATAGTATCCCTCCTGGTCTCTTTATTAAGGTATTAAAAAATAGTGTTCATTCGTAGCTGAAGCCGCCAGAAAACTTGACAATGGGTGGACATTTCATAAAAACAAGTAAGTAAGAAAATCAGCCTACAGCCAGCCCTGCCAGGAATTCTCCAATCGCAAGCAACTGGCAGGGACTTACAGTAAAAGAAACACTCAAGGTCAGGATTGCAGATGTTATGTCTAGTTTGACAGGCCAAATGTTGGGCAATACGTGGCCAGAAATGGAATACCGCCTTGACGTTCTTCGAGCTACCAAGAGTGCTCAGATTGGGATTTACTGACGTAAGTACTTGTATTAAAAACTTCCTAAATGTCTTTGCAATATATTGAAATAAGCATATGACGAATTATAATAGTTTTCTGCAATAAATTATTGTAATCGGGGAATAACTTTATGACCACCCTGTAAGATAGGAATTACGATTACGTTGATGAAAATTTGTGTTATCAATTTTAAAAAGGTTATGTTTTATAAATATTTTCTACGATCGCTGGGTGGTATTTAGAAAACTTTCCTTCTCGCTCTGACAAGCACATCATTAAAAATTATGTTCTTTGTCAACTGTTCAATGAGTTTGATAATATGGATTATATGCACTTTTGGAGCTTTCCGGCACTCAAAACGCACAGACATTTTTTTAGTGTCAGAAAAATCCACAATTTGATGAGATTTAGTGTATTCTAATTCGGTGGGCTTTAATCGTACAAGAGTGGAATTTTTATTGATACACGTATCATAGCATGTAGAAAATTATTTTTAAATATAACTTATGAGACCCAGGGACCGTATAAAAATTTAATAAGTGTAACCTTTTGAAATTAATGGCAAGGCTGTTTTATTAACATAATCTGAATCTACTTTACTCTGAACACTTTTGCAATTTACATTGCCTATGTATTTCCAACATGTAATAAATTAAAACGCGTTTCGATTTTTTGGGGTGCACCCTACATTAATATGTCAATTTTGATTAGAAAGTTTTTATATATATCACTTTTTCCATAAAAGAAAATATAGAATCATAATTTTGTAATAAAGATGATTGAAGCGATATATTTTGATTTCATTAACTTCACTCTGCAACTTAATAATTATTTTTTCTTTCTTTTATTCAGAAAACTGTTAGAGGGATTTAAAGATAAATATTTTTTAAACTTTTCACTAACACAATGTATTTTCCTTACACATATGAAGTCATAACATTACTTTAAAATCAGAATCATAGTTAGATCATTATTAAAAAAAAGAAACAAAATATCAGTCTAATATTTATAGCAAACATTTTTTGAACTATTTTTCAGTTGTATCAACCTAAACTCAAAGAGATATTTAACGAATAAAATTTTAATTTGCATAGAAAAACAATAAAGAAGGCACTATAGACAATTTTTGTTAAATAATAAAGATTTGATGACGAAAAAAAAAACAATTTACATGATGATGTGTTATAAAAAATAAGATTCTATGTTCGGCCATTAAAAAACATTAATGTAAAAAAGATTAAATAAAGTGCTCCGTATTTCTGTAAAGTATCTTTTTTTTTTGTCTCAGATCACATGCATACTTAAAATAATGAAGTCATTTAGTTTTCTTTTTCTGGTTGCGATTGTAATATTTCACTTTCTGTACTGATTTCAAGTGGAAGTGCAGCAATTAAATGGGCACAATGGAGGCCATAGTAAAAAATATCTTGCAACATTAACCTTAAAGTATCCGTTCAGAGAAGATTTTTAATGTTAAAAAAAAAAAACATTAATGTTCATTAACAGTTGGCATCTTAAAAAAATAATGAAAACATAAGAAATACATTAACTATGGATGATTTTGTTTGTAAATACATTAAAAAAAATCGTTTGTGTTACAGAAGATAATTTTACTATAGTGTTCGAAGATTTCTTAAGCGTTAACTAGTGTAGTTTTATTATATAACGCAGTTTTCTGGAGTATGCATAGATAATATAACATAAAAACATGCATGAAGTGATGTTAAAGATAAATTCATGAGAATGAAAACGATAGGAAGTATAATTTGAAGATGATAAAATTGATGATTTAAAAAATTTCACCTAAAAAAAATAATGGCCAGTTGTAAAATTAAAAGAAAAACATTACAATTAAATGAACGATATTTACTGATCGTTGCGGAATTGAAATTGATTTATCAGAATTATCAATAATAAATTTATAATAACTGAAAAAAATCCGAGCAATGCCTGCAATTTTAATTTAATTCTAACATAAAAAAGAAGATAAATGAAAGAAAAGGAAACTTCTCTTTAATTTGGATACAGTTTTTTTATAATCGTATGTGGATGACTTTCTCCTAAGAGGTCATTTATATATGTAAATTCAACCTACCTCAAAACCGTCCAATGGCACAATCATCACTTCACTCCCTATGAATTTCCGTATAGCAAAAGAGCAGTTGAAATACAAATGTTCATAAACTTTGAACTAAGCGTTAGCGAGATACAAATTATTGAAAAGTGAACTAATCTTTTTGATAAATGTCTGAGTAGGGTATAAATGTTGTTAGTAAAACACTTCGGCGTCGGCGGTGGATTTTGTGAGGGTGAATGGTGGATGGTGGATTGCGCCGGTGGCGTCGGAGGTGGATCTCGGAGGGTGGATTGCGGAGGTAGATAAGATAAGAGGCATGCGTCACTTGGGAGGGTGGATTGGGGTGACTCATGGCAGGATAAGGAGTATTATTTGAATGAGTTTTAATTGGGGAACTTAGACATTTTCCGAAGCAATTTTTTTTTCGCGGAGAAATATCTATTGCAGTATAAGGCGAATTTTAACGAATTACAAATTTAATTAATTCTAATTGGGGAACTTAGAAATTTTTTGAAGCAATTTTTTTTTCAACAAGAGTACGAGGTGTGTTTCAACGGATTTATTTTAGTAAATTACAAATTTAATTAATTAATATTGGGAAACTTAGAAATTTTTCGAAGCAAAAAAAAATTTTTTTTTTCAACGAGATAGTTTGCAACGACGATGCGATGCAGTTTGATTATGAGTGTGTGCAGTAGAAGTGAATGATTAATTAATTAAAAATATTAAATAAAAATAGTAATTAATTAATTTTAATTGCAGAACTTAAGAATTTTCGCGAGATTTTTTTTTTCAACGAGAGTAGGGTATTCGATATACATGTAGGGTATATTAGAGGTGAATTTTTAAAAGTCAATAAGGGTTTTAATTAAAAATGGTCATTAATAGTAGATAATAATTGGGGGTTCTACATCAGCGCAGTTCGCGCAGTCGACCTCTGTGCTCTGTGAAGGTCAGCGGAAGTGGCAGGTGTGGACACCGGATGTAGCAGGTGGGGATAACAGGCATGTTGAGACAGGAAGTGAACAGGAAGTGTAGATAGGAAGTTTAACCGGAAATGTGACAGGAAGTGAATGCGATAAGGGAGAGAGGGGGAGGGCTTATTTTTGTGTGGGGCTTAATTTATTTTGTTGGTTTTAATCCTTCTAGTCGAATGGAGTTGAGTTGTAGGAATCCTGCTATCAGAATGAATTTAGTTTGAAAGTAATATTAGCAAAATGTTCGATTTTTTTTTTTTTTTTTTTTTTTTTTTTTTTTTTTTTTTTGTTTCACCTGTAATAAAAATTTTATTTGCTAACTAACACCTAATATAAAAATGGAAATCTTTCTGACTTTGTTTTACTTTATAAAAGTTTAACGTGAAATTTATTTTTAGACTGGAAACGCGACAGGAAGTAAGACCGGAAACGGGATTAGACATGTTTATTTTTATTTATTTATTTTTTTAAATGGTTATCAAGAAGCAGGATGTTTGGGAGCGTGTTGGAACAGGACAGGTGGTTTGTGAGACCGGAAGTAATTAAGATGAGAGAGATAAAGAAGGTGCATGATTAGACACATAGATTTTGTTCTTTGTAGAGGGTTAAATTATTTTTAGATGTTATTTATTTTTTTAGTGTTTTGAATTTTATTTATTCTTAAACCGTTATAAATTATTTTTTTCTATCATTTTAATTTTTAGTGACACCAATTTTAGAAGTAATTGCTCATTAAAAGAATTATTTTTCAACGCTGGCACAGGCAGGAATTGAACCCACTATCTTCTATGTGGAAGACCAATGTGTTTATCCACTGTGCTAATGGGAACTTGTAATGTTATCTCTTTAAATGCAAGAGATGGGGACTTCAGACATGTATTGAGATATCTTTATCATAGTTTTAATGAACTGCAGGAAATTGTCTTTAGCTATTGAGTAATTCGCGAGTTTTGGTTTAATATGAATGCTATTACATCTGTTTGTTTAATTTATAAGCACATTTCTCTTACAACACTCTGTCAACACAGCATTTCCATATTCGAAATAATAATTTAGAGGAAAAATTTTTATCTGAAAATACTATGAAATTTTATTTATAGAGATTGACAAAAATAGTATGCCTAATTCTTTCTTGTATTAACATTATATTCGAAATAGAGTTTCGTTACGAAAAATAACGTGTTTACATATTTTAAAAACGAAAGCAAAGTGATTTTAAAAAATGTAACTATAAGCTATACACCCACACATTTTTGTTATTGAATTAAATGACAAGGCTTAATATTGTATTCAGCGTACTATTTTCTTATAAGAGCCGTTTCACAAACTTGTATACTAAAAGTAATGTGTCATTTTTAGGGGAAAAAATTAATTCAAGTTATTGAGACTAATCCTTTATGGTGGAAAAATTTGTCATACTTCTTTGTGTTACATTATATCTTCCGTTTTTAAGTTTACAAATTTGTGGACTAACTTAAATAATCGTTTTTAGGATACTTAAACAATATATTTTTTAATTATATGTTGTTGTTTTTTAAATTGACTTGTAATATAGCTTTTTTTTTTTTTTTTTTTTTCTTAAAAGGGTACTGTAGAATAACTTATGTCACAAATACTGCATCCTTCTTTAGTTAAATATGTTTCACTTAAGACATGACAAAGTGTCTTAGAAACATTTCATTTTGGAGTTAAGTGATTAAACAAGAAAAATATTATTTATAAAAACACAACACATAAGACTAGCGACTGATAGGTTCTGGTTTTAAAGCTACTAGACGTTTGGGTTTAAACTTCTCTCGCGCTCGTCGACCTAACCGTTCGGAGTTTTCTTCGAACCTTGTCAATACGAGTTAGGAGCCCTTAGAATGACCCCTAGAGTGACCTATATCCCAAGCGTAGATAATCGGTTTTAACAAATAACCAACCATCCACAACACATAAGACATTTTAGATCATTTTAGATCATTCCATTTAGTTAATAAGTGATTTAACGTGCAAAATATTATTCATAAAACATACAATAAGAGAATTTTAAAGAATTTTTTCTTTCAAATGAACAACTTTTAGTGACTGTTTAACTTATTAAAGAGAGCGGGTATTTTGTTTTGAGTTATACGATTAAAATAAATTTTCATTATATTTGATTTTACACAACCAACAATTTTAAAAAAGAGAATGGAATCTAGTTTTTATAAAGTAACATATTTCAATTTTACAAATACTTCACACCCCGTCTTTTTTCCCCCTGTTTTAGTAGACTTTACATACATATGACATAAAAAGCGTTTTAGAATGCATCATTTAGAAATTAAGCAATTTGATAAGTAAAATATTATTTATAAAAGCAATAGATACAAAAGTAATAAAGATTTTTACTTACAAATGTACGAACTTCTGATAGGTAAGACTTTCTAAATCATTGTGCAAGAATTAAGTGGTTATTGAACTTATAACATTATAGGATGAAATAATCATGTGACGTATATTTAAACCAATAAAATATCAATATTTTTAAACCAATAAAAAGTTAGTATTTTTTACACGAGCGCCCTCTATTACTATATAAATTTCAATGAAACGAGTTCATAACATTCTACTGTGACCTGGTATCGTTGTAATAGGTTGTATTTTTCGTTAAGTTAGTTTTCATTTAAGTTATTATGGAACGAGTTATGAATTCTTATGTTGGTGACGTAACTACCTTGGAATGTCAACACTCACCAACAAAGTTAAATAATCAAGAGATGGATTCTACACTTTTATCCAAAGAAGGGCTCGTTTCGAATTATGAAGTGAAACCCACCTCATCAGGACTAAAGAAACAGAAGTTACCCCATGTGTGTAAGACGTGTAACAAAGCATTTCCTCGAAAAGTTAACTTAATGTTTCACATGAAATGTCATTTAAAAGAAAAGTCTTTTCGTTGTGAGGTGTGTGCTGAAGTTTTTTCACAAAAGAGTGATTTACGTAATCATCAAAAGATTCACAAATCGCCCAAACAATACAAGTGTAGTGATTGCAACGATATATTTTCAAGAATGGCTGACTTATTGAAACATAAGAAGACTCATAAGATTTGTAAACAACAGTCATGTACAAAGTGTAGCGAAATGTTTGATTGTGAATCAGATTTAATACAACATTGTGATACTTTTCATAAAGTTGTGAAATCACCCTATTCAAAAGATTTGTTATTTGAAAAAGTGAAGCATTTTGAAAGACAAAAGGATGTGCGAAATATTTATACTAAAACTATCATTGTGTCCAATGAGATGAATCAAAAAGACTTTCGTTCATTTTTTAACAGTGTTCGATCAGATGTTTTAAACGAATTAAATTATCAATTGCAAATGAAAAAGTCAATAAAATGGTATGCAGCCGTTAAAGTGGATGTATATCGTGAATCACAGGATGGTGACTTAGAGAGAGCAACCCCCTTTTTCCTTTCCAAAAGTGAACTGGAATTAACAGAACAAAACATACATGTACATGTTGAGAATGCCTTTCTAAAGCTGTACAACGGCTTTGAAGATTTCACAGAACGTGTGTTTAATTGGACATTACAAAAAATTTTGAAATTAGAATTGATTACAGCTCAATATGACAGGCTTATTTGATTTGTATTACTTTAAATGATTAATAAATAGTTTTAATATGAAAAAGTATAGTGGTTTTTTTTTTTTTTAGTTGATGTAAATTACTTTGAACAGTTTGACAATGCAACATAAACTACTGTTTAACATTTTGAATGTCTTAGACAAAATGGGAATAAATTTGTTGAAATTATGTAAAACATGATGAAATAAATGTGATGTATTTATTATATGTTACTTAAACTACAAGAGAAATGATTGGAAATGTGTTATTTTAAATCTATGATACTTTTAATCACTAACAAAGTAAGACGTGACGTTATGAATCATCGATGGGTTTTCCTTTGAATAGGTATTAATCTTACTTATTGATAAGAAAGTTGAATTTTTCTCTTCGTTTAAACAATGACACTGAATGTTTTGATAATTTTCTCTCAACAGTCAACATCAATGTTTTTAACCTAGATAAGAAAATTTTTAACTTAAACCGTCACTGAGTTTATCCTAGATAAGTAAATTTTTATATTTAACCTACATATAAATTAAATGATTAACTATAACCATGACTGTTTTTAAAATCTAGATAAGTAGACGTTTTTATGAAACACATCCAGTGTTCTGCTGACTTTTATCGAGATTACATCAGTTAGTGAAGCAGATTAAATTGTATAAAAATATTTTATGAAATGAATATGCGATCCCACGAAGAAGTGTTTCCACCTTCAAAGCGTCCACGCTTAGAAAAAGCTATGGAAAAATCAAATACTTGTGAGAAGGAGTTAAAAGACCCAAGATTAAAACTTTCTAAAATGGACAATGACTGCGTAACTATATCACGTGATATCTCCTCTACTAAGAACTTACCAGATGTGAAACCTGAGATCGCTATGAAATTTTCAAACTTTACCGGTGGTTACGATGCAACATCTTTCGAGAATCCACATCAAGAGTCAGTTTTTGACCAGGACTATTTAAATACATTTTTCAAAGACATGAATTTTGAAAATTTAGATTGTTCTACCCCCTTAACCTCGCTAAAGGATGAACCCTTTCAAGAACCTACGAATAATATCTTACAGACTACTGTTAAACATGAGATGAACGAGCTACAAGCAAATAACCTTTCGCAAGCAAGTGGTGAAATACAAAGCATCACTACACCTACATTTGCCACTAAAAGTGACAAATTATACAATTCCAATGTGTTTCACAAAGAACTAAGTGACTGTTTCTACTTAACTTTGAAGTTAAAAAATAAACAATATTCTATATATATACGAGAATTTAAACGCAATGTGATGAAGAAATCCTAATGAAGCTAATCCTAATCCTTCCTGAAGCTCCTAATCCGCTAATGAAGAAATCCCAACCAAAAACGGAGTTAATATGGATATTCATAGCTGGTATGAGTTTCAATATAAAATCCTTGCATTTAATTTAAGATACAAAAGTGCATCCTTTGTTTCTAATAACACGATTTTAGTGTTAAATCAAGATTCTATGATGCGAATTAAAAATTTGAAGAATTTTTCTCATGTTGACTTAAACGAACAACTAATGGAAAAATTAAAAGAAAGTACCTCACACTTAAATACTGTACTTTTACAACATATGTACACAAAACTATTACCCTTTCTCATTAAACAGAAATGTGTGGTGAGTAACAGATCCACAGAAAAAGAACCTGTGTTATGGTCTAAACTTAATACGTGTATCGAGAATAATATGGTAACAATACTTAACCAGTTGTATGAATGTACAGGATGTATTTTTAGACATGCAAGTCAAAGCCTTCACTCATGCTTCGCATTTAATAATAAGGAAAAATTTAATCAACTAGGTGAAGCCTTGTTAATGCTCATCGATTTCGATTATGTAATTTCAACGTTTTTGAATGGAGTTTATAGTGTTAGTGAACACTTTGTACATAAGCTTCATGAACAAACTGCTTATAATGAATTGTTTAAGACAAAATAAATGATTTGTTTTGTTAAATATCTGTGTGTGTTTATTTCTACAAAGTGTCTCTGTGTGAATTTATTAGTTTTTTATCTAATCGAACTTTTAAGTGAAGAGATGTAATTTAACTTTTTTGTATATTCCAATTCAAAAATTTCAACAATTGCAAAAAAGATTAAACTATTGAAAAAAAAAATATACACGTTAGAAAAAAATTTTGAAAAAATTATTAGTTAACAAAAATAAAATAAAATAAAATAAAATAAAATAAAATAAAGTTAACAAAACAGCTTAAAAACGTTAAAGTTAACAAAAAGTTTATAAATGTTAAAAGTTAACAAAAAAAATAAGTTATGTTGAAAAGTTAAAAAAACAATGAAAAGTAAACAAAAATATAGTTTTTAAATTAAAATTGTTTAAAGTCTTCAAGTTAATCAAAATTAACTTTTTACTTTTAACTATTGAGAGACTATGATCTAACTGTTTATCCTCGCAACCAACTGGTGCATATCAACTATATACTCTATATCTGCATATGCGCAGAAAAACATAGACATTTACACTAACGACTTTAAATTCGACTTTAAATTCGTTAAATTTGTTCAACTTTAAATTCTTTGCAACTTTTAAGTTTAATTACTATACACAACTCGATTACCTTTCCCACAAAACACCTTTCAGAAACAAAACAGAAATTAACACTTACAGAAAAACACGTCCATTTTGGGTGTTAGTCTTCACTCAACTAACGTTTCTCCCTTATCTTTGCTAGGGTGCGCTGCAATCGCCGCTAGAGGCGTTAGTAGTCTCCAGGTGTGTGATAAGAATAAACTTTAAATCCAACTTACACTCGCTCAGTCATTCTTGCTTCTCTCTACCTTGCTAACAACCGTTTGCTGCTGGCTCATTGTTTGGTTGTTTAAACTTGTTGAATGACGTCATCATGTGTTTGTCTAAACTTGTCCAGTCTTGTTTTTATGCAGTACGTCTATTTAGATGAGTCATCACTCGCTTATCTTGGTTGACTTGTCCAAACTTGTTTTTGTGTGGCACGTCTATTTGGGTGAGTCATCGTTCGCTTATCTTGCTTTACTTGTTTGAACTTGTCTAGTATCCACCACCTCATGTCTTTTGTCATAGCTTGAATATACTTTACACCAATCACTTAAATATAAAAGTCTTGTCACAACTTACTTAAACTTTGATAAAAATATTAATTATTTATAAATTTCATCAAATTCTTATTTTTCTGATACATTTACTATGTAATTTTCGTTCAAAAATATGGTAAAGCCCGATTTTAAATCGAAGTCTAAGATAAATTCCCCAAATTTGTAACATTTTAACACTAATAATAAATATTGTAAGCACCCAGTACATACAAGTTTTGTAAAAATAATATTACTTATAGCTAACTCGTTATGTCCCATGATACAAAACTTCAATATAACTAAAATCAGTGTTAAACGAAAATCTAATCACGTGTCTTTATATATTATTTTGAAATGCAAAGCATTATATCTAAACGAATGATATAAGGAGTAGTTAGAATAGTTCTTATATTTTTGTTAGTAAAAAATTTATACACATTATCTTACAAGGTTGCAATATTCAACACACGGTTCACCATATTTAAAAACGATTCACCATGATTTAAAAACTTAGTTACATATTTTACATTTATAAATTTAAATTAAAAATACTTAAGTATTTATAATTGTTTATTTATAGAAATATGTTTTAATTTAAATCAGCAGCAAACGGTTGTTAGCAAGGTAGAGAGAAGCAAGAATGACTGAGCGAGTGTAAGTTGGATTTAAAGTTTATTCTTATCACACACCTGAAGACTACTAACGCCTCTAGCGGCGATTGCAGCGCACCCTAGCAAAGATAAGGGAGAAACGTTAGTTGAGTGAAGACTAAAACCCAAAATGGACGTGTTTTTCGGTAAGTGTTAATTTCTGTTTTTTTTCTGAAAGGTGTTTTGTGGGAAAGGTAATCGAGTTGTGTATAGTAATTAAACTTAAAAGTTGGCAAAGAATTTAAAGTTGAACAAATTTAACGAATTTAAAGTCGAATTTAAAGTCGTTAGTGTAAATGTCTATGTTTTTCTGCGCATATGCAGATATAGAGTATATAGTTGATATGCACCAGTTGGTTGCGAGGATAAACAGTTAGATCATAGTCTCTCAATAGTTAAAAGTAAAAAGTTAATTTTGATTAACTTGAAGACTTTAAACAATTTTAATTTAAAAACTATATTTTTGTTTACTTTTCATTGTTTTTTTAACTTTTCAACATAACTTATTTTTTTTGTTAACTTTTAACATTTATAAACTTTTTGTTAACTTTAACGTTTTTAAGCTGTTTTGTTAACTTTATTTTATTTTATTTTATTTTATTTTATTTTATTTTTGTTAACTAATAATTTTTTCAAAATTTTTTTCTAACGTGGATATTTTTTTTTTCAATAGTTTAATCTTTTTTGCAATTGTTGAAATTTTTGAATTGGAATATACAAAAAAGTTAAATTACATCTCTTCACTTAAAAGTTCGATTAGATAAAAAACTAATAAATTCACACAGAGACACTTTGTAGAAATAAACACACACAGATCTTTAACAAAACAAATCATTTATTTTGTCTTAAACAATTCATTATAAGCAGTTTGTTCATGAAGCTTATGTACAAAGTGTTCACTAACACTATAAACTCCATTCAAAAACGTTGAAATTACATAATCGAAATCGATGAGCATTAACAAGGCTTCACCTAGTTGATTAAATTTTTCCTTATTATTAAATGCGAAGCATGAGTGAAGGCTTTGACTTGCATGTCTAAAAATACATCCTGTACATTCATACAACTGGTTAAGTATTGTTACCATATTATTCTCGATACACGTATTAAGTTTAGACCATAACACAGGTTCTTTTTCTGTGGATCTGTTACTCACCACACATTTCTGTTTAATGAGAAAGGGTAATAGTTTTGTGTACATATGTTGTAAAAGTACAGTATTTAAGTGTGAGGTACTTTCTTTTAATTTTTCCATTAGTTGTTCGTTTAAGTCAACATGAGAAAAATTCTTCAAATTTTTAATTCGCATCATAGAATCTTGATTTAACACTAAAATCGTGTTATTAGAAACAAAGGATGCACTTTTGTATCTTAAATTAAATGCAAGGATTTTATATTGAAACTCATACCAGCTATGAATATCCATATTAACTCCGTTTTTGGTTGGGATTTCTTCATTAGCGGATTAGGAGCTTCAGGAAGGATTAGGATTAGCTTCATTAGGATTTCTTCATCACATTGCGTTTAAATTCTCGTATATATATAGAATATTGTTTATTTTTTAACTTCAAAGTTAAGTAGAAACAGTCACTTAGTTCTTTGTGAAACACATTGGAATTGTATAATTTGTCACTTTTAGTGGCAAATGTAGGTGTAGTGATGCTTTGTATTTCACCACTTGCTTGCGAAAGGTTATTTGCTTGTAGCTCGTTCATCTCATGTTTAACAGTAGTCTGTAAGATATTATTCGTAGGTTCTTGAAAGGGTTCATCCTTTAGCGAGGTTAAGGGGGTAGAACAATCTAAATTTTCAAAATTCATGTCTTTGAAAAATGTATTTAAATAGTCCTGGTCAAAAACTGACTCTTGATGTGGATTCTCGAAAGATGTTGCATCGTAACCACCGGTAAAGTTTGAAAATTTCATAGCGATCTCAGGTTTCACATCTGGTAAGTTCTTAGTAGAGGAGATATCACGTGATATAGTTACGCAGTCATTGTCCATTTTAGAAAGTTTTAATCTTGGGTCTTTTAACTCCTTCTCACAAGTATTTGATTTTTCCATAGCTTTTTCTAAGCGTGGACGCTTTGAAGGTGGAAACACTTCTTCGTGGGATCGCATATTCATTTCATAAAATATTTTTATACAATTTAATCTGCTTCACTAACTGATGTAATCTCGATAAAAGTCAGCAGAACACTGGATGTGTTTCATAAAAACGTCTACTTATCTAGATTTTAAAAACAGTCATGGTTATAGTTAATCATTTAATTTATATGTAGGTTAAATATAAAAATTTACTTATCTAGGATAAACTCAGTGACGGTTTAAGTTAAAAATTTTCTTATCTAGGTTAAAAACATTGATGTTGACTGTTGAGAGAAAATTATCAAAACATTCAGTGTCATTGTTTAAACGAAGAGAAAAATTCAACTTTCTTATCAATAAGTAAGATTAATACCTATTCAAAGGAAAACCCATCGATGATTCATAACGTCACGTCTTACTTTGTTAGTGATTAAAAGTATCATAGATTTAAAATAACACATTTCCAATCATTTATCTTGTAGTTTAAGTAACATATAATAAATACATCACATTTATTTCATCATGTTTTACATAATTTCAACAAATTTATTCCCATTTTGTCTAAGACATTCAAAATGTTAAACAGTAGTTTATGTTGCATTGTCAAACTGTTCAAAGTAATTTACATCAACTAAAAAAAAAAAACCACTATACTTTTTCATATTAAAACTATTTATTAATCATTTAAAGTAATACAAATCAAATAAGCCTGTCATATTGAGCTGTAATCAATTCTAATTTCAAAATTTTTTGTAATGTCCAATTAAACACACGTTCTGTGAAATCTTCAAAGCCGTTGTACAGCTTTAGAAAGGCATTCTCAACATGTACATGTATGTTTTGTTCTGTTAATTCCAGTTCACTTTTGGAAAGGAAAAAGGGGGTTGCTCTCTCTAAGTCACCATCCTGTGATTCACGATATACATCCACTTTAACGGCTGCATACCATTTTATTGACTTTTTCATTTGCAATTGATAATTTAATTCGTTTAAAACATCTGATCGAACACTGTTAAAAAATGAACGAAAGTCTTTTTGATTCATCTCATTGGACACAATGATAGTTTTAGTATAAATATTTCGCACATCCTTTTGTCTTTCAAAATGCTTCACTTTTTCAAATAACAAATCTTTTGAATAGGGTGATTTCACAACTTTATGAAAAGTATCACAATGTTGTATTAAATCTGATTCACAATCAAACATTTCGCTACACTTTGTACATGACTGTTGTTTACAAATCTTATGAGTCTTCTTATGTTTCAATAAGTCAGCCATTCTTGAAAATATATCGTTGCAATCACTACACTTGTATTGTTTGGGCGATTTGTGAATCTTTTGATGATTACGTAAATCACTCTTTTGTGAAAAAACTTCAGCACACACCTCACAACGAAAAGACTTTTCTTTTAAATGACATTTCATGTGAAACATTAAGTTAACTTTTCGAGGAAATGCTTTGTTACACGTCTTACACACATGGGGTAACTTCTGTTTCTTTAGTCCTGATGAGGTGGGTTTCACTTCATAATTCGAAACGAGCCCTTCTTTGGATAAAAGTGTAGAATCCATCTCTTGATTATTTAACTTTGTTGGTGAGTGTTGACATTCCAAGGTAGTTACGTCACCAACATAAGAATTCATAACTCGTTCCATAATAACTGAAATGAAAACTAACTTAACGAAAAATACAACCTATTACAACGATACCAGGTCACAGTAGAATGTTATGAACTCGTTTCATTGAAATTTATATAGTAATAGAGGGCGCTCGTGTAAAAAATACTAACTTTTTATTGGTTTAAAAATATTGATATTTTATTGGTTTAAATATACGTCACATGATTATTTCATCCTATAATGTTATAAGTTCAATAACCACTTAATTCTTGCACAATGATTTAGAAAGTCTTACCTATCAGAAGTTCGTACATTTGTAAGTAAAAATCTTTATTACTTTTGTATCTATTGCTTTTATAAATAATATTTTACTTATCAAATTGCTTAATTTCTAAATGATGCATTCTAAAACGCTTTTTATGTCATATGTATGTAAAGTCTACTAAAACAGGGGGAAAAAAGACGGGGTGTGAAGTATTTGTAAAATTGAAATATGTTACTTTATAAAAACTAGATTCCATTCTCTTTTTTAAAATTGTTGGTTGTGTAAAATCAAATATAATGAAAATTTATTTTAATCGTATAACTCAAAACAAAATACCCGCTCTCTTTAATAAGTTAAACAGTCACTAAAAGTTGTTCATTTGAAAGAAAAAATTCTTTAAAATTCTCTTATTGTATGTTTTATGAATAATATTTTGCACGTTAAATCACTTATTAACTAAATGGAATGATCTAAAATGATCTAAAATGTCTTATGTGTTGTGGATGGTTGGTTATTTGTTAAAACCGATTATCTACGCTTGGGATATAGGTCACTCTAGGGGTCATTCTAAGGGCTCCTAACTCGTATTGACAAGGTTCGAAGAAAACTCCGAACGGTTAGGTCGACGAGCGCGAGAGAAGTTTAAACCCAAACGTCTAGTAGCTTTAAAACCAGAACCTATCAGTCGCTAGTCTTATGTGTTGTGTTTTTATAAATAATATTTTTCTTGTTTAATCACTTAACTCCAAAATGAAATGTTTCTAAGATACTTTGTCATGTCTTAAGTGAAACATATTTAACTAAAGAAGGATGCAGTATTTGTGACATAAGTTATTCTACAGTACCCTTTTAAGAAAAAAAAAAAAAAAAGCTATATTACAAGTCAATTTAAAAAACAACAGCATATAATTAAAAAATATATTGTTTAAGTATCCTAAAAACGATTATTTAAGTTAGTCCACAAATTTGTAAACTTAAAAACGGAAGATATAATGTAACACAAAGAAGTATGACAAATTTTTCCACCATAAAGGATTAGTCTCAATGACTTGAATTAATTTTTTCCCCTAAAAATGACACATTACTTTTAGTATACAAGTTTGTGAAACGGCTTTTATAAGAAAATAGTACGCTGAATACAATATTAAGCCTTGTCATTTAATTCAATAACAAAAATGTGTGGGTGTATAGCTTATAGTTACATTTTTTAAAATCACTTTGCTTTCGTTTTTAAAATATGTAAACACGTTATTTTTCGTAACGAAACTCTATTTCGAATATAATGTTAATACAAGAAAAAATTAGGCATACTATTTTTGTCAATCTCTATAAATAAAATTTCATAGTATTTTCAGATAAAAATTTTTCCTCTAAATTATTATTTCGAATATGGAAATGCTGTGTTGACAGAGTGTTGTAAGAGAAATGTGCTTATAAATTAAACAAACAGATGTAATAGCATTCATATTAAACCAAAACTCGCGAATTACTCAATAGCTAAAGACAATTTCCTGCAGTTCATTAAAACTATGATAAAGATATCTCAATACATGTCTGAAGTCCCCATCTCTTGCATTTAAAGAGATAACATTACAAGTTCCCATTAGCACAGTGGATAAACACATTGGTCTTCCACATAGAAGATAGTGGGTTCAATACCTGCCTGTGCCAGCGTTGAAAAATAATTCTTTTAATGAGCAATTACTTCTAAAATTGGTGTCACTAAAAATTAAAATGATAGAAAAAAATAATTTATAACGGTTTAAGAATAAATAAAATTCAAAACACTAAAAAAATAAATAACATCTAAAAATAATTTAACCCTCTACAAAGAACAAAATCTATGTGTCTAATCATGCACCTTCTTTATCTCTCTCATCTTAATTACTTCCGGTCTCACAAACCACCTGTCCTGTTCCAACACGCTCCCAAACATCCTGCTTCTTGATAACCATTTAAAAAAATAAATAAATAAAAATAAACATGTCTAATCCCGTTTCCGGTCTTACTTCCTGTCGCGTTTCCAGTCTAAAAATAAATTTCACGTTAAACTTTTATAAAGTAAAACAAAGTCAGAAAGATTTCCATTTTTATATTAGGTGTTAGTTAGCAAATAAAATTTTTATTTCAGGTGAAACAAAAAAAAAAAAAAAAAAAAAAAAAAAAAAAAAAAAAAATCGAACATTTTGCTAATATTACTTTCAGACTAAATTCATTCTGATAGCAGGATTCCTACAACTCAACTCCATTCGACTAGAAGGATTAAAACCAACAAAATAAATTAAGCCCCACACAAAAATAAGCCCTCCCCCTCTCTCCCTTATCGCATTCACTTCCTGTCACATTTCCGGTTAAACTTCCTATCTACACTTCCTGTTCACTTCCTGTCTCAACATGCCTGTTATCCCCACCTGCTACATCCGGTGTCCACACCTGCCACTTCCGCTGACCTTCACAGAGCACAGAGGTCGACTGCGCGAACTGCGCTGATGTAGAACCCCCAATTATTATCTACTATTAATTAATTTTAATTGGGGAACTTATAAATTTTGGCGAGATTTTTTTTTCTCGACGAGAGTACGCAGTTTGAAGGGTGGATGTGAATGAAAAATGTTAATTAAAAAGGGTCATTCATTAATTTTAATGGGCGTACTTAAACATTTTTGGGGCAAACAGGCGCGTTTTAATGAATTCCATACAGGTTACGGTAAAAAATACAGGGTCCCGTATGAATGATAGTCACTCAATTGAATAGCTCCCCCCTCCCCCTCCCCCCCCTTTTTTACCCAGAAGTCCCTTGGTTATAATTGGGGGTAACAATACGCACTTCAAAAAGTATAAAAAGGACACGAAGAATTTTAACATACATATAAAATGGTAATAATAGAGGACAAAACTATTAGAATTGAATGCAGTATAATTCATATATCTTATAGGGGATTACCCTGTATTTTCACCATAACATGTATCGAATTCATTAAAAACCCATCTGTTTGCCCCAAAAATGTTTAAGTTCTCCAATTAAAATTAATTTATTTCTTAGTTATTATATTTTATAATTACTATTTTTAATTTATTTCTTAGTTATTATTTTTTATAATTAATAGTTTTCTTCTATCCTTTAGAAATCTGATATTATTATTTAAACTTTGATCATTCTTTCAATATATGTGTGCGAAAAAAAAAGCTTGCGAAAATATTTCTTTTATGTTATTAGAAAATGTAATATATATTTAAAATATAATTCATATATCTTATAGAAGACCACACTGTATTTTTTTAGTGTAAACTCTATTTTCACCATAACATGTATCAAATTCCCTAACATTTCATTAAAAACTGTCTGTTTGCCCCGAAAAATATCGGGACAGCACGAAATAATTCAGATACATTCTAATTTCCTATAAAAACATGTCAGAAACTGCGAGCAACTGGTATTTCTTATCGCGAAGTGACTCATTATCTGGTAAGAGGTGAAATCAATGCTTTCCGATAAAAAGATGAGCCAGCGACTTGTATGTTGAGGGGATAAGAGATAGCACTCTCTTTTTCTTAATTCCATTTCTAAAATTTCTGTTATTTTTTCATGAAACGTTGTATCCTATTTTACAGACTGGAATTTACCCTAACTTTTATCAAAGAACACTCTGCTAAAATAAAAATAAAAAAAAAGGTGAGGTGTGAATTACCTGATTTTAGGAAAGGATTCAAATAGGGTACTTAAGCCATTATTTTGTGAAGGGTCTAATAGTTATAACTTTTTCTAGTTTCTTTCGAAGGGTTCCTGTAACTTTTCACTAATGCACTAGGTTGTAAAATTATATTTTATCATATAATATTGCAGTATTATTGGAAAGTGTTTCATGAAGTATAGCACTACGCATGAGTTTTCGTTCTTGTTTATTTATTTATTGTTACTTACTGTACATTCTATTTTATATGTATGTTAAAATTCTTCGTACCCTTTTTATACCACTCTATACTTTTTGAAGTGCACATTGTTAGCTTAAATTATAACCAAGGGACTTCTAGGTAGGAAAAAAAAAGGGGCGGGGGGAGCTAATGGAATTGAATGTAGTATAATGCGGGGTCATGTATTAATATTTCAATAATGTTGGAAAGTGATTCATAAATTATGCCGCTACGCATGATTTTCCATTCTTGTTTACTTAACCATTTTATATGTATGTTAAAATTCTTCGTGTCCTTTTTATACTTTTTTAAGTGCGTATTGTTACCCCCAATTATAACCAAGGGACTTCTGGGTAAAAAAGGGGGGAGGGGGAGGGGGGAGCTATTCAATTGAGTGCAGCATCATTCATACGGGACCCTGTATTTTTTACCGTAACCTGTATGGAATTCATTAAAACGCGCCTGTTTGCCCCAAAAATGTTTAAGTACGCCCATTAAAATTAATGAATGACCCTTTTTAATTAATATTTTTCATTCACATCCACCCTTCAAACTGCGTACTCTCGTCGAGAAAAAAAAAAATCTCGCCAAAATTTCTAAGTTCCCCAATTAAAATTAATTAATGACCATTTTTAATTAAAACCCTTATTGACTTTTAAAAATTCACCTCTAATATACCCTACATGTATATCGAATACCCTACTCTCGTTGAAAAAAAAAATCTCGCGAAAATTCTTAAGTTCTGCAATTAAAATTAATTAATTACTATTTTTATTTAATATTTTTAATTAATTAATCATTCACTTCTACTGCACACACTCATAATCAAACTGCATACTCTCGTTGAAAAAAAAATTTTTTTTTTGCTTCGAAAAATTTCTAAGTTTCCCAATTAAAATTAATTAAATTTGTAATTTACTAAAATAAATCCGTTGAAACACACCTCGTACTCTTGTTGAAAAAAAAATTGCTTCAAAAAATTTCTAAGTTCCCCAATTAGAATTAATTAAATTTGTAATTCGTTAAAATTCGCCTTATACTGCAATAGATATTTCTCCGCGAAAAAAAATTGCTTCGGAAAATGTCTAAGTTCCCCAATTAAAACTCATTCAAATAATACTCCTTATCCTGCCATGAGTCACCCCAATCCACCCTCCCAAGTGACGCATGCCTCTTATCTTATCTACCTCCGCAATCCACCCTCCGAGATCCACCTCCGACGCCACCGGCGCAATCCACCCCAATCCACCGGCGCAATCCACCATCCACCATTCACCCTCACAAAATCCACCGCCGACGCCGAAGTGTTTTACTAACAACATTTATACCCTACTTGTCTGCTATGCAGGCATAACTCGAATATGAATTTTTGTATTTCAAGAATTTTTGTTTTCTATATGATGTTTGAAAAAGCGCCAAACTAACGCGCATGAATATTTGCGATAAAAGTGTTTATGGATGTAAATACATTATCATTTAAAAATGTGATTATTAAAAGTTCATTAGCAGAAATGGTTTTTGGAACATGCCTATTAGAATCCACATTGTGGAATATCAACTAAAATTATTTTTTTTCGTTTCCTTCTGAGTATCAGCAGTAGAGTTATCATGAAGTATTTTAAATCGTCAACTGTAAAGAGTATGAAATTTAAAATCTCCTTTCTTCTATTTTATCTACGCCAAAAGCAACAATCAACAGTATATTAATTAAATTCTTGATGACTTGTTAATCTCGTTAAATTATTGTTACATCATTGTTTAAAAAAAAATTATGCGCAGTATCACTCTATCATCAAAATACATTTCTAAATATTGATATAATTTCTGAATGCATTTTAACACATTATTAGTATGCCTTTCAAGATAGGCAATTTCGTTAACTGTATACATGGTCTGTCCCGAACTATAACGGCTATTACCTCTTACACTGAAAAAAAACCCCAGATATTTATTTCAAATTCTAAAAAATATAAAAGCAATTATAACTTTTAAATACGGCTTTTGTGTAGCAAGGAACTATGTTAAAATATGGATTTTTTTTTATTATTACAAAACAGAAAAACGCATTTTTTTTCATAAAATTTAAAATATCAAAACTTACTAAGTTTTGTTCGTAAAAGAATTTGACCCATTAATGTCCTTCTCAGATGTGGGTCAGCAATATCTATACTAATAAAAGAAAGTTCGCTCTGTGTGTGTGTGTGTGTGTCTGTTGGCGATGGCTAGGAAAATTTAGCGCACCTAGAAGTCTGTAAATTTATATTTAGGTAGTCCAAACACTCTCCTGGTATACCTGAGCCTCAGAATTTTAAAATTTTGAAAAATAAAGTAGTTATCAATTAAAAACTGATCAAAGATCACAAATAAAAAGTCATTATTCTGAAGCGAGCTGGCGCATGTGCAGAAACCAATTTCCGTATCTTCCGGAACAGAAGAAAGAAAGCAGAAGACATTCCGTTTTTGTTTAAAGTATTTCTAAATTCGCCATGGACAAACGGCTAAAAATACGGAAAACCCGTCTACATATTCTGAAAGAACATACTTTTACGTCTCGAATGATCTGATTGATTTGAAAAAAATTTACATTTAACCCTTTCAAAAGAAATAATCAAAAAGCATCGAATTCGTGTTTTTTATTTTCTCCCGTTTTCCGAGCCTTGCATCTACCGGAATACAAAAAATACAGAAAAACGAAGGTCACCAAATTAAAGAACTGTTTTTGTCCTTTTCAAAGCTACCTTTGGTTTTAAAAAATACAAAAATTAACCCTTCGAAAAAGTATATTTTCTGTATGCCGTTTTGCGATTTTTGCGATTTTGGCAATTTTTCAAATTCCGCATCGGCGATTCAGAGACAGGTACGGAAAACTAAAAATACCAGACAATATCTACATTTATTCCTTTTTCGACATACGTATTTGTTTTTGAAAAATACGAATATTAACCCTTCAAAAAAATTCGTGCGCAGGACTCTCTGCTATATATTAAATCTGGCATCGGCTTTCTAAAATAACCAAACAAAAAGCAAACACACCTCAAGACATCTACGTTCTATCGGGTTTAGGCAGAACCCTTTAGTTTAAAAAATAAATCATGTTAACCCTTTCGAAAACGTTTTTAACCGTAAGTCAATTTCGCTTCTTTAACTATTTCTCCTATCTTTAAAAATCCAAATTGTGGTTTATAAACAAGATACGAAAAACTAAAAATACCGTGCCTAATCTATATCCCTTTGTTTTTTAAAATCTGGTATCCGTTTTGTAAAAATTTAATTTTAAACATCCGAAAAAAAATCCTTTTCAAAACTCACTCACGCGAATTTCCTTTTTTTGGTTCAGATTTAAAAATCGGCCTCGACTCGGGAAATATAAGTACGGACAAACAGTAGACTCCAGAACATAGACACGTTCATTTTCTTCAAAATGCATCGTTGGGTTTTAAAAAATATCTACATTAACCCTTTAGAAACCGATCGATTACGTAACCCACTTTCGCGATTTCCGCTATTTTGGAAATGTTTACCCGTAATTAAATTTCAATTCTACTAGGAAATTTGGTTGGGTCAAGTGTTCTGAAAAGGCCTCTTCCAGAACAGACTGCGCCCCCTGGCGGGGGAAAGTAGAACTATAGGAGTATATCTGGTTCTAGGGACCCGATTACGACGGGGTTAGGCTCATTCGACTTGATATCTATAGCCTTGAATATTTTAGCTGCACTTTCGACCGCCAGGATGCGCTTTCCGATCTTGGGTTTTATGAGCGCGATTACGACGAATTTTGCCTCATTCGACTTGATTTCGATAGCCTTACAGATTTCAGTCATATTCGTATAGAACAGATTATTAATATTTCGGGCCCGGGCAACGCCGGGAAGATTAGCTAGTATTAAATAAAAGGTACAGGAAAAGAGGTCGAAAAGAAAATTCGGATGCATTTAAAAGAAAATCTAATATCTGAAAACTGAACGAACTTCGAAATTTATTACAATATCTCCTGCTTTATAACCATATCCTATATATAAAAGCGACAAGCTAAAAATTTCGACGCAAATTCGATGCTTTTGCGCATGCATGAGATTAAATCTGAAACCTGTTTAGTTTTAAGGAACACATGAACATGAACAGCGTAGCTGAATAGTCTAAGGCAGACATGTCAAACACGTGGCCCGCGGGCCACAACTGGCCCGCGGGTTTCTTATAAGTGGCCCGCGAACCATTGGCATTTTACCTGTGTTTAATTTAGTTGTTAGAGTTGTTTTACTTGTTAGTTAACGCATAATGCTACTACTATTTTTTAATAGTAATATTTGTCTCATTTATTCGATCCTTAAATAAGGGGAATACTTCTCTTCAGAATGTGGTAGCATAATTAACTCTGATAATTCAATTTTACAATATGTGTTTATTTTTGTAATAAGTGTTTTATTTTAATTATTTTAAGTCTAATTCTTATAAAAATAATAACTTATAACTGTCATACATATTCAAAGATATAAATATAGTGAGTACGGGAAAGTTCTTAAAATATATAGCATATGTGCGTAGCCTGTAGCACAGTTTTTAATGATTCTTTAACATCTCAAATCTTGAAGTTCGGCTGTTTATAAAATTAATGATTCAATTTATAAAAAGTTTAAGCTAGACAAATTCTCCTTTAAAAGAAATTTAATAATAATTATTAAGCAATTAAACCTCAAATTCGTGAATTAACAGAACTATTGAAGAGAAGATGTATACAAAAATTCTTAATCATTACCAGAAAAATAAAATTAGATTTTCATTTAAATATCAGTGCAGTTCTATCTAAGTTCCATCAATGTCTATGTTGGCAGTATTCAAGATTATAAACTGTCCTTTGGCGGGCACTTAAATGTAAATAAAATTTTTAATCATGAGGTAGAGTAAAATTTTCTTTAAAGACGTGCATCAAGCTAACCTTACATATATTCAAATTGCCATTCAACCGAAATTTCCCTCGTGCGTAGTTAGTATTTTGTAAATCATAGAAATTCTTTTACAAGAAACTTTTACACTTCAAAACATATTTATTCAAACACTATTTTGTACTTGCCATTAATACTAACTTCATTAATATTAAAATATATATCACAGAAAAATGTTCTTTAAAGACGTGCATCAAACTATTTTGCACTTGCCATTAATGCTAACTTCATTAATATTAAAATATATATCATAGAAAAGTGTCCTCTAATTAACGCACAACATACGATTTTATTTGATTTCATGAAACGGAATATCATTTCTGTCATCAGTCTTATTTATAATGAAGGGAGTTATTATATACGATGATATATGTTTTGAAATATCCAATAATTGCAATTTATTTAAACTTTCAGTATGTTAAACATATTTTTGTTTTCTTGAGTTTATATATCACACTAAAAGATAATATAACGAATCTATATTTCGAGACATTCACAAATCAACATCTTTAAACTGACAAGAATGATTTACAACGGCAGAATATACTGTGTTGCGTTGAACAGGTGAGTTTTATGAAAATTGAGATATTAATTGACTCTCTTTGAAATGAATTATAGTCTTATGTAAGAATAATTCAGTTATGATAGAAACCGTTTTTTGGTAGATGCAATATTTAGACAATATTAAGATTGTTTGTGTAGTAACTAGTAAAATGAACTGTAAAAGATAGCAGCTATATCAGATTAAAACATTTCCTACAAGTTGTAAATTTCCAACTGGACGAAAAATGTCCGGGCCAGGATTCGAACCTGGGATCGCTTGGCTGAAGCCGCCACGCTCTACCACTGAGCTATCCCGGTCGAATCTGGAGGACATAATTCATCCAGTTAACCTTATTGATCAAAGCATCTGGTCTGATATTTTAATCAGCTCAACAGAAAAGATCGCAGGTAATGGAACTCCAGTAAACGCTGGATACGTGAATACATTAGATTATTTTTTAACACAATTATTTCAAATTGGCAAAGTAATCATACAAGTTGTAAATTTCCAACTGGACGAAAAATGTCCGGGCCAGGATTCGAACCTGGGATCGCTTGGCTGAAGCCAAGCGATCCCAGGTTCGAATCCTGGCCCGGACATTTTTCGTCCAGTTGGAAATTTACAACTTGTATGATTACTTTGCCAATTTGAAATAATTGTGTTAAAAAATAATCTAATGTAAAACATTTCCATTGTATAGTGTCATTGACTCTGTTTAACGCTCATGGATCATCCATGTTAATTGCAGTCATAACTTTACTGGTACAATAATCACATCATGTGAAGTCTCATTAGAACAAGCCTCGCGTGAATAACTAGAAAATAGAAAAAAGTAAAAGGTAAATGTTAATTCTTCGTAATGGCAATTGTCTACGGCACCATTAAATGTTTGAACTGACGAAAAAAATATAATCATTCTTATTCTTTTTATTATTGTGGTTGAACATTTAAATATGTCCTGTAGCTGACCCGATATAAATATTCCTAAAAATATGGTTGCCCAACCCGTAATCGTTCAGCTGTACAGACCGGCGATGGCTGTGAACGAAGACTTTAAACTCAACTATCTGAAAACCATATTTTTCAGTGGTTTTGCCACGATAATTTTTTAAAAAGTTAGTCTAGTGTATAATTTGAAGGCATATTTCTGTTTTTAAAATTTTAAATCGGGAATACGGAAATTATGATTAGTGGACCATCTGATCTGATTATCCTAATCAGCTGTGGCATCAGATATAGATATGGCATAAAAAACAACACTGCACTTAGAATCCCATTCATCCAGAGTTATACTGCAGACGTCCTAGAGAGATCATGCAGTTTATATAGTTGTCACAGCCTGTTAGGACTATTCGGTGGATAAAGAGTATATGATAAAAAAACTGATTATCCAATTACATCAACTTAGAAAACCCAGTGGATTCTCTTGTTGGATACACATGCATCAACATATCCTCAAGATGTCCTCACTCAACCAGAAAATATCCAAAATTGCTTGAGATTCATCCACACATTATCTATTGACATTATTGATCTATCTATTGACACTTTGATATCTAGATGTAACTCTCCTGTAACTGTCTTACAGGACAATTTCAACTATTCGCTAGAAATCTTTCAACTGGATGCGTTTAGGATATCAGTCTATTGCTTGTCAAATGAGGAGATATTCCGGTTACCTTAAATATATAGAAAATTGTCATTACTTGCATCAGCTGCATGATAAATCATAAAATTTTGAACGGATAAATCTAAATATATATATATGTATATATATATATTGTTTAATATGTCATGCGTATGTAGAGTATCAGTTTGCTTAGAGAAAGAAATGTGACTTATAAAAAATACTATATTTTCTGATGGGTGTATTGCTTAGAGAGTTGATTACTTGAAAAAACTAGTCGTTGGGAGCCACCGTAAAACTTACCGATCATGGATATGCATAATATAAAATATGAAAATAAAACTTTTGTAAACAATTTATAAAAGGCATTGCAATTCGAATAATATCCTGGTTTGTTGACGTCATAAACTATAAATGCTCGATTACTGAATTGCGTAAAAGAAACACCCTTACAACTCCAATTGATAGGTGTCTCATTTCCAATTAAAATATATCTTTTAATTGAAATTTGAATGAAATACAGGGTCATGACAAATCGGAGAGAGTGGAAAATATAATTACAAATATCTCGGCATCTAATTATTCGATCGACTTCATTCTCTATGCAAAATTTGTTTTTTTATTGTCTTTTATATTTACTCCTTAAAATAAACAATTTCGAAATTTTTTCTATACCTTTTATCAGAACGAATATTTCGAGAGTCCGAAAAAAATAGTTCCGGATAATTGAGGTTACTGAAAATCAATAAGCTTCTTCCCATTATTACATACTAAGTACATACCAAATTTCAAGTCTCTGTCTCAATTTGTTCGGGAGTTAGATTGTTTACAGACAAACAGACAGACGGTCGGCAATTTTTTTTTCTAAAAATATGTTTTTCGGAATCTCCAGTGTCTAAAATGTGTCAATCCGTCATTTTTCTTTTCGATTTTCAAAACAATTACAAGACTTACCCTATACTACATATGATGGGTAAGTAATAAAGTTTAAGCATATTTTTGGTGTTTGCAACTACATTTATAGTCTTAATCGAAGAGCTTAGTGAAAGAAGATATTATGCTATTTTTTTTTCAAAAACTGTTTAGTTTTGGATAAAGATATTACGAAGTATAACATCATATGGTGATATTAAACGTTTAAAAATTCTAATTAGTTTTGAAGATATTATGATGCATTATTGTGTAATATTTAATACTTCAAGTAATATTAATAATTTTTAATACTTGAAAAGTAATTGTAAATAATTTGGTATTGCCTGCTAACTTTTCAAATATATGCTACCAAAAAGATATTAAATCAATAAAATTTACAGCAAGAAACTTGCACTTTTCTCGGAATTTAAATTTCCTTATATAATAGCTTCTTCCACTAACCTATACAGACATAATAAAACAAAATATTTTAAATTCAAAATTTCTCAATTTTCATTTTGGATAAATATAATCTATTTTTAAAAATCCTCTTATCTCGTCTCTCTATTTTTTAAATACATTTTCTAAGGTATTTATTATTACATTTTTTTGCGAATTGTTAGGTAATCTAGTTATACATCCCCGAGTATATGTTTTCAATATTATATATTATTAAAATTTTGAGTCTGATGAAAAAATTACAATAATTTCGGTTTTTTAAATTTATTCAAATGCAGTGCTAGAGCATATGCAAATAATGGTATCGCATAAAATATTTCAAGTGTTTATCATCTTTATAAAGCGTAAACATTTTTCGAACAGAAAATTTTACATACAATGAACATGAAGAAAACACATTATATATAGTTTTAAGTATATATATATTAATTTGATTTTTTTTCTTCCAAAATCAGATTCCTGACATTTTTTTTTTTTTTTACTATCACTTAATGGTATTCGTAATAAAATTGCATAATGTTTTCCATTTCGGATCTTTCACTTCTGGCTAGTTAAAACATTTTTTTATTAACACTCATTCGTATTACATTAGATATTTCTCTGAATTTGTTTCATATATTTAAATATGAAGTAATTAGTTATTATTTGACACCAGTAGCGAATCAATAATTTCACTATATTACTGCAACTTGCTTTTTGTATTTAGAAATAGTAAATGAGAAATTTAATAGAATGTTTGAAGAATGGTCTACAATAAAAGAAAAAAATATTTATAAGAATTTAGTGTTTATAATAAAGCCATATGACATAATTTAGCACATAATTAAAGCCGTCGTTTTTGTGTGTAATTAACAATTGTAACCATAAAGATTATTTTGCGATTAATTAGCTGCAGCTATATAATACAAAAAGACATAAAATAAATTTATTAATTGATAATTAAGTTATCAGAATGTTAAAATGCTGTTTTACCATCAGAAATATACCTGTCTACATACTTTTTTGTAATTCTAGTATAATGAAGAAGTGAGCGAGAAATCGATTGTAAAATTCTATCTTTATATACAAAATCCAAGTTGAGTTAAATAAAACAATGTAACAAATGGAAGGAAAAGAATTACACATACTGAATAACTTGAAAATTTTGAGAAAAAAATATTTTTGTAACATTTATTTTGCCTTATTTCTTATTAAACGCGTGTTATTACAAACAAAGCTGAATACAGGCATCAGATTAAATAGGCAACTATCCACAACCTTTACATTTAAAGCATCTAGCAACACATCACTTCCAAGTGCAATTCTATTCTAAAATCTAATATGTCTGCAATTAATAATTTGTTGCAAAGCATCACATATATTTTGAAAGCTCTATTGCTACCAGTTTTTTTCCTGTAATCATGCGATATTTTAAAGAAATAGGTTTTGCTTTTATTGATTTATTTATTGCTTTTTTTTTGTAGAATATATATTTTTTACAACACATTTATCGGATGATTAGATTCCGAAATATTTCCAAATCAAAAATTATCGTATTTCTATGCATCTAGCAACACATCACTTCCAAGTGCAATTCTGCTCTGAAATCAAATATGTCTGCAATTAATAATTCATTGCAAAAGTATCACATATATTTTGAAAACTCTATCGCTACCAATTAGTTGTTTTTTCCTGTAATCATGCGATATTTTTAAGATATCGGTTTAACTTTTATTGATTTATTTATTGTTATTTATTTTTGTATAATGTATATTTATTTTACAACACATTTATCGGATGATTATATTCCGAAACATTTTCAAACCAAAAATTATCGCATTTCTATGCTTGTCAGAAGTAAAACACCAGAAGTTTTAATCATTCAGCGATAATTAGATAAATAAATAAATTCACTATTCAATTTGGAGTTAGCGTTCTTATTTAAAAAGTGGTAAGAGATACGGGAAAAAAGTCAGCTGCAAAGTTGTTCAGCATTATCGATTAATTAAGAGAAGACACCTTCCGTAAAGTAATGTTAAAAGTAGAAGGCGTAAAATGTATATTTATTTAGTTCGAAACTCCCAAAATTATAATGCGACATAATGATGAAGAAGCTTGAAAAGGTCACACTCCAGGGTTTCAAGTGTTAGTAGATAGTAGTATACATCTTTACATAAATAAATATTAATATCACATACCGTGAAAAAGTATTTTTTTTTTCATTTTGTATAAATTGCGCGGATACATGAAACAGCGAGAGTATGAAACCCCTCCACGAACATTTCAGGAACTTCGGAACCATATTACGGATGCTTGTGCCAGCGTGTCACCTGCCATGCTGTACAATGTGCAGCGAGAAGTGCAATCCCGTGTCCAGATGTGTATTGTTGCTGAAGAACACCATTTTGAGTATCGCAGATAGATAGATGAGCCTCATTCCCGATAAGTGCAGTTTTGTACAACGCGATCAAACACATGAGCGCTTTGTGCTTTTAATTTGTATCATTTTTGTGAGCAAGATTTTTTTTGTAATAAATCGATGACGCTGAACAACTTTGTAATTGACTTTTTTTACCGTATCTCATACTGTTTTTGAAATATGAACACTAACTCCAAATTTAGCCACCAGGTGGTACTGTAAGTCGTTTCCTTGCATAGCGCATGGCAACTTTACTATACTTAGACCCCACTTTTATGACTGTATCTCTTGCTTTTCAGAAATTATTGGGGTGACAACGGACTTTAGCGAGCACACTGTATAACGATAAACAAAAATATTCTCGCAAATTTTGCCGATAGTCGTAGCTCAAAAACTAATACGCGGAATTTCACCAAACTCCATATTCTGTTAGACCCTGATATAAATAAGTCGTTGCTGATTAGGTTTTCGTGTAAATCATATAACAGGTGGCGCTGCTATGCTCCAGTTTTTTTATTATAAAATGCATAATTAAATAAATTATGCTTTTTGAAGTTTTAGCATGTATGAGAAAGGAGAAAGTTTTGCGATTGGCACATTCGACTAGTTATTAATACAAAATGAATTTTCAGTGACAACGTAATATTTTCTAATAAACAATGAAGTTACTGTTTTGAACAGCATTCAATATTCCATTTTTAAATTATATTTTCTCTCAACAGACTTACAAATGATCTTTCTGTTGTATAATTTTTCTTTTTAGTTTATAATCCCTTTAATCAAGTTATAAAAGTTATTTAAAAGTACAAGATTATTGCAGTGAAAACTTCGTTATGTGAGGAAAAGAGTTAAACGAATCTTCGAAATGGATATGACGTCCAGCTTACACATTTTTAAGGGAGCTGCATATTAAACAAAAAACGCCTTAAATAATATTTTGTTATATCTTATATCCAATTCAGCGTTTAACTCACGTGAAACATACCATTCAGGATATGTTTGAAATATACATAATTTAAAATGAGAAATCTCCGAGGAAAAAAAAAACTCCGCAAAACAAACATTTTTACTGGATGTGAATGCAGAAACATAATTCAGCGGTAAATTTTCTTTTTTCAGGGTGATACATATGATAGTGAAAATAAAGTAAGCGCATACCTGCACCCCATATCGATTAATGGTAATGGATTCGGGGTGTTGAGCATGGGTTTCCACTTTCAAAAAGCACCCCATTTCCTTTCAAATCCTATTTCAAAACTTAATTACTTCCATTTCAAAAACCACAATTGACTTAAAAATATTAAAATTACACTTTATAAAATAATTAAATCAATTTCTACGAATATTGGACTGTTTTACAAAACACGCGGAATTATAAAATGAAATTGTACGGATATTCGCGCTGTGACAGTTATTCAACCCTAATTCATCTCTACAAAAACTAAATGTTCCAACCAGTTAAATCATAGAATGAAATCGAGATACAAAAAAAAATTTAACTTAATTTTATTGTTAAAGCACTCTTTATTTTTTTTATTAGCATCAAAAGAGATAAATAAAATCGTTGAAATGATATCGCTTTTTATTTCTGAGTTATTTTCTTTGCTTTCTTTGCTTATGTTTTCCCGATTGAAAAGAACATTATTGCACTTAACTATATTCTAATTGAGTTAACATTTTTATTAATATTTTTAATTTTAGGTGTAAGAGTATTAAGGCTATGAGTACAATAAGCTGAATTCGGAAGAACGTAACAACGTGTTGCAAGATTATTTCCTTAAACTTTGTTTTCATAACAAAATTCGTAAACTAAGGTGTCATCTTTCAGACTCAATATGCATTCTGTACATAATAAAAAAAAATTATTAGTTCAACACATTATAATTTTTTTAATTTCTGAATGTAGGAAACACATATATAACTGCTTTATTTAGAAAAAAAATACATTCCATGTGTGAAAATAAAACATCAAAAGAAATGAGTTTAAGAAAAAAAAAATGTAATTTTTCTAAATATTTAAAAAGTTTAACTTGAAGATAAGCATGAATTAATCTTGTGATAACAATAATATTGACATCAAACTTCCCTTCCCAGAAAATATAGTAGATTTAAATTAAATGAACAATTTTATATATTATCAAATAAATAATTAAGTAATTTAGTTATAAAACTGTTATTTCATTGTTTACGCTATTACATCCATGGGCAGTCAAAAGTTCTAAACTGTAGTCAGCCAAATCATACGCAGAAGAAACAATTTATTATATGCAATACGATGGAAAATTATAGGAAAGTTCCAACCAAGTGCAAGAACAGCAATCTTGCACCTGGAATAGAAATCTTAATTCTCAAGAATAGAAATTTTAATTCTCATCATAACCATTGGCATCATTAAAAAAGTGATCAAAATATCTGTTAAAATTGTTACAACGGTTTAATATATTGGAAGACAGTTACATTCCGTGCGAAGAGAAGGCTGCCGTAAATAACTAACTGCAGGGATGCTAGAATCGCCGTTGTTTATTAGTACTGAAAGCCCCATATTTCAGCAAAGCTTTTAATGTAGATTTTGTGATAACTTTCAGCTTGTTACACAACATAACTTGGGTTCAGTGTCATGGTATTCTGTTAGAGCCCGATTTACACGTTGGTCAGTGAACATTTTGGTTTCATCCAACCTAGGTAAAATCAAATATTTTTTATGGATGGATGTGTAGCAATTTGGTGATGCCCGAAGCACTTTGGTATGGAAACATCCTGCAACTTCATAATGAGAGAAAAGACTATTACCGAAGAGCTTGTTTATTAGTGAAAAAAAAACAACAACAAATAATGACCAGCATAGCGAACGACCAATATTTTGTTGCTTGTTCAATAAAAGCTGTCCGACACTGCTACATATTTTTACACCTTGATTTTTGTATTTTAATGCTGGGATGGATACTGACGTGTGACTTATGGATGATAGTACACGACTATAAAACAATCTATTATGTAGTTCTAAGATTCATGAAGAGTACAATATTTCTATATACTAAATGGATATAAAATACATGTGTAGCATGTTGAGTAGCTGGCTTGCAGGTTGCAATGTTCTGCCAATTATTCTGCAAGAACTGCGACATGGTTCAAGAATAATGGTTCAAGAATTCACAAAAATAAGTATTAACAAAAAGCGATCGACCTTATTATTGAAAGTTTAAATTTTCTTGGCCGAACATGCATTTTAAGTCGAGTGTATTGTATGCCCATCAAGAGAACTGTTCAAACTAAACCCAAGCATATTTGTCAGCATGTGAAAGCATAATTATTTTTATTCGATTACTTGCTTAATATTTTTTTAATGATGTAGTTTGCCCATAAAGATATATTTCTTGTCGTATTCAGCTCTATGGACATTTATACACACGGTGCTTATTTATAAGCATGAGTATATGGGTGTGTCTTACACCAGAAAATATACTCTTGCTTAAATCAAATGGGATTTCAAGTAGTAGATAAAAATTTCTGTAGTACTAAGTAGCATATTTTAAAATAATGGAAATAAAAACTGTTGCGATTCACTTATGTTTGCGTTCTGTCACTACACATGAATATATATATATATATTTTTTATTCATATAATATATAAATAAATTCATATTTAACACTTGGAAATTTTTCCAGAAAAAATTTCTCACGCCTTGCATTCATAATATTCAAATAAGCAATTAAATTTGCAATTAAATAATTAATTAAGCAATTAAATTTGAATATTATAATATATATATATATTCTTATAAAACAAATAAATATTTAAATTTTTCTACAAATGCTTAGTTAGGAAAAAAACCATACCATATATTTTACCGAAAATATTTCTTTAGGTTTGAAAGAAAAATAGCATCAAAATATTTGTTGAAAATGTTTTTGTATCGTTTACTGAATTTTTTGTAGAATAAATATGAATTTTAACGAAAGTTTGATCGTAAATCTTATCACTATACAAATAAGTTTGTTTATTTTTCATATTAATTTTTTGTTTGATTCTACAGATAAATTACGCGTCTTGCCGTCTTTTAGCATGACATCATTAATGTTGAAAAGAAAAACGGTCATAAATTTTCTGATGTCATGAAATTCACAAAACTAAAGTAAAATACATTTCTACGAACTTATAATAACGCAAAATGCTGAAGAAAATAAGAGAGAATTTTAATTTCAGGTTTATCATCATCTTCAGAAAAAAGAAGTGGTAAACTTCTTTCGTAACTTTCCATTTTTCGAAAAATGGTGTATTATCATCGCAAAAAAGAGAAAAAAAAAACGTGTTCTTATTAAGGATAATAAACTAGTTTCTAGAAGCAAAAAATATCCCTAGCATTTTATTAGTTGAGGATCTTCACGGATATCCTATTAAGTGTAGTAATGAAAAAGTTTTCTTTAGCGTTTTTAATATTTTATATATAATATTACAAAACGTATTAAAAACACAATGTTCTAAAAAATAAATAAATTACATTCATTTTCATCATTATATTTAGAAAGAAGTAAATGAGGCAAAATTATGTCTATTTTCGGTATTTTTTTGAAAAATAAAATTATTTGTGGATGACAAGTTGTAAAATTTTTTGATTACGCGTTATACTTTCAGGTAAAAAACAAAAATTCTGCCATTTTATCACATTTTGCTAAGAATTATTTTCATGATATTGTTTGGATAAAATATGAAAAGTAATTGTTTTAATTGGAATAATTCAGATTTCATCTCATACTATATATGATGGGTGTTTTAAAAGTCTCAAGTCGTTTTGTTAAAATCTACATTATCCTATTTCAAAACAATATATGCATAAATCAATATAATTATAAATACGATATTGCATGTTTGAAAAATAACAATTCGTTTTCTCATGGCAGATAATCAGGAGTCGCAAGGACTCGACATCAAGCCCCTGCTTATCAAGATGGAAACACGACGAGTCGCGTTGAAGTTTATCTGATGAAATGAATGCCACAGTAGAGACGATACGTTACTTATGCAATTGTTAGTCTAGATTACGGCGTCACACCATCTGTCTAAATCTATCCCCAAACAAAAATGTGTAACGATGTGATCAAATGAACACAGATGCAATGCCCCTGCGGGTCTTAAAACCAGAAATTGGAAATTGGATTTTCATTTCTTGAACATGCAAAAGTCGCTTGTCGAATTTTATAGATTTATCATGTATACATTTACAGAGAGTTATGTATAGAAGTTGCATAGGGAGGTTTTATCCGGATATTTTTTTCGAACTGATAGAGCTACAGCTATCCATTGGCTATAATGGTGTAGTAGAGTACTACATCGACATGTTGCAACCCATAGAAGAATCCTTATTTCCAACATTTGGATGTTATGGAACATAACACAAAAACTGCGAAAGATAACGAAAAGTTGTTAACTTTAACTATCTCTAGCCACACATCCCATTATTTATGATAAAACCACCCTGATCATAAAAAAATGTTTCTTGTGCTACTCTTGTATCATGGAAAACAATATATTACTAAGACATTTTTGAATATTATTCAGCTTAAAATATCTTATCTATGTTATAAAACAAAAATATGTACTTCGCAAATATGTGTTAAACATCAAAAGTATGTTACGTCAAACAAATAAAAAATAACGCGACAAACACGTCAAAAACATATTGGAAAATAAAAATTTCTAAAAATTACGGAAGATATCTGTTATAGAACGAAAATTAAAAAGTGAATATATCAAAAATCTCAAAAATTGTCCTGAAATTTACGATTTTTTCTCTTTTTGTTAAAATACGGAAATAGTACTGGCGTCTCGATTGTCATTACAATTTCCGTATTTTAACGAATATGTTTTACAGTGTACATTTAAAATTATCAGACATATTAAGGTATAATATTTTTAATAAATTTCAATGAACGAAAATACAATGAACAATGATAAGTTGTGGATAAATAAATATATAATCATGAACATAAGTGACGATACAGGTATATTATAAGTGACTGTTGAGGTTTTAATATTCTATTATAAATACAGTATGAAATGCGGAAGAAATATGAGGTGTTGCGAAGCGTAAGGGCTATCTGGGAAAACGTGAATTAAAATATATATATATAAAAAAGCATTACATGATAGTCTATTGTAAATGAGGAAATTTCTTAGAAGGTATCCTTCGTCTTCTAATGCTCTGAAGTTTATTTTATAAAAGAAACTGACAAACTGATAATAATGCTAAATGTGTGTATACTGCTGATTCTTGAAATTGTTTTTTTTCAAGATCGTCCCCTTGAATATCCACAACTTTTCAAAAGACAGCTTCATTTAAAGAAAAATCGACAGTGTTAATTTTTACTGTAGCTGTTGTCCAGAAGAGCCGGATTTGACCGAAATATTATTGACAATCTGAAAACATTTGGGCTAAGATGAACTATCATATCGATATTTGGAAAGTGGCTACATCAGTCCATATCGAGCAATTGTGGATAATAGTACACAAAGATTAAGAGCATCTTATTGATTGCATGAACATTTTTTGGTGTTTCATTACAATAATTCGAAAAATATTGCAAAATACGACAGCAATTTATAATATCCATTTACATTTATCCACAATTTTTCTTCAAGTATGCCAAAGTGTAAAAACGCATTTCAAATATGCTATTCCAAATTATGTTTTTATTGATTTAGAAGACGAGAGCCGCACAGTTGTTCAGTTTTAATATATAGTTCGAAAACAAATTAACTTTGGAATTATTTTTTACCTACGTAGTTTTGGGCTTTTATTATTAAAGAGGCATAAAAAAATCACATTATATACACTTTTCCCAAAATAAAAGTGTATGTAAGCAAACTTTGGTCAATAATATCACATGTGTCATTCAGTCAGTCATTTACTGTTCTTCGTTGTGTTGCTTTTCAGAAAGTAATATTTAAAATGTATTTTGTCCTGGTGAATTCCTTTTTTTAAATAAGCTCAAAAAGTATTTTTTTTTTTATAATTAAACTGGTGAGGAAAATTTTATAGTGTATTTAGGTTGGCAAGAAATTTTAATTGTATATACGTTGATTCATACAAAGAACGTTCTCCCTCCATGCATTTCATCCACAAAAAGTAAAATAGTTATTCGCTTATGGGGCTTCATACAGTAATTGTATCAAACTTTGAACATTTCAATGCGAATACCTGATATCATATTAGAATATCATATTTGAATCCTTTTGTAAATTGTATCTGGGAATTCCAAACAGGAAGCCATTTGGTGAAACAATTCAGGAACTATTAAAAAATAATGTTTATACATTCTAATGTTAAATTCATTTCTTAGCTCCAAAACAAGCCGCAAAGAGTGTAGTTTTATCAGCATAACTGAAATACAAAATTAAGGTATGAAATTAAATTTTGTATCCGCACAATTAAAGCTTTTAGAAATCGATTTCTGTAATTTATTTATAGGTTGCAATACATATATTTTGCGAATATCAGTTAAAATACATATATTTTGCGAATATCAGTTGCAATGATGTTTTTGTGCAACGAGCACAATCTGGATCACTGTGCGGTAGGAAGAAAAATTTCCATATAGTAGTTCTAAATTTTAAACAATTTTCCTAAACGCTTTATTGATTTTTGTAATCTCATCAAAGACAATTTATGTATTAAACAAATAACAAAAACCAACAACACAAAATATTAGTTTACAAAGAGAAATCATCTTTAAAGAATTGGAATTTTGCATTGTGTTTTATAGGATTTAAATACTTATATTAAACCAATGCAAACTGAATATTTGTGAAAATATTCTACTGTTTCTTAAAGAAAAAAAAAAGAAAGAAAGAAAGAAAGATATGGATGTACATTGTAATTTAAATAAACAATAAAATAGATGGATATAATTAATTCGGCTTCATTTTCTTCAACTACTAAAATATAAATATTATTTTAATAAACAATGATATTAATATAAATATAAATATCATTTTACACCTAGATATTAATATAAATTAATAAACAATTGATATATTAAAATACCTTTTGGATTGGAAAATGGAAAATAAATTCCACTGAATAAACTATTTTTCATTTTTAGATGATCCAAATGCCATGTTGTTCTTATTCTTACTTGAATTTAAAAAGAAATACCAGCTTGTTAAGATATCTTAAGTATAAAAAAAAAAAAACATAAAACGAAGTTTTGGACGGATTAACAACATGATGTTTTCATCGTAATACCTACGTTTTATCGATCAATAGGATAAAATATTTTTGTAAGTAAGAAAATCACCTTGTTAGAAAACAAGAAAAAATATCATGCGTCAAGCATAGATTATGTAACACTTTCCAAGTCTTACAAGATACTTTTAGAAATCTTTACCGTTTCATAAGGTCTAATGTCTAAGTAAACAAATAATATGGAATCCCCCTCTCGTGGAGATCCAGCCGTTAAGCATAGGAACTTTTCTATTCGAGGGGAAATGTTTATTAAAAATTCATATTTCAAAATATAGATGTTGAATATTACATTAGAGATTCAAATAAAATTAGTACAAAGTTAGTTTTTACAATACTAGTTCAAATCACAATTTTTGTTAGTATTAAAAAGAATGATATAAGAGAAAGTATAAATGAAATTAATTAGAAAATTCATGAATTGAATAATTAATCGTAACACAACTAGTAATTTTACATGGCTCAAAAAATAAACTAAAATAGGAACGGTATGAGTAAAAAATGTGATCAGTATGTGAACTGTAATATACAAATTTTAAAAACTAAATATATTCTATTAAAAATTACTTTATAAATGTAGGAAAAAAGGATCATAGATCCCTTTTAATAAAAGAGAAATGTTTATTCAGAATGTTGTAATTTTCTTTTAGTTTATGATAGTTTAAAGGATCAAACAAAGTTATATTCAGATTTTGTCTGAATGTGACAAGTTCAAGGTCAAACCGGACGGGGAGGACTACCTTTTGGCTTAAGCTCAACTAGCCACGCCCAGTAGGTTTCTTTACCTAATTATACTGAACATTACTAAATTATACTTTGTGTCACTATGCAAAAATTATACTATATAATGCTGAAAAAGAAATTAAGAAAATACAAAATTCCAAAAATACAAATTCTGAAAATACAATTTATCAATACTACGGAGCAGTACTAAATACTACTATGTGATACTGAGCAAAAATTCTACCATGTAATAATACTGTAAGATGCTGAGTCTGACTGTGACAATTTAAAACACACATAATACATTTAAAAATCCAATTTCGGGAATTGCCAATAATATTAGGCAAAATATCCGAATTCTTTTGTGTAGCCCTGTATATTATCTATAGATTTTTAAATATGCTACATAGAACGCTAAACTTTAGTTCAGTAAGAAAACGCATAGCACAGTTGAAAATTTCCCTTCAGCAATTTCTGCCAATAAACGCACATGTACTCGAGATGATTTGTGTTGCTATGGTCCATAAAATTTAAACACGCCAAGTAATGGTAAAAAATTAGTTACATTTAAAAACGCGTATCTTAACTGAAAACGCACTTTCAGCAATTACTATTAACGACAGTAGTTCCACCGAATGCATTTGTGTGTTCCTGTAAATGAACGACGAATGCTATACCCACAATATTCTATAATAAGCCTCTTGTAATGCACCTCAATAATATATATCAATTGCAATATGTTTGAAATAGTGAAACATTATGAAAATAAATCGCAAACGATTTTTTCCCATAGGCAGTAATGTAACGGAATTCTTTCGAGTGTCCCTGTAAATGAACTGTAAGTGCTACACACTTCATTTTCAATACCAAACATGTCATAGTAAACCTCAATAACATATATCAATTGCATGACAATCCGAGTATATTTACACGAATTACTGCACGGACAGACAGACAAACTGAATATATAACACTTTTCAACTACGTTGGACAATGTTGAACTATAGAAAACTATTAAATAAATAGCTTATTACGTGCGTAAAGTATTTAATGGTGAAAATTACGTCATAGTTAAAACGATATATTAAGAACGTCATATTTAAAACGATTTTTTTATAGTGACTAAAAGAAAACTTTTATTTAAGAAGTTATAAAAATCTGGAAGGCAGCGACATGTTTACTTAACCATTTCATACATGCTCATTTTTAAAATGTGTAATTCATCTTACTTAATAAATCATCAAATCTGTCGTCGCGACAGCTATGGATGCGGCCTTGGGAGCCAAAAATTCCACGGTGAAAGGGAAATTAATGTAAACCCGATTAAAGAAGATCGCCACTGGTCGTGATACTACCATTCAACCTTCCGTAATCGGGTATTTTTTCAAAACAGGGCGTTACTGTGTTAAGTAATTTTCTACTTACGTAAAAAAGTTTGTTTTGGCCTTAAATATTAAATATTAAATCTACATTTTTCTTTACCTTGTGAATAACTACAATGTACAAGGATATGGAGTGGAGGTTATAAGGTCACAAAATCTCGTATTTTTATCAGAAAGCTACATACTCTCAATTGCACTGTTAAAAATTTGCAGCAATCTGTCCAGTCATTTGACCGTTTTTATAGAAAATTGTTACATAACCGTAATTCAACTGTATTCTGACCATAATATGGTCAGAATAGAGTTAAATTACGGTTATCGAACCGTTTTCTATAAAAACGGTCAAATGACTGGACAGTTTGCTGCGAATTTTTAGCAGTGTGGATGAAGAAGTAGTGGCCTGGAATGTTAATGAGCGTCCTAGGCACTTTTATTTCTCATTTGCACCCTTTTGCATATACAAAAGGTAAGCGACAAAATATAACATTAAAGCATCATAAAGAAACATTATGAAACGGTTTCTGATTTTACAAGGCTATTGTTACAAAATCTTAATATCCACGCCGAGTGAAAGTGACAAATAAAAATTTTCGCTCCAAATGCGATCAAACAGTGTTTTGCATTTGACAAATATTCAAAAACCACGAGTCACGGATACAAATTTCCATAACAAGATGAACTGAAAACGTTTAATACAATAAACATAACACAAATGTATTGCAGAGGTTGTAAATTTACAACAAATCTAACCATAAAATGAAATGATAATATCGTCAGATTCGTTATAATTCTGTTGATACTCGCTACTCACTGATTGTCGAACAATTCTTACTCTTCTTTTGGTTCAAGGGTTTTATTATTTCGAAAAAAAAACTAGTCGGATGTGTCAATCCCAAAACTAACTCCTATCTAATACAAGTTTCGCAAACATTAAAAAAATATCAGCACCAATTTACATCAAGAACTAACTGAATCTAAAGTTTTATTAAATGCCGTGTATTAGTTCTTGAGATATGACTATTGCTAAAATCGTGTAAATCCTGCAAATTGCAGCATAGCAGCGCCACCTGTTGGGAGATTTAGACCAAAACCTAGTCAAAAACAACTTATGTCAACGTCTAACTGAATCTGAAGTTTGATGAAAATCCGTGCAATAGTTCTTGAGATATAGTTATCGTGTTAATAAGAAAAAAAGTAGCATATCAGCGCCATCTGTTGAGCTATATACACCAAAATGTAAGCAGCATACTGTTTATGTCAAGGTCTAACAGAATGTGAAGTTTTATGAAATTTCGTGCATTAGTTCTTAAGATATAGCTATTGTAAAAATTATGAAAAAATGGTATATCAGCGCCATCTGTTGGGATATCTACACCAAAACGTAATCAGCGTCTATTTATGTCAAGGTCTAACTGAATCTGAAGTTTCATGAAAATGAGTGCATTAGTTCGTGAGATAGAGCTTTTGCAGAAATCGTGAAAAATACAGCATAGAAGCGCCACCTGTTGGGATATTTTCACCAAAATCTAATCAGCACCAATTTACATCAGGGACTAACTGAATATGAAGTTTTATTAAATTTCGAGCGACAGACAGACAGACAGACAGAGTCACAGACTCACAGACAGACATTTTCTAAAAATGTTCAAATCGTGTTCAGAACCTTCTAAAACGTATAAATCAGTCGAAAACCGTAAGTTGAAAATTTGAAAAAAGAAGTTGAAAATCCAATACTTTCTTCTTGTAAAGGTAGAAGAAAGTAGTAATCTTCTTTGCACTTATGTGTCGTGGAGGCATGATTTCTAGAATTTTTCTAAATAAATGTTTGGGTTGAAAGTTTTTCACCAAAGTACGAATTTCACGATGTGCGTCTAAAAGCTCTACCAATCAATGCAATGCAGTCTCAAAATGCTAATGCACAAACAATTAACGTCTGTTAAATAAAACTTATTATTACCTCATTTACTACTTTCAGTAAAGAAATTATCACGTTTACCAGTGACTTAAATAATCTTTCCATTCACAAAAAACCCATAGAATATTTTCTTTTTCCTGATATTTAATACTCCGATGTTGATTTATCTTTTGAAAGCTCATTTCAGTTGAATATTTCACAAGGTCACAAATGAAGTTTTCTTTTGAAAAAATTAGAAAAAAAATCCTCTCGTGACACCACGAAATTATCGTATAAAATTGTCTCAATTGTTCACTGATAAAAAGCTAAACATGTTTTTCATGTACGATGTAGGATAATTATTTCGCAGTTGTAAACGCTTCCGTATATAATGCACCATACGAGCGTTTTTAAAAAGAAATGTTTCCATTGATTAAAAAAATTATCGACTGCTTCTAAGCAATCGACTGACACGACATTTACTTAATTTTTCATGTGCAGTAACTATTATTAAAAACAAAATTTTTTATTTAAAGTTGTTTTATAACATTTACGGTGTAAATTTAAATTAAAACTTCACTATTTCTCTAGGATGATGTTACCATCAAAACCCGAAATAAGATCAAAACAGTTGCAACCAGACTTGACAAATGCGGTCGCCAGGTCGCCACTGACGACTAAGTTTTTTCTTCTGACGATCACATTACATGACAATTCTGTTTGCACAAAAACTGACTTAAGAAAGGAACACAAACGGCATTTTTCTCTCCCCTCGTAAAGCTAATAATATGTTTCATTATAGATGTTGCAAAATTACAAAATATTAAGAAATATAGAAATTATATACAAACAATAAAATATTTTTGACTGTACTGTGCATCCACTATACATTAATAAATAAATATTAGCATAAAAAGTTACATTTCAGGCATATTTTAGTGTTAAAATTTAAATGCAAATGGATATATATACATACTTTTATTTTAGAAAAAACAATGCATATTTATATTTTTTTTTCTGCTTATACACACAGCGGACTTTTACAATTCATGCCAACTTTCATTGTAATATATAAAAATTAACTCTTATATAAATATTGTCATATTTTATGCCAAAGAAGTGCACGTGAAACATTTTAGAATATGGCAATTATATATGTTGTTTTTTAAATTAAAAAATTGAATATTTTAAGAACTTTCTATTATTTTAACACCAAATTTGAATATAACTATTTGAGCTTGTCATTAACAGGTCTGCCAATTTTCAAATGATTCCATTGAAAATTCAAGGATTTTTTTTTTTTTATGTACACTTAATTTTAGTTGTTTTACACAAAAGTTTGTTGTTTTAGTTGTTTAGACTTAGTTGTTTTAGTTGTTTTAGTTAATGCCAGTTTTCATCAGGAATTTGAATACATTTTTGCGTTAATAATGTACGTGAGGAAAAGCATTTAATTACTTTCAAATCAATTTGTTTTGACATTCTGGTGTCTAGCAACAGCATTAATTTGCCTTAGAAAAGGCTAAAGAAGAACTGCTGTCACTTAAAGGTACAGTGGACTTTGAAATTCGCGAAATTTCATCAAAAAGTCGATTTTTCATTTTTAATGAAAAAATTATATATACATATAATTGTACAGATGCAATTTTTTTTTCAAATATGTTGATTTTTGCCGGAGTTATAGCCATCTTAATTTTAACAGCTAATGCGCCACGCCCCTTTGTTTACCTTTCCGCCAATTTTTCTTGTTTCTCGTCGTAGGTATACGTAATTTAAAAGCTCGGAAATAATGCTTACATGATTTTCTCGTGCTTACTCCATATAATTTTCATAAAGTATATATATTTCTTTATATTTGGCAACAGAGTATTTTAACTGTGACCTAAACTGGTTGTTTACGCGTATGTTTACCTCGTTTGTTTTCGTATTTTGAATTTCGTAACAGTTCTTTCTAGTTGTAATTTTAGTTTAAAAAAAGTTCTTTTAAGAACTAGACCTGCGTGTTGTTAACAAAATTGTTATTAGAATATTTTTCAGAATTTTTTAGAATTTTTTTTCTTAGAGTAATTTACTAAATTATCTTTTTAATTTGTTTTGTTTCAATATGCATTTGTAAACATGCATTGCATCAGTTCAAAATATCAAAATCCTAGAAGCCGACAAAAATAAATAAATAAATAAATAAATAAATAAAAATACTCGAGAATTTTCTAAGCTTCTAAATGAAAAAAATTAAATTAATCAAAAAATTTTAATTTTCCAAAATAAATACATTTTAACCAACATCGTGTCAGAGTACACGTAATTTCCTACGAAGTAATAATAAAAAATACTCTGCAATTTTCTAAGTCCCCAAATTAAAAATTGAAAAATAAAATTAATCAAATTTCGAATTCTCCACATATAAAACTATTTCAACTCATATCGTAGTCTAGCACACAATTCTCCGCGTCGGAAATTTTCTAAGTCCCCGAATTAAAATTAAAAAATTAAAATTAAAAAAATTCTACTTCAGCAAAATAAAACTATTTCAACACACAATTACAAAAAAAAAATTAAAAATTAAAAAAATAAAATTAAAAAAAGCTTTAAAATTTTACAAGTCCCCAAATTAAAATACAAAAAATTAAAATTAACCAAAAAAACCAAAAATCCGTCTAATCTTACAGTAGACATTCCACCTCTACCACTCATCACAGTGTACCACCTCCACAGTGCCGGCAGGCATGTGGCGCGAAACCCCCATTATCATGCTACTATACTACAAAACTGCTATATAAGTTATTAATAATATTATATCTTTTACTTGTATTGGAAATTGTTTCAATATAAACTTTAAAAAAAAATAGGAAAAATTAAAGCATTAAAACCTGTTTTTCGCAGAATAAATATTTTTACGGGTTTTCATGATTTTAAAATGTCCCATGCGCAACACATTACTTTCAGTCTTATTGAAACTTCTCAGAAATGTTCTTTATACCTGTGTAAATATTTGTTACTAAAAATGATTTTCATTACATGTATTTAAATTTTAAAATTTAAGAGTATTATAAAAAAATTATTAAAATTCAATAAAAAAATTGAAAAATTCAATTTAAATCAATTTTTAAAATTTTTTTAATGTAACTTGCTAAAATTTGGTAGTAAGTTTTGTTTTTGTGTATTCAAGGATGATTATATGAGATTTTGTAAATGTGTCTAAAATCTGATTGCACATGGAGCATTTTGAAATCTGACAATTTTAAAATTTTAAAATTTAAATATCTCAAAAAATTTTAAGGTATTTTCAACAAAGTTTGCGCATAATATTTTTTTAATATTATAACTAAATCCTGAAAATTTCAAAAAAAAATATTGTTAATTAAAAAAGTTAGTTTTCAAAGTCCACTGTACCCTTAAGGCAACATGGTTTCTACTTACTGTTTTTCTTTCTTAAATATAATAATATTACAAATCGAATACTATTATGCTTACACTGCAATATTGCAACAGAAGCACAATTGTAAATATATTGTTTTAATCATAACATCCGTAACATTTCACCAATTTATTATGTTTAATAAAGAACACTTTCCGAATGGCAGCCATAGAAGTAATCGCCCCACCAATTGCTGAGAGGTTCTGCTCTCAAAGCTCGTGGACGAGAGGTGCTGGGTTCAAACTCCTGTCGTGCTCGTTGACCTAACCGTTCAGAGTTTTCCGTGGTTTTCTACTAACCTTGCCATAAATAAGGATTAGGATCCCTTAGAAAGACACCCCTCAACCCTATACCCCTCGTGTAGATAATCGGCCGTCATAAAATCAACCAACCAACCATAGAAGTAATAAAAAAAAGAAAAATTCTTCATTAAGGTCGTTGCTACCAGTTCATTTCACAAATTCGGTCTTTGATTGTCTAATAATTCAGCCTAACCTGTATTGAATCATTAGTGAGATAAACGCTATTACGTATTTATATTGAGTTATATTTATATTATGCTATATTATCCACCTAAATTACCCAGCAGTAGATAGTGGCAACCCAGAGTGCGTGAAACCTTATTTTAATTAAGGTGGTAATGTTTGGTTTTGGATCGAAGATTGACGTTCGAATAATTGGTATGAATTTTCATCAATAGTTAAAGTAGTTAGTAATTATTTTAAGTGGGCTTTTATATATTTTATAAGTGAAGTTAATATTAGAAATAATTTGAAAAAGTTTAAAATTTCAGTAAAAAAAATATTATTCTATACACCGCTATAAGTTCACTTGAATGTTTTGTTCATTTAACGAACCATAAAACGTTAATGACAAAAAAAAAAATAGTTTTCCGTGAGTGGGGATGGTTTTTTAAAAGAGGCGTGCCTATAGTAAAACGTATAAGTGAAGGATACAGGAAGAAAAATGTTTGTCAATCACGGTTCTACATGTTTATTTGAAAAATATCTAAACATTGGCCTGTTTATAATGTACATTGATAAGAATGTGTTAATAGGTTGAACCAAATTTCGATGTTCAACAGCTGGAACCATATAGATTGTGAAACTACCGCAATTTGATATTTTATGGAAACCCTATAATGCTAAAATCATGGTTCAGCCTAAAGCAAAATAATGATTCAATATAATAAAATTTCATGGATTACGCAACGCATCAATTTCTGGTATGATGTTTCACTAACTTGCGGTATCAGGCACTGCACAAAAAAATCTGCTTCAGTCTAGTACCAAATTTTTAAAAGTAAAAAATGTGAATTTTTAACGTGCGTTTTTAGAAATATAGTACTTGCATATACAGGGTGTCCATAATTAAATTATTACTAATAATTGTCTTTAAAGTTATCTACAGACGAAACTATTGATCAGACAGTTGTGAAATTTTGGGAAGGACATAATGAAGGAGTGGGAATTTGTTTAAGTGAAAAGAACATTTAGTTCAAAATGTCGCCGCCAGATGGCCTTTTTTTTAATGAATTACACATTTAGTATGCATTTATGAGAGGCTAAAAATTTTATTACAACAAAACATGTTGAGCAAAACTTTTTTCGCGACATGTTTTTAGCATTTCCCAGAACATACTGCGGTCAACTGTGGAACATGCTATCTTACGATTTCAGATGGTAGCTGCAAATGATGGCCGTCATGTGGAACATGTTTTGCTGAAATAAAACTTGTAAACTACCGTAAATTTATGCTAAATGTGTAAATCAATCAAAACACCCTCTGGTGGCGAAATTTTGATCTAAATTTTTTTTTCGCTTTAACAAAATCCCATTCCTTCATTATGTCCTTCACAAAATTTCACAACTTTCTGACTAATAGTTTCACCTGTAGACAACTTTAAAATAGGGTCGTTTAATTATGGACACCCTGTACTACACGGTTAAAAGAGGAAATACAAAAAAAAAAATGTGTAATCCCCCCATCCCTCCCCCCCCCCAAAAAAAATCTATAAATCAAAATTTGCAAACTTAATGCTAAGTCATCATCGTTACGTTTTTTATGTTCAGCCGCCAGCGGTATGCATTATAACCTTATTAAATGTATAATTCGTACCTGAAAAATCCAGTGGTTTACATCGAAAATCCAATTATCGGTGCAGTCGAAAGATTTTGTTTGTTCGGGAAATTGCAACACTAGTCACATTACGGCAAGACATATCTCTGAAAAACCTAACAGAAAGGCTTGCAAGGGAGACGAATTGCCGAGTTTCACTTAAATGGAATCCTATCTTTATAGATAATTTTTTCGGAAAGGTTTTCGCTGATTTTCAGCCTTAATTGCACAGCAAAATAACCATGCTCTAGATTACTATTTAACGAAGCAAACTTGTAATTAATGTCCTGTCACGGTTTGTTTTTATGTGGTGTCTGATAAAACTTTTAAGAAATATTTTGTATCCTTTTATCTGGAAATAATAATCATATATTTAACAATTCATATTAAAGTTGTCTTATACATCTTAAGCTTAATTAAGTACAGTTATGAAGCTTTTAGCTTTGCAGAAATATGTGAGAAAAAATAATAACTACATGTTTATAATCTTTCAAATAATATCAATAATAAACAAAAATCGATATAAACTAGTATAAGATATCGTTAATTAGCTCCAATGTTTCTAATGCAAATAAAAATTCCTTTCTGCAAAGTAGGTTTTAAAAAACTGTATTTTCGGAGGTACGCCACAGGTATTTTAGAAGATATACACACAGTATATGAATAATACAGTACATACAATGATGAATTATGTAAAACACTTAAAACTATTTTCTTTAAAATCACAAGTGGTGACCATTTCAGTTAAAATTATTAGTTAAAGTTTATTAGTTAATGTATTAACTAATAATTTTTTCACGGAAAGAATCGAACCACAACCCAACTAAGTAAAATTCACGTTTGTTTTTCTGACCTTGATAATTTTTAATATTATAAGTAAATCATTTTATACCATTAAAAGTAAAGGGAATATTTATATTATTTATGGAGCCCAAAAAGGTTTAAGATGTCGAAATAATCAATTTTTTATTATTCATTTTTAATGGAAAGAATCGAACCACAACCCAGCTAAGTAAAATTCACGTTTGTTTTTCTGACCTTTATAATTTTTAATATTATAAATAAATCATTTTATACCATTAAAAGTAAAGAGAATATTTATATTATTTATGGAGCCCAGAAAGGTTTAAGATGTCGAAATAATCAAATTTTTATTATTTTTATTTTTATAACGTTTGAACCTTAGAAAATGTTGTTCCGTTAGCCCGACACGAAAAGTATCTAATTTACGATTGTACAACCCATTAACGTCGAGCCGCTCAAATACCTTCGAAGGCAAAATTTTAAACTCAATTATTTTTCAGCGGATTTCCCACGATTACTTTTTATCAAGTAAACGAAATTTAAACTCTCTACAAACTATACCTGAAAAACGAACATAAAAAAAAAAAAATTGAAACCAGAAATTTGATTAATTCTTATGGATTTAGAATTTTATATTATAGTTTCAAAGTTTCCTAAAATATTTTGTTTGATTTTGAGGTATAATCGAGAGTCGACGTAATAAGCCTTATAAACAAGAAATAACCACTCAAAAATATGGAACCTGAACTTCAAAAACCGTGGTAAAATTAGTTTTGCGAGATTAAATTTACCCTTCAAAAATAAGGCTTTTGTTAGTATGTTTTAGAATTTAACAAATTTGTATTTCTATAAAACATAAATAAATAAATGCAAAATGTAGTAATTGAAAAAATAATTACAGGATTTCTAATATAAACTTAATTTTACACTAAACATTGTATAGTAAACCTCAATAACATAAGACAATACTTGACTATACGTGTATATTTACGTAAGTTGTTACGGAGAGAGGCACAGAAGACAAACACTTTTCAACTATGATGGGAAATATTAAAAATAAATTATTACAACAGTAGAACTCAAATTATCCAAACTCCAACTATCCGAATTGCTGATTATCCGAATGGCTTTCAGAATTTCAGTAAAAAAACATTAAGACGGAAACGTATTGTGATTCGCAAAATAATGATTCTGTCTATAGGCGTTATTGACCTTCCCTCCGCGAACCTAGAGTAGGCGAACCATAAAACCCCATTACAGAAGGCAACTTTTAAAGAAACTTTTGGTAGATGGCGAAGACGAAGAAGGTGTCTTGGCTAACCACAAAAAAAATAAATTTGAAAGTTTGCGCTTACATGGTGGCTGAAGCTTGGAGCTTGGTTAAGGCAGTCACATTAAACAAGTTGAAAGGCATATCAACTGACGAAGAGAAGGGAAAGGAGAAAAAGGAAAAAGAAGATCAAGAAAAGGAAAGGGAAGCGACAGGAGAAGATGAGGATGACGTGCCACTTGAGGAATTCAGAAACATTCTTTTGAAAATTCCTGGATGTTCAGAAGATAGTGCTGAAGGTATAGCAGAGTGGATGGTGTGTGATTCGTCAGACCCTGGGTTTCAAATTCTAGATGATGATGAACTTATTGAAAGTACTAGAGAAGAAAGTGTCGAGGAAGGAGATGGCCTTAATGTCGAAGTTGAAGTAGACACTGCACCATCAGCTAGTGAAGCATTTGCCGGCCTTGAAACTGCGTTGAAGTGGATGGAGCGTCAGCTCGAGTATGACCACATGCAACTTCTCACTGTCAAGCGGATGCCCGACTTGGCTGCCCGAAAACGGATGAAGACTGTCAAACAGCTTACTTTGACCAAGATGATCAGCAAGCAATGACTTTCATTTACAGTACGGTACGTACATACCGTACTAATGTACAGCACTTGTAAATACGCTTAACATGTAAATGTGTTGCATTTTCATTTAATTAATTAAAAGCTCTTTTTGTTTAAGAATAGTTTTTTTTCTCTTATTTTCAACATACATACAATAATTAATTAAAATAGACCGTTTTTTGGAAAAAATCCAATCATCCGAATTTTTGATTATCCGAATGGGGTCCGGTCCCAATTGATTCGGACACTTGGAGTTCTACTGTATCTGAAAAAAATGGAAATATAGATATAATAATCTGTATTTAATACTGATAAGTCTTTTTTAAAGTTTTTATTAACACTTTCCAACATATTTGAAAGGGCATTTTCAAGGGCATTTTGATGATGTTACGCCATTCAAAACATGATGAAATTGATGTACAATTATGTAGCGCACTAAAGGATACTTTAAAAAATATGGTGTACAAAGCAGCTATTATACATTTACAGGGTCACACAAAATATTTCTGTTGCACAATGTTCACATGTTTATTACGTTAAGTGTATTAAATAACTTTTATTTCTATAAAACACAAATAAATAAGTTCAAAATGTAGTAATGGACAAAATAAATTACAGGATTCCTAATCCACAACGAAACTTCAGCCACTTTTCGTGATTTCAAACCTTTCTGGTTCTCTTAATAATGTAATTTCATTTGTTATAATTCTGCTGTTCCTAAACTGGGCATAAAATTATAATCAAACATAATTTTGGAAATTGATTATGGAATTAAATGAAAGCGCACATTGTAATCCTTAAGTTACCACTTCCAAAAATATGGCATTTTCTAAAAAGCTTTGCAATAATTTCCATTTCTATTAAAAGCTTCCAAAAATTCTTTAATGGGTTATTCAAAACGATGCTCCTTGATGAAATCAGTTTATTGTTTTGCAAATTATTTCTAAGTACATTCTATTGTGTACATATAGTAAATTATTATCGCTTCTTTCTGGATTCACAGTGATATTGGTTTTATTACTGTTGATCTAGAAGTTAATAATAAATTTTTTCCAAGGTGATAAAACGTGATTAATATTTTACATAAACAATGAAAAATAATTAAGCACGAGGATTTTAATGGAAGCTTCAACAATTTATAGCTTAATTGATATTTATTGTTGGAAAAATTAATTCTTCTTCTTTTTTGATAACGGTGTTGTTGTGAAAATTGCGTTAAAAAATTAAAATTAACTCTAAGTTGAGGAGGTCGGGGCAAGAAAGAGCCGAGCCGCATTTTTGGTGAAATAAATCTAACAATGTAATCTGTTTCTTATTTTTGTAAATTATAATATCCAACATATAATTTGTTTCTAATGTCACTTGGTGGCAGCATATGTGACAAGTTTCGTTTAGGCCCCAGATGTTTATGCCCCCAATGAAGATAGCTAATTTAAAAAAAAAAACGCAATAGTAATATCATTAAAGTAATGCGATATTGTTACTCAGAATATCTCAAATGTTAATAAGACATTGGCAAAAAAACATTAGGTTATAGATCTTGATTTGAGTATTTGATCAAATTTTCAAATTGAAATATCTCAGAAGTTCAAAAATGTGGTTTGGCACTCTCTTGCTCCGACCCCCTCAATTGCAGTAAACACATGCGCTATTGCTCTCGTCCACTGAACATGACAAGGCCGACAATAACTGACAATAACCGATTTCAAAAATGCCGGAGGCAAATTTTAAAAATATATATATAATGGCGCAAAAAAATAGTACCTTATGCTCCAAATACATCTAGTATGCAAAATAATGCGATGGATGTTATTAGATATTATTGCAAGATATCCGAAGGGGTCAGTTCATTTATATGCAGTGCTGCAATTATCAAGCATTAATTCCAGCAACAGAAATGATGATTTTGAAGCTGCTTCACTTTGTGAAATATCATTATTGTTATCCTCTCATTTATGATATGTATTAATAGTCCACAAACTCGTAATAATTTATTCAAACGCGATGTTTAACTATTAAAATACTCCGTATGCTTTTTAACACATCTAGCGCACTCTCTCTCTGTGTGTGGGAGTGTTTAGAATGCGTTACTCTGCTCTATTTATACGTCAAAATAGAGCTCCAATCGACGTCTGACGGATGCACAAGACTTATGGTAACACACTGCACACGAATTCGTTAGCAGAGGTAATAAGGAGTGGGGTCACAATGATGATTCTTTGCGTGAGATCATAAATCCCCTGGTGTCAAAAGTAATATTTTAACAGATTATGTAATCATCTCATTTTTAGCATTAAGTCCAAAACAGATAATTCTATCTACAACATCATTGTTTAGGACAAAAATATCTTGAATTTATAAATATATAATTCCTACCAAAATTCATCGAAGCAAAAAAAAATAAAAATAAAATAAAAATAAATAAACAAGAACGGAAAATCATGCGTCAAGCATAGATTATGAAACACTTTCCAACACATCCAGAAAACTGTAACGAAACTTCACCGATAAATAAGGCGAAAGAAGATATGTAGTAAACATATAACACATTTAAAAATACAGTTTTAGCATTTATCTTCCTTATTCAAAAGAACAGACGAATTATTTTGTGCAGCCCTGCATATGATCTATACAATTGAATTTATACCACATAGCATGCTAAAATTTATTTCAGTTACAAAATTCCCTTTTAGCAATTTTCTCCAATCGATGGAAATTCAGTCGAAATCTTTTGTACAGCCACATATTAAATTAAAATTTAATTCAGGTAAAAAACGCATAAAACAAATTAATTAGCCTTCCAGTAATTAGCAACCATAAACGGCAATGTATCTTGTTCTATGCGTAGCCCTGTATATGAATTTATTTATATTCCACAAACTTATATTATTCTACAAAATATAGTTCAGCAGTAAAATTCGTAACATAATTAAAAATACCCTTAAGCAATTCACTCCCGTAGTCAGTAATACTTCCAAAATCCTTTATGTAGTCCTGTATATGATCAATCGAATTTATACACACCACATACTAAGTAAAAATTTAGTTAAAAACCGAAACCAAAATTGAAAACGCACTTATCAGATATAAACTGTAAATATTGCGCAAAGACTGTAACCAAATTCTTTTGTGTGCCCCTATAAATGAACAATAAACGTGCACACCATACTATTCGGTGAGCAATTTATAGTACATCTCAATAATACATATAAAATTCATTATGTTTTTAATGATGAAACATCGTTAAATTACACTGCAAAAGATTTTTCCCGTAGGACATTGTGTAACAGAAATCTTTCGTGTGACACTGTAAGTGAATAATAAATTCTTTGCACACCATGTATTACAAAAAGTATACTTTAGTGCGCTACATAATAATTGTACATGAATTTCATCCTGTTTCGAATAGCGTAACATCATCAAAATACCCTTGAAACGATTTTTTCCGATCGACCGTAATGCAAATGAATACTTTTAGCTGTCCCTGTAAATAAACTATATATAAATTCTACACACTTCATTTTCAATAGGAATCATGCTATAGTAAGTATCAATGACATACAAACATTTTAAGGCAAACCGTGTATGTTTACGAGAATTAGAGCACTTTTGGACGACTTGACGGCAGACGGCTAGACCTGAGTCAAACCGAAGTTATAAACTCTTTTCAACTATGTTGGAAAGTATTAAAAAATACTTATTAGTATTACATTTGTATTTCGAATTTTTTTCGGATAATAATAATTTATTTTTAATATTTTCCATCATAGTTGAAAAGTGTTTGTCTGATGTGCCTCTGTCCGTGCTAACTCACGTAAATGTTTACTATAGAATGTTGTAGAAATATATCATATATATATTGTTTCCGAATTAGTAGAAACAATAAAATAGTCGCCAGAGGCTCCCCTGATATGTTAAAAATAATTGTGCATTGCAGATAATGGTCACTCTTTTAAATTGAGAAGAAACGAGACAATATTTCATGCATTTCATGTATTTTTCATGAAAATTAAAATTATTTAAAATGGAAAATAAATACACAATTAAATCGTATCTAGATACATCTTCGTTGACACCACTGAAAATATTTATGGAAAATACAATTGACAAAAATTTTTAACAAGGCAAAATTCATATTTTATGGTCAGTAAGTGGTAATTATTAGAGAGATTAAATACTTATTTGTATTGAAGATTAAAAATTCATCGTATAACAAAATTTTTAAGGGAAAAAGAAAAATTATATAAATTGGAACCAGAAAAATAAAGAAATATTTTTATAAAGTATTAGTGTTACAAAATATTAAGTATTCTGTTGGTTTATTTTCAATCATTTCATCAAGTTAAAAAGCTGTCCTTTCGCGGACGCTCTTCTAAAGTAATTAAAATCAGTACAAACACACTCAAAGAGTTAAAACTTTGTATAACAGAACTTTACCTTATGACTAATAATTAGATATTGGTCTTATAAATAATTATATCAAATTTTGAGTAACGCTATGCTATTAATTAAAAAATATCAATTTTACTAATGTTACCAATAGTTTAATGTAGTAGTTCTTTGCTTTCCATATTTTGTAAGAATCTAAATATTAATTATACTTCTTGCCATCTTTCATGATGACATAATTTATGTTTTAAAAAAAATAGCCCAAGTCTTCTGATTCATGCAAATTACATTAGTATTAAAATGAATCATGCTACAAGTATATTTCAGCTAAGTCGTAATAGTTCAAAAAGCTGAAACATAGTAGTTAATAATTTAATTTTAGTTTTATCATAATCTCCTCGGAAGGAAGTCGTAACCTTCTCAGTTTCCGAAAAACAGTGACAAATTAAAAAAAATAAAAAGTATTTCCCTTATTAAAAATGATAAACTGGTTTCTGGAGACACACAGATTTCTCAATTTATGTTAAAGATGTTCTTCGTGATAACTTATAACATGAAATAAGGGGAAAGTTTTTGTTATATATAATTTAATAATAGTACATGTAAATTTACAAACATTTTGAAATTACTATTAATTTTAATGAATCAAGGGAATAAATTATTTCAAGTTTTATCATTATACTTAGAGAAAAAGGAGGGAGGTAATAAATTTTGATGTAAAAAATGTATTATAAGAAAGTGTCAAATTGTTAAATTGGGTATGAAATTATAGTTTTACATGGAAAATGTCATTTGTCTTTTTTTGTTTGTTTGGTTCTTGTTTAGAATTTTTTTAAATTCACAAAATATGCATAGGTAAGGGTATTGGTTATTATGCAGGATTTAAGTTCAGTTCAGACATTCTTCATCGATGAAACTAAAAAAAAACTTTAGAAGAGGCTTTTTTTACAAACTATGGTACATGTACCAGTTCTGGAAAGCGAACATTTTATTTTCAATAAGGGATTTAAGAATCCCACAACAATATCATTCTAAGGTCAACAAAACGAAATCTGTCAGAGAATAATTTTCTTTCGCTGTAGACTTTTTAAAAAGCAGAACAAAATCAATAATTAAACATGTGTACAATTTTATTAATGTCAATGGAATTGTAAATCCTGAATTTTTAGTATATAATAAATGCCCTTTATTTTTAACTCAATAACATGCCTCTTTGTTTGAAAAGAAAGGTGTTTAACCAATGTGTTTTGCTTGCACTAACGTATGGAGCAGAAACATGGACGCTAACAAAAGGGGTGGTACAAAGATTACAAACAACACAGAGAAGTATGGAAAGATGTATTCTAGGCATAACTAGAAGACACAGAAAGAGAATAACCTGGATAAAAAGATGGGGTGGGCACATTGCAAGAAGACAAGACAATAGATGGAGCACAAACACCGTGCAGTAGTATCCCAGAGATGTAAAATAAGCAAGAAGACGGCCTCAAGCAGGATGGAGTGCCGAAATCAGAAAAGTGGCCGGTGTTAATTGTATGGCTAAAGCACTAGACAGGAAACAGTGGAAAATATGGGGCAGACATACATCAAGATTGAAATAGGTTGATGATGATGATGGTGAATACAGGTTTGTAAAGAAAACTAACAAATTGAAATTTTTAAAACCAAGTTAAAAGGTGCCCAGGTCGGAAGACGAACCCAATGCAAACGCTCTACTGTCCTGGGCTATTTTTCACTCAGTTTGAATTTTTTCAATGTGTTCTTATAAATGTTCCTTTTACTTACCCATCATACGTATTATAGGGTAAGTCTTGTAATCGTTTTGAAAATCGAAAAAAATATTTTGACGGATTTACACGTTTCAGACACTGGAGATTCCGAAAAACATATTTTTAGAAAAAAAAATTGCCGTCCGTCTGTGTGTCTGTTAACGCTCTATCTCCCGACAAAATTGAGATAGAGACTTGCAATTTGGTATGTACTTAGTATGTAATAATGGGAAGAAGCCTATTTCATTTCAATAACCTCGATTAACCGGAACTATTTTTTTCGGACTCTCGAAATATTCGTTCTGATAAAAGGTATATAAAAATTTTTGAAATTGTTTATTTTAAGAAATGAATATAAAAGACAATAAAAAAACATAAATTTTGCATAAAGCATGAAGTCGATCGGATAATTAGTTGCCGAGATATTTGGAATCCTATTTCCCACACTCTTCGATTTTTCATGACCCTGTATTTCATCCAAATTTCACTTTAAAGATATATTTTAATTGGAAATTTGACGCTTAATCAGATGCAATAAACCGCTAGTTAATAGGATTATTAGTTTTGGAGTTATAAGGAAAAACCTCTTTCAAGCATTTCAGTAATCGAGCCTTTAAAGTTTATGACGTCATCAAGCCACGATTTTATTTGAATTGCAATGCATTTTATAAATAGTTTACGCTTGTTTTATTTTCATATTTTATATTATGCATAGCCATGATGGGTAAGTATTACGGTGGCCCCCAACGACTAGTTTCATTCAAGATTGTCACCGTCACAGATGAAAGAGTAAAATGTGTTTATTTTGCTATTGTATGATGAAAATTTTACAAGCATTTTAAAAAGAAAGAATTAACAGAATTCTGTTAACTAAAGCGAATAGAAAAACCACCCATTTCTGTCAGAGCTGAAACTTTTCTGATTGTATAGATTACCATTTATCTATTGTGAGTATGCGTTTTTCTTCCATCCTTTAGATGTAAAAGAAATTCATATAAAATGAGACATCTCTAAAATTAAAAAATAATAAACTGGACACGATGAAGTTGCCCTTTGTTAAGAAGTTCACTCTACGCATCAGCGACACAGTTCATGTTAATGTAGCGCAAGATAGTATATGTAAGTTCCCGAATTGTACATATAAACATATAACAATGAAGCGTAAGCTCCACAGAATGGCAATTTAATTTTAGATGCGAGAGGGGAGGGGTGTAATTCCAGATATGTTATTAAATCACTCTTTTTTTATCTTTTTGGGGGTGAGGGATGAATCATATTGTAGACTAAAAATGTAAAAGTGGTGCATTCAGAGAAAAATATAATAAATCTAAAAAAATATATTTAATTGTTAAAATTTCTTATATAAAAGTTTAAATTACAACAATTACAGTAAATATTATCTAATAAAAACATAACTCTGAAAAAAGGTAATATATGTCGTAAAAATACCAACTGTCTGCCGTTGTGGATTCGTGGAAAAAAAAAAACATACATTTATCGTGCTAGAATGTACTAAATGACAAATATGAAATGTCATTTATATAGTGATGGCAATAGTGAAATTAACCAATAAGGACAGAGAAGCAACAGAAAACAATACATTTTGATGTGTTTCATACATTTTCCATTTCACACACGACGACACTTTACATGCGGCAGATGGTGGATAGCACTGAACAATAAAATGTTTTACTTTCTGTTGCTTCTCGGTCCTTTATTGGTTGTTTTCACTATTCTTCTTAGTCTGTCTAGCGCCGGCGATTTTCGTGCTACAGGTACCGTTCCAACGCTTTTTATGTTTTTTCACTATGAAGATCACATTCCAATAAAAAAAAGTAGGTGTTGCCATTTGAAATTTTCAAAATGTTGTCACTGTAATCGTAACTGTTAGAATTTAACTGCTGTTTTCGACATGATTCTTGAGCGCATACCTCAAAATACTTTAAACCAAAATTTCATTCAGTTTTTGTGAACGGTATGACAGTTAGGGGGTCATAGATCGGGATAGTTTTTTTATAATCACCCTGTATATATATATTTCCAACCACCCTGCGATCGCAATTTTAAAATGCAGAAAAAATGAAATGCTAACTACCTCTGCACTTGTAGAACTTTGTTTTCTCTGGGAATACGTGGAGATGATCATAGCGCCGGCTAACTGCGAAAAATTGAAACACATTCATTAGTGTTTGATAAAGGTTTTTAAATAATATCTCAGTTAATTATCAAAAAATGAAGAATCTGTGTCTACGGTGAATTTGGGCCTGTCTTCATCTATTCTCATAGAAATTTACAAATCTCTATGTGCGATACACTACACAAGACATCGTGCGCAGACAGGCAGACACATAAGCACATATTTTTTATAATTATAAATTGTGAAAATGTTGAAACAAATTCTGGAGAAATTTATAAAGAAATTGTGCTTTTACGTACATATAAATTTATGTCATTTAATTCGTTTTATTTAAATTAATAAATTATTAAGCTATATATTTTTTTCAAGGACTTTCTCAGCATTTATTTTTCATCCAATACGTATGTCCAATATTATTCATATCACACTATTTCCAATTTAAATGATGTGTTATAAATAGCTTTCACAGCATGTTTGTTTCTTTATTCTGTTTTTATTTGATTGTTATAAATGAAAATCAAAGTAATTCGTAATTGAGGAAGATCGCAACTGTACGTTTAAGGTTACAAATTCAGAAGTAAAGTTTAAGGTTGAATATAAAAAAATATATATATAAAGCTATAGTAATTCAATATAAATATTATATTTTACAGCGATATCAGTTTTTATTATACTCAAATTACTTCTTCTAATCTTGATTTTATATGAACTAGTGAATCGAAGCGGGGCCTCCGAGATAACGCTGTATGCTTATCTACCGGGCCTGCTACAAGTATTAGTGACGTCACAAGAGCGATCCAGTTTGGCCATTGTAACCCAGAAGAAAGATTTAATAAAGAGATATGGTTTGAATTTTCTGTCTTAAAATTTGTCATGTTATAAATAATAGTACTAAATTTCATAACCGTGAAATAAAAGGGAATTAATAAACATGTTTTATAAAAAGAAATTAAAAGTTTTAAATTAAAAAATTGCTAAGATTAATAGATCAGATTGAACACGTTGATTTACCTTTTCCTAAAAACATTATTTTACAATAAATATACGTACAAAAAGTATAATAAATCTGCCAAAAACTTTACAAAATCTATCCCATTCCCCCCTTTTACCACTACATACCATAAATTAACACCAAAACGCAAAAAATGTCAAATTACATAGAGAAATCGATATTTTTCAACTATAGAGAACTCGCAATTCGGGCTTCCGAAAGAGAGATATGTTTCTAAATTACATACACAACTATGAAAACAAACCTAATGAACTTTTATGTTTATTTATACATACAATTCTGTTCTATCTGCATATAAAAATAAATAAATGGCTTTTTTATATTAAATAAATTGTATAAATATTGAAAACAAAATGAAAAAACTCATCAACAGATTTATTTTGATAATATATTTGTACACTTAAGTTAGCTAAAATTTTAAATGGAACTACTTATTTAGGGAAATCAGATACTTTTAATTGTATAAACAAAGCATACTCATTTCTAACTAAGTGTATCCTTATTTCATTCCATTTTGTACCGTATATTTAAAAATCTTCGAAAGATCTGTTGTCATTGTTGTATCATTTTTTAAACTGTTTATCCTCGGCTTCTTTTAATTTTTTTTCCAAAGATCATTTGACTATTTTCATTTTGGAAGTACACATTCATTCAAATATGCCGGAATATTTTCATTACAGTAGGATACACATTCGTTGTTAGGGTTAATGTTTTTTCTCCTAACGACACGATCAGTTCCATAATATTAATTCTAGCGTCACAAATTATAAAACGTATATCGAAACGCTTAATGCAGACTACTGCTGTTGAAATATGAGTAAAATTATCACAATGTAATTTTCGTAGCTAAAATTTGTTATTTTCATTATCATTTTTTTAATTTGAAGACTTAGATTTGAAACTAGGAGCACAACATTTTCTTCTCATTATTTTATAGACATAATCTACACTTTCTTTAATAGTTATAATCTATAATTATTGATAGAGTTATAATCTAAATACACAGAAAAATATTATTAATTACAAAATAAACAATAAATAATATCAAAATACTATCGTAAACAACCCGTACAAACGAACAAAGTACATGGGAAAATTTTAAGTAGTATGGATCTCGTGTCTGATGTCACGCAAGTAAATTTGCCCTATGTGGCAGGCCCGGTAGAAAAAGCACACAGCGTAATCTCGGAGGCTCCGATCGAACTTGGGCTACCCGGGTTACAGAGCATAGGTGAAAACCATTTTTCTGTAACTCTACTATAGATTTTGTTTGTATTTAAAAATTTTTAGATTGTTCATTAACAACACAAAATGGCTTTTGTATATTAAAAATACCATAGGGTATTCAAATAAGGTTTTGAAATTTATTAAAAGCAGTACTTTCGTATTATCCGCGTGCTAGGTGGTGAAAGCTGAAACAATTGCCAAAGGTTTCGGTACTTACTGCAGCGTTTTTTATTTTTATATTTTCAACTGTTTAAGCTCATAGTTCATATAACATGTCAACATGAACATGAAACATTTGTGTTTCATTTGTATTACATTAATTTTTGTTTACTATTTGTACATTTTACCAATTTTTTCTTTCAGACATTATTTAAAAAAGCATGGTTAACAATTCTTACAAATTCTACATTTTTTAAATGGGGGACGTTTTTAGTAAGAATTTTTAACCACGCTTTTTAAAATAATGTCTGAAAGAAAAATTGGTAAAATGTACAAATAGTAAATGTACAGACATTAACAAGTGAACACCTGTTTTTAATTTTTGTTTATTTGTTTATTTATGAAGTTTTAATTTCGTTCTGGAATATTAGCTGGAAATAAATGCTGAGCCGATGATATTGTTTTAAGTGGAAACTGGTGCACTTGCTATCAATAAAATCGAAGTTCCGTGATTATTTTTGTACAAATGTATTTATGCTAAAAATCATAGTTGTCATTCGAGACATTTAATACTGTATGTCCGAATGAAATATCTCTAATTTTGAGACACTGATACAGTTAACAAAAAGGTAGAAAACGAGAAAAATGTAAAAATAGATAACAGTTCTCACAAAGTTTTTAATGAAAAATTAAGGCACTTCTACGTGTTTTCCGTTAGTTGCCCTCAGGATGTCCAATCGGTAGCTCCGTTCCAGCCATGTTCGTTGTAGTAACAGCACCAGTAGCAATATGCCGGCGATGATTGAGGCAGTATCGACTTTCACTTTACTGATTCACCTTCTGTACTGTATCTTTGACGCAGCCCCAGAAGAATAAATCCAGTGGAGTGATGTCGGGCTTACGAGGTGGCCAGGGAACTGGGCCACCACGTGTCCTATCTATTGGTTAGTGAATGTTGTGACTAAACATTCTCTAACATTCTTGCCCCAGTACTTAGGGCTTATTGGAAAAGAACAGTGGGTTATAAATGCTACATTTGGGGTACAGCGTAAATTTGTAACATATCCAGGTAAGTGTTTGCTGTCATAGATGTCCTCCGGCTTATTTCAGTACACTTACGATTTCAAGGAATGTTTTAGGCAATTTCTTAATTATTTTAACATCGGGTGAATATATTTTATACACTGTTCTGAACATTCTTTCGCACACTGCGATTACGGATTTATTTTTAGCATACCACAAAGCAATTTGTGCTTTCTTCTGTGATGTCGCCGTGTTTCCCTTTGTCTGCTCGCAACAACAGCAGTTGCGTCCTAGCATCATCAACAGAAAAAAAACCATCGCCAAACTTTAAACTTCCGACTGTCACATTCTTTAAATAAAGCCATCCTATGTCAGAAATATTTTTAATAGAAGTTTTAAATTAGGAATATTTTATTCGGACACCCTGTATTATAAATTTAGTAGTTCTGGAGATCCGAAAGAATGGTCACCACTATCTAATTCAACTAAATTCTATTGAGCTCTGTGGGTTATAATAAGAATTTTTTTAAACGTTTATGGTCAAACTTATAGATGGGCAATATCTATATATTTAAAACGCTAAGCGTTTTGTTTCGACAATCCGTGAGAACAAACTACTACATCAAATGACATCATTCTTTTTTTAAATGAAAGATATTTGGTCACAGATTTGTTATCGTACATTCGTTTGATCGAAAATTTAATTAATTAGCCGTAATCTTAAATTAAAATTTTACTTCTGCTTATGATGTCATAAAGTCGGCAATTCGGATTAACGTCCACTGTTGCGACGTACAGAGTTTATTTTCTGAACTCAATGATTGCGAGCATAAAAAATAAATATTAAATATTAAAAGCACGTGACTTTTAGGCCGAATTTTTTAATTTGTAAGTTAAAGTATAGTTAAAATGTTTAAGTATTTCGGTAAAAATATTTATCCGTGTGTTTTATAAGCAAATACAAATTCATATTTACTGTGACGTCACGGAAATATTGTCCATTGGGTTCATTTTATCATTAATCATTATAACTTTGTTGATGCCATTTTTTTTTCATTACAATTAAATGCAAAATATATTTTTATTTGTATGCATGGTGCTTAAGCATAAATGTACGTGTGAAAAGTTTGTACCGGTGAAAATGACTTTATGCTTAGCTTGAAAGGCATTTTAACATTGATAAAACTAAAAAGAAAAAATTATATGATTGTGTCAACATGGCGTAATGTTAACTGATATTTCAATTTTTAATTTTAAAGATTAGAACTGGAGCCTTTATTGGTTGCTTCATCTTGATTGCATACCTTGATTACATGTTACCAATTACTTTTTTTAAATTATAGGATTAAGTTATAGGAATTATAGTATTTAAATTATTAAGATTTCCTTTTTTAATTAAAAAAAATCACAAAAGTAAAGAATTTCAGGAAAAAAAAAACTTGAAATAATGATTGTATTTTTAGCTAGAATAAACAATGTAAGGCTAATATTTTATAGGAATTATTTAGGTAGGTTTGTTATAAGTTCATTTAACAGTTCCTTATTAGCGGCAAAGTCTTATTTCTTCCACTGTGATTTTTTCTTTCGATGTCAAAAAATGGTAGTCTACCATTTGGACGCCAACCAAAACACAGTGGCAATATTTAGAAATGTATAACGGTTGTGACAACAAACAGCACTATCGCTTTAGCTTTCATCGCGCTTACATCACTTCTAAATACTAAAAATTTATTTTGTTAATACATTTTACAATTTCAATTCTTACATCCTCAATTAGAAAAAAAATTAGCTTTCGATTGAAATTTATTTGAAATCTGCAGCTTAATTTAACGACTTTTTAAATAATTTTCAAGCATGAAATATTTTTCAATTCTATCTCAACAATGACCATCCGTTTTTTTTAATAATGTAAAATAGCCCCTTGGAAAGTTGAAACAATTGAAAATAGGTATACCTAACCTTCATGAAAAGTGAAATAATAATAATAATAATAAAAACCGGGATAAATCATAAGATCAGATTATCCATAAGATAGAGTATTTTGGCGCTAATATAAAATCTGTCAAAAGAAAAAAAACTATTTTTAGTTTATGATTAACATAAAATTGATATGTTGAATTCGTTGATGTATATGTTGAATCAGAATATGCTAGGAACTGTTATTTATTATTTTTTTAAAGATCCATTGGATATTTAACTGTATAAGAGACCGACTGTGATGGAAAAGGAATAAACATCCTGATTATGTAAAGGGATAGAAGAAATCATACAAATAAATTACAGTTGAAAACATTAAAATTCTTCCTCATCTGCATATTAATTTATTATTTTTAACAAAAATTCTTCATTTTTACATAAAAATTGATTAGCTTAAAACAATGGATGCGTTTTAGAAGATATGGATTTGAAACAAACAATGATTAAAGAGGACATTTTAAAACTTTAAATTTAAACATTTAAAACTTTTTTTAACGTCGAATTTCAACGGTGCTATTGGGCAGATGCAATACATATGCGCATAGGAGCTCATTCGATTGCATTATCACAGGGGGGGGGGTGCTTATACTATGTTCTTTTATTTTCTGAATATGAGATGAAAGTAGGAAATTTGTATGATACTTTATAATAGGACTATTTGTATGATACTTTATAGGTCCATGACCTTTTTTTTTTTTTTTTTTTTTTTTGTCGTGAGGAATATGGTGGTAATGTCAAACTGATTTGCATTACACATTTGTTTACGGAGTGTTCATTTGGAGTTTGCATCGGAAATAGCATTTCACTGGGGGGGGGGGGATTTTTTAAAATGAAATATTTGAAAGACTGTTTCATACGATGCCCTACTTAAATAATAAAAAAGCTTATTTTACTGATATTGTTATAATATTTTTTTTCCGTCACGTTTTGTCTAGTGTTATTTAAAAAAGTTAAAGGATCAATCAGATGATTTCATCAGTTCGTTAAGTGAAAATAGATAACACATTTTTCACGAGGTCCTCAAATACACCGTATTTAATGTGAATATCTGACTATTTTTTATTAATAAAAAATATTATACCTAGATTATTAAATATTAAAAGCTTGGAATTTTATTAAAGTAAATTATAAATAAGGTTTAAAAAGTTATCTTCATAAGTATAATTTAAAAATTCATATCTTTATTAATCAGAAGAAAATACGAAGCCAATTAAAAATAATATTTTATTCTGCACTCACAAAAAAAAATCAAAATTTTATAATACTTTTGAATGGAAAAAGTATCATAAAATATAATAGCAAGCAAATTGTTTAGCAAAATATTTTTTTACTTTTTTTTTTAAATTAGTAAAATTTTGAATAAATAAAATAATATGTTTTGCATTAAATATCATTTGTTACATTGTATTATTTATTCTACATGTATTAGATAAAGGTGCTCATTTCACAGAGTAGAAACATATACTGTAACTTTTCTTAATGTATATGTACGATGACACTTTTGAAATGATTAATGAGCTAAGTTCAAATGTTGTGTCATATCTGGCAAGAACAATTTCCCACTTTCTAAAACAATCGTATGATAAATTGCTTTATAAAGTTACTACATTCTCTAAGATAAATCTGTTTTGATTAAAAAACATGAAAAATATTTTGTGTAAGTTTAGTTAACATAAAGTGAAAATCTTTGAAGTGAAATGTTACAGATCCAATAAATAATTTTACAAATTAAGCAGTTTTGAATTATTTTATTTTGATGATGGTTTTAGAGATTTAATGTGTTTGGACTAAAAGATGTTCTACAAAGTCATGCAGCATTGATACATTTCTGTCTTTAGCAAAATTAAATGTTATAAGCTAGCATTTTGAGTTTAGAAAACCTACAAAGATATGCAAATTTCGTTCTCTAAATTTAAAATGTTGCGTTTGTTTCTAAATTCGTTTTCAGAATTTATTATTTGAATTTTTTTATTTAATTACACGTTAAAAGTTTTTCAACATGTATCTCTTTTCAATAGAATACTTCATTCACAAACAAAGCAGAAAGTTCTAAATACAACCGCACATACACTCACACTTATGAAAAGAAATCTGATTTATAAAAAACACACACCTACATTACCTAAATTCTATTTATTATTGGGTTGTTCTGTATATTCCTTCCGTTTGGAAAAAACAATTCACACTGGAAAAATCTACCCATCAATTACACTGATAAACAAACATTGAAATATTAATATTTTCTTAAATTTAAAGTTAGTATTCCAATTACATACACTCTTGAGTAAATAGAAATGATATTAGAAATTTTTACTTGGTTCTTATTTTTCTTTTAAACGAAGGATATGTATTTATAGGTTATTACGATCTATCACAATTTAAGAGATCGTACAATAATGCATAATAATAATTCATAAATGTTAAATTTACCTGCAGTATACTGGTACACTGTTTATAGACATTTTCTACATATTTTACACACATTTACGCAGCTGAACACAATTTGAGTGTATTAAAATGAGTACACTAGTACATATTTTTGCGTTTATGTTTATGTTCAGTATCTTCTTTCTTGATGAACCAACAGTAATCGGCAAGCATTGCTGCATTCCATTGCGTTCGATAACGAGACTCCATAGCAGAAATTTATTGGTGGAACCGTTCACCATGCTCGTCGCTAATTGCTCCCATATTATCTAGGAAAAAGTCGATGTGAGATTGCAGGAAATGAAGCTTTAATGACATGTGACAATTTAGCTTTTTAAAATTGTTTACCATATTTTGAATTATACACTTTTAATTTATTGCAAGCAAATTATTAATAAAAGCCTAATAAATTATGCAAAACGACCTTGAATGAAAGCCTTGCGTCTTTTTCTACCATCGTAAAAATACTTTCAAACTGGTCATTTTTTATAATTTTCCGAATGTCTGGACCTACAAATACGCCTTCTTTTACTTTGGCATCCGATATTGAAGGAAAGACGTTTCGGAAAAACGCAAATGCTTTACCGTCCCAATTAAGAGCTTTCACGAAAATTTTGATCAATCCCAACTTGATATGGAGTGGCGGGAGATCACTGATGCTACAAGAGGTTGGTTAATTACATTTTTATCACCAGGTTCTAGACACTTCCGAGAAGGCCACGTTTATACACAATAATGTTTATCTTTTGCATGACTGTCCCATTCGCAGATAAAGCATGAATATTTCGTGTAACCTTATTGCATTCCCAGCAGAATAGAAGTGACTTTCAAGTCTGCACAAATTTTCCACTTAAAATCATTGTACTTCAACACAAGAAACAGTTTCTTCAGGGTATCATATGTTTCTTTTCCCCCTGAAGCATATCCTACAGGAATAAAGTTATATTTATTTCCAATGTGAAGGAGTACTGCTTTTAGACTCACCTTAGACGCATCAGTAAAAAGTCGCCATTTTCCCTGGTTTATGACATAGATCTAAAGATAAAATAAGGCTTGGAATGTCGTTGCAAAAGCATATTTCACCATATTTTTCATGAAAACGTATGAAGTCTTTATGTCTGTCACGATATATAGAAATACGTATATCACTAGCCAACACATTCCACCCCTGAAGTCTTGATCCTAGAAAGTCGGCTTTAATCTTGCTTAACCCCAAATCACCCACTAGATCCATCCAACTCTACTTGCGTTAACATGTGAGGCTTCAAATATTTCTGTGGTGGATTGTAATCCATTTCTTTTCACTTTCATGACTACAAGATGGTTTGCATTCTTCATCAACTGAAAGACTGTAGTTTACAGGCGGCTGTGGCACAGGAAGCACGTCAATGTGAGGTACTGTCTTCATAGTAGAATCGATGTTGGGATACTGAATATGCTTCTGCTTCTTAAAATTAATTCCTTTTGCTGTTGGAGTCATACAAAAATAGAAATCGTATAAATCATCACTAGGTTATCTCTAGATCGTTGGTATGGCGAAAGGCATTGAAGTCCCCTTCCCCTTAATTCACTCTCGAAGTCAGGTAGAACAGCGCAAACAACAAAGGTGTGGTGCCCATGGATCGCCATGCCTGATCGCCAATTTTGTATACAAAATAATGTTTACAGGCAATTTTAATTAAAGAAGTAATGTTTCTTCTGCGAGTAGTGCTCATAAATTCGCCACATACATAGCAAAAACTATCACTGGAATTATCACACTTACGAGACATTTTAAAAGCACCCGCTCGTCAGCTAATTAAATGATACAAAGATATATTTCTTACAAAGGATAAAGAAAAATCTTCATGGCTCCACAATGTCTGACGAAACACGTCTTATTGACGAATAGATGTATTATAAATAGCAGATATTTGTTCACTTTCAGGGTTATTAGACTGTAGAAACAAAGTACTTTAAAAGGCAATAAAATACCATAATGAGATATATTTAAACACGGATATCTCTGAAACGGAAACCAACTTCCCATTTTTGTAAATATTTCCTAAATTCCCAAGGGTGTAATTACTTAAATCTGTTAAAATTTTCAAAGGAAAAATTTCTTGTTTATCAGTGTTATCGGACATTAGATATCGGAATTAATGTCTAATAAGAAAATGAACCGGTACGAACCAACTTTTTTAAACGGAGGAAACTTTTCGAACAACCCAACACATTTAAGTGTAATTAGTACCATTCTGGTTTATTTTACTTTTCTCCAGAAATTTGATTAATGCGAAATCATTTAAATCCCCACCATACGGGACATTCTCACCCTCAAATGAGCGATTATAAGAATTTTTGAAAGAAAATTAGTATATTGAAGCCAAAACTGCTTTAGAACAATTGGTCATTCGAGGATGTAATCTCGAGTAGCATCCCAAGATTTGATCCAGTATGATTTTGGCTGTGGGATTATTTGAAGTAACTTGTATACATGTCAACCCCTTCAACATTGTTGAAATTCGAATATGCCATTTAGCAGGGCATTTGAGGTATCTGTAATAGCATACTGCACTCTATTACCAAAAATGTTTTAAAACGACTAAGTTACTGCATATCACGTGCAGAAAAATCCTCTTGAACACTTTTTCGTAAATATATGTACGAAAAGCTCCGTTTTCTTATTATTGCTGTCTTGTTCTTTGTTTTCCATTGAAAGCCAGATTTGTGTTAATAGTATTTCCATATTTCCAGTCAGCACCGTCTATCGGCGACTTTTGGCAATACAAGTTTTTTTTTATGAATTCTATCGAGCTATATAATTCCTAAAAACTACTTTTATGATATATTTATTTAAATTTTACAATCGCATATTTTATTTTATAATTATTCTAAATATTGTAAATTATGATGTCGTTTATTGATCGCTAATAAATTTTTCCTTTTTGAATGAAATGCCAAAATTATTGTTTAATTTTAGAAAATTTTAAAAGATTCAAATAAAGCTAAAACAAATCTCTGGAGATGATTGTGACAACCGCTCATGCACTCATAAATCTGATTTAAAAAAAAAAACCTATTTACCTAAATACTATTTATTATTGGGTTGTTCTGAATATCCCTTCCGTTTCGAAAAAACAATTCATACTGGAAAATTTCGTCCATGAATTATTAGATATCGAATTAATGTTTAATAATTTAATGATTGAATTTTCCGGTACGAACAAACTTTCCCAAACGAAGGAACTTTTCGAACAGTCCTTAACACATTCAAGTGCAATTAGTTAACCGTTGTTGAGCGTTGTTAAGCGATTTGTTAAGCGTTGGGCATAATGGGGAAGACATTTGAAGGGTAAGTGAATGAAGTTACTGTTCTTCTATAAGGAAAATCCTGTAAACATTGCACAGTTTTCTCACTCAGACTGAGTGGGTGAAAAAGCCAATAACTGGCCCCAAAACAAATCTTTTAAAATACATTCTATGCAGAAGCTTCATTTGATGAACATCTAACAGAGATATTAAAAGCTATTTATCTTAATGTGAGAAAAAAAAATTCAATGAAGTTTGGAAAATAAATGTTTGAAAAATTTAGTAAACAAAGAACGTTTTAAAATAATTTTTTTTAATAATTTTTTAACAGAGGAATTGTTTAGTCTAACTTACAGTGAGCCCAATCGCCAGTGATAAAGTGTGTGTTCCTGGAAAAGTTAAATTTGCGCTATATTTAAAATCATCAAGGAAAAATTAGCCCCTCGCAAATTACAAAATAATTTGGTATATTTAGTGCAACTCACCATATCACTATAACTATAAATAATTGTATTTTAAATTTGATAAAGAAAGTATGAACAGTTTTTCGTATATTTTACAAAAAAAAATCGAATATATAAAGGCGGGGCTTTGCCAGCAGAAGTCAAGTGTCGTCTACGATAGATTAAAAATAACGAGTCACTAATTAAAATTTAAGATAATTAAAGAAAGAATAGTGAAATAAGTCTCCCTACTGTTCACAGAACGTAGTAGCAAACAGTTTAAGAAATAAATGTTGAATACATAAAATTCAATATACTTCAGTCCACACATTTTCCCCTTTTTTGTGCGCGTATCTTAAAAAGCTAAGACCCAATTTCAAGAAAATTAGCAACTATAACACCAAAGGTTAGCATTATAATTATAGATTTTTTAGTTAGTTATTTAGATAAACTGAGATAAAGAAAATAAAGAAATTTCGCAATAAAAGAGAGGGTATTAGCTAAAACGGGGTTTTCTAAAATGATGGAATTCCTCCGGCATTTTCTTTTAGGTAAACTATGGACATCGTAGACAAAGAACGTTTTATATTCCTAATATTCGTAAATAATTTCACTCGGAATCTTATAAATATTATCGCAGATTTTTTTGGAAAGAAATTTGATGCGATGAACATGGAAATAATTCACGTCTTAATATCACACCTGATGGTCATGTTGCTCAGAAATTAAGACACATTTCTGATGATTCAAAGATGATTATTATGACTATGAGAAAGGGTATTCATACTGGATTTGCAAGTGAATCCCCTGATCGGAAATACATATGCTAAATGATAGTCTGCATGCATTATAAATATGATTTTTGTTATAATCGGATAAATTATAAGCGTTAAAAAGGAAGGAAGAGAAAAAATTAGAGTCATTCTCCCTGATTCTAATATGCTTACGAAAGCTAAGTCTTCTTTTGAACACCAGGTACTTTGTACCGTCAAACCAAGCGAAATTAATATTATTTAATGTTAGTTTATTGGGATAAAAAACGGTTTTAGAGACTGCGGTTTTTCTGTCAATTATTTCGTTGCACCATAGATTGCAGAATTCCATGAACATGTTCAGATGTTGTTATAGATTTATGTAAAGAAAGTATGAGTGTGAGGCAGAGGCGTATGTGGTGGAGTCGTTCTCACAAAGAACAGTAATGTGAGAAGTGCGTGTAAAATGGCGTTGAAGTATAGATTAGTAAGGAAGGATCCGAAAACAGAACTCTGAATTATGTCCCATATAATAAAGTGTAATGTCGGTAGTGTATTGCTAGTGCGATCTCTAAGTAACGATTGCCAAAGTATGAGCGTTTGAATGTCTTGATAAGTCCAGATGGGATATTTTAGTTCGTAAATGAGGTGCTCGTGACAGAATTTTATATAAAACCTTGGCGATGTCTAGGAAGATCCCAACAACGCACTAACAAAGATTTTCGGAAGCGGGTGTTATGTTGAGCATTTTTCATATACAGAGCTGGGATCTAAAGATAATTTTCGCAAAATTAGAATAGTAATTTGGTAAACAAAGTAAAATTTGATCTTAAATTTAGCGAAATAAATGCTATTAATCTAAATGTGTGGCTTTTTAACGTGTTCTTTTAAGAGAGCTTTGAGAAGCTTTCAAAATCTGTTAATTTAACCTTTGTTTGTTTTCTAATCAACAATGTAACAATTTGTCTATGTGACAAAACTGATTCTTGAATGAAAAATAAAAAAAATAAATTACCTTTAGAATTAATCTTTAAATTATTTAAATTCATTCTGTATTATTATTTTTCTGGTTCCAAAGTAGCTTTTTTTAATGCCTGGAATGATGAAAATTTTTTTAATGAGTTGGAATAAAACAGAAAAACCTCATGTTTATAGACATCCTTGATTCCCTATACTTCTAGAAAACGCAGAAAAAATAGAAGTATTTGTTAAATACGATTAAAATGGATTTTATTGCGCCCAAACGCTCAATATACAACCAATCATCCATTAAAGAAACAAACGGACTATTTTAACAATTTGGTGATATTTCTGAATTTTATCGAGTTTTTTTTTTTTTTTTTTTTTTTTTTTTTTTTTTTTACAATGTTTTGAAGAACTTATGAAAATTACGATTATCATCTAAATAACAATTATTTTTAAAATTCGTAAAAAATGCACATTTTTATGAATGTATTTTTTAAAACTGCATGAAAAAAGACAAATAAATCTTGATGCAGTAATCTAAACCATTTACTCAACTCATTTTTTGCACCACATTTTACTTAACACACCTACTTTTGATCCGCGCTGTGCCACGGATTATTGTACATATTTATAACATAATGCTTGACGTTTTCCAGAATTGTCAACTTTCAAATTTTACGTTCCAATAGTCCAGTGTGATGAGTGTGTAATACTAGTGTGTAGTTCAGTGTGTAATCTAGATTTATTTTATTAATATTGATTATTTATCTATGGTTGTCATGACTATTGGCCTTGGAGTTGGTAGAATTTAATAGAGTGCATGTTCGTTTGATATTGAGTTGTGTGGATTGACTGTCGGTTGCTGAAATCATTTGTATTACTGCCCAGTTATTTTTTTTTTTTTTTTATTTTTTTTTTTGGTTAATTGACTCATGTTGCTGGGTAGGTATATTAATTATAGGTAGTATTGCTGCTCACAGTTATCTTTTTCTCGGTTAATTGACTCATATTTCTGGGTAGGTATTTTATTTATTACTGGTTGCTGTGGTTACGATTTTTAAGTTGTATAGTGGGTGGCTTCTTCCGGTTGAGTTGTTTAGTTTCTGATTCTGGTCTAGTGCAGCTAGTTAGTAATGTTTATAAGATTCACGTATATTTGAATCATTTGACCTTTTTTTCACAACTCGCTTTCGGGTGCTTCTTATTGTAGCTGAAAAATTGTTCTGTTTGTTGACGCCCGTTCGTTTTTCCTCGCTTCGGTGTACACCTGTTATATTTTAGTGTGGTTGGAGTGTCTGGCTGTCGTGTTTTACATATATTTTGAAGGATCAGTGCTTGGTAACAGTTTTTGGACTATTTGTAAGTTAATTTTGAATAGCAGTTAGATGTTTTGAATATCAGTTTGGTGTTCAGATTTGCGTAATTTGGACTTGGATTATTGGTTTTTGGTAAACATGGATAACATAATAGGAAATTTTGACTGAAATGAATGGCCTGGATTTCCGTATGGCGATCATGCGCTTACAAAATAAACTGTATGATATGTATGACAGTCTTAAGGGAAGCAGAGCAGGTGTGACAATAGATGTTGTGTCAGCTACAAAAAAGATACATGATTATATGTCTGAACGAATGATTACTGTTTATAGAGAAAATGTTGTCCTAACTACGAAATTCGAGCTTTTGGAGAAACGGAATACAGAATACCTGAAATTGGTTGAAAAGTTTAGTAGGAAACCTGTGGAGGTGACTGATGAGGAGCCTAAGACGGGTCCGGTAATGCGTAGGGCAGTGAGGGAAGATCATGCAGTTAATATTTCGGCCACAGATCCAAAACAGGATATGGAAGTACTGAAGAGGAATGTGAAGGAAATATTTAAGTCCAATACTGCAGTTTCAAGGCCGGGAGATGTATTAGTAACGAAGGCGGGACAGGTGATCCTTAGAATGAAAAATCGGAAGGATGCAGAAAATGTTCAAGAGATATTGAAAGAATCAGATGAAATTAAGGAAAAAGTAAAGATTACGGTACCTCATAGAAAAAGAGAAAGAAAATTAATATTAAGTGTGGAGCCAGGGGTGAGTGAAGAGAAATTTGTTGAGGATTTTGGTGGTATTGTTGATGATATTAGGCCGGATGTTGAACTGCATCGTACGCTGAGGGAAAAACTGAGTGATCCCTCACTAACTGGTGCAGCAAGAGTTGCAATTGAGGAACTGTATGAGCAACAAAGAGCAGACTTTAAGGTTATAAGAAAGATGAACACCAGAGCTGGTAAAATCAACTGGTTGGTTGATGTTGATAAGGAGACTAAGGCTAGATTGTTAGATAGAAAACGTATATGTATTGACTATGAAAGATATAGGATCGTAGAGTTTGTGACAATAATTCCTTGTTTCAAATGTCAGGCATTTGGCCATATGTCGAATCAATGTAAGGGAGAGATTAAGTGTGTAAAGTGTTCGGGTGATCACAGTTACAGCGAATGTAAATCTTCGCATGAACAATGCCCTAATTGTTATTTTAAGGATAACAGTGCTGATTGTGCACATAGGGCCGACAGTTCTTCATGTCCGTCTTTCAAGGAGTATAGGGGCAGCTTGCTGCCCCCTCGTCTTTAAGGGCACCTCGGATGTTCTTGATGGTGATGTGAGTGGTGATGTTGATGGTGGTTTGAGATTCCTTCAGATTAATCTTCATCACTGTGGAGAGGCTAATGATTATCTTGAAGAGTATTATATTAGGTTTCAAATTGATTGTATTGTCTGTCAAGACCCTTACGGGGTTAATTCTAAAATTAGTGGTATTCCTGATATATGGTCTGTTTTTACTTCTATTAAATTAAATGCTGCTGTAATTTTTTACTAAGTCATATTACACAGTGATTAGTACAATGTTTTTTGAAAATTCTGTATTTGTAAACTTAAGTCTGAAGAATAAGAACTTCATCATCATCGGCTCCCGGTATTCGGCGCCATCTTCGGACATTGATCAGGATTGCAATGAATGGTCGGCATGTTTCCCAGAATTTGATAAAGTGGTACTTGGTGGAGACTTCAAAGTGCACATCAGGGCAATGGGATATGCCAGAGAAGATGAACGGACTGTGTCATTTTTAGAACATTTGGTAACCAGTAATTTGTTTATAATGAACGACAATAATTCACCTCATACCTGGACACTCGATAAGAAAAAAGGTAGACCGGATTTGTCTCTTGGTGGCACAGAAATTTGTGAAAATATTACCTCATGGACTGTTGATACTGATAATTTCTCCTATTCTGACTACAAATACATTAGATTTGTCTTGAATTATAATCCAGCTAAAAGACTATTGACACGTTTTAAGACAAAAAAGAAGAGCTTTTATAAGTTCAACAAGCAGTTTGGGAAAATAGTTTTGGATCTTCAGCGTGACTTAGGACGAGCTGTTTCATCAAATGACCTGGATAAGTGGATGGCAGGTTTTTATGACTCTCTGCTGTCAATTACAGAGAAATTCTTTAAACGAGGTTCACTTTCTCATAGGTCAACTATTCCTTGGTATACTCCAGAATTTCGTAAAGAAAGAAACAGAGTCAACGCCATGTATAAACATACCAATAGGTTTCCTGATCACGATAATTACAGAACAAGTTATGTGATAGCGCGTGCTAAATATAAGAAAGTGCTAAAACAAGCAAAAAGGAAATCATGGTTTGATTTTTGTGCAAAAACAGCTGATACCTATGGAAGTGTCTTTAAACATATTACTAAAAAAACATTGCATCATACAGATCTGGTGTTTACCACGTTAGAAGAGTCGGAAGTGTTCGAGACATATGATGAGGTGGTAGAGAGGCTTATGAATGAGCATTTTAAAGTGGATAAGGTTACTACAGACATACATAGTCATGTTGCAGTATATCCGTTGGATCATGTTACTAATTATGTGAAATTTACGAAAAGAGAGCTTAATTTTGCATTGAATCAGCAGGGTAATAATAAGGCTCCAGGCTTTGATGATTTTGATGCACTCATTGTTAAAAACCTTTGTCATAGGTACTCAGAAATTATGCTTGATCTGCTTAATAAATGTTACTATCTCGGGTACTTTCCAAAGATTTGGAAGAAAGGTTTAGCTGTATTTTTTAAGAAAAGAAACAGAGACTCTAAATTACCTCGGTCATACAGACCCATAACATTGTTACCTATAATGGGGAAGGTGTTTGAAAGACTGCTAAAAATGAGAATAGTAACGAAGTTGGAAAGCTCTGGATACCTTCATAACAGACAATTCGGATTTAGAGAAGGCAGAAGCACGGTGTCTGCAATGAAACAGATGAGGCATACTGTACGTAATATACTATCATGTAATAAATATTGTACTATGATATCTTTGGATATTGAGGGTGCGTTCGACGCAATGTCTTGGGATATTCTTTCGGAAATCATTGAAAATCTGCCAATTGATGGCTATTTAAAATCAGTTTTGAAGAGCTATATATCAGAGAGAGAAATAGGGTTCAGGACTACTGATGGCATAAAATGGTTTACAATGTTCTTGGGTTGACCACAGGGTTCTTGTTTGGGGCCACTGCTGTGGCGGATTGTAGCGGATAGAATTCTGAAAATATATGGCTCTATGGATATGAATATTATTTCTTATGCAGACGATTTCGTTATTTTCGGTGGCGCGGACACTCGGTTGAGTTTGGAAAGGAAATTGAACCACTATTTGGAATTTTTTATGAAAATCTGTACTGACCTAAAACTTACTTTGAGTGCTAAGAAATCCGAGGCGATGCTGTTTGGCCGTTTTACCCTAGATAACCGCAGGCCAATCTTCAAATTGAACGGAATATCTGTCCCAGTAAAGTTAAATATAGTGTATCTCGGATTTGTCGTTGACTCTAGATTCAATTGGATGGACCACTTGGAGATAAAGTTTCATCATTTACCATGAATCTGAGCAAAACAAATTGTAGAGATTTTGGAACTCCCTCATTTCTGTTGAAAATATGATACTTGTCAATAATAGAGAAGCAAATAACATATGGATATGAGGTATGGTACGATGATTTAAGAGTGAATGCGCTGAAAAGATTGTCATCATGCCAACGTATGGGTTTGCTATCAGTGATCAGGCCGTACCGCTCAATATCAACAGAAGCACTTTGCATTTTATGTGGTGTCCCGCCAATTGAATTGGATCTCAAATACAGAAATATGAAGAACAAGGTACTCCAGAATGAACTTTCTGTTACTATGGAGGATGTATCAATTTCAGGTACAGATATTTGGCCAAAGGTCAAATCTTACGAATTTCCAGAATATTATAATCTGAATAACCTTCAAGTGATCCCGATGTCAGAGAATAGGGAATCAAGGGAGGATGAGATTGTGGCATATATGGATGGATCTCGAATGGAAATGGGTACTGGTTGTGCATTTACTATTTGTATAAAAGATGAATTTGTTTACGATGAGAAAATTAACTTGCGAAAATTAAACTCTATTTATCAAGCAGAGTTGGTTGCAATTAGAGAAGCAGTAAATTGTTTTATACAGTTAGAATATAATAAAATCTTACTAATGACCGACAGTCTTTCATCGTTGCATGCACTTAGCAGGATCGTTCCATCTAATCCTGTTATATTAGATATATTTAATAGTTTGCTTGAATATCCTGATAAAATTTTTACGCTCACTTGGATTAAAGTCCATGTGGGTCATGCTGGAAACGAGCGGGCGGATTCACTTGCAAAGGCTGCAACACAAATACAAGAGGCAGATATATCTTTGGCTATACCATATCCAAGATCCATTATGGATAATTATATAAAGATACAATTACTAAAAGAATGGCAGCAAAACTGGAATGTTTCTGAAAAGGGCAGAGACACATATCGCTATTTGAATAAGGTAAACAGAGATTTCATCAGCAGCAGTAAAATTATAACGTATTTTCTGTCAGGGCACGGAAGTTTTCCGGTGTTCCTTAAGAAGATAAGAAAAAGAACGTCGGATAGATGTGATTGTGGCGAGTTGGGATCCGTGACACATTATCTTTTTGGACGATGGCCTTTAATTCCATATTTCTTCAATTTTGATAGAAACAAATCTCTTCGTGAAAATACGATAAGTGTTCTTTTAAAAAAAAGAAAACTATAGAAAATTATGTGATATATATAATGAACTGAACAAAATGTTTTCATTTATTAAGTATAAATTTTAGGATCTTGTTTCTTGAAGTTTATTACAATTGGTAGTTGCTTGTCTGTTACGTATCCTGAACACTTGATTTTAGCTGTTGAGTAGAATTATAAGATATATTTTGTTTATTTATCAGATGCTTCATCATGAACTCTTATTTTATCTTGAATACTTGATTTGTTTATTATCGGAAAATTCATCATGAACTCTTATTTTATCCTGAACACTGACTTTAGTTGCTGATTTGAATAATAAGTGATATTTTTTTTTTATTTATCAGAAGATTCATCATGAACTCTTATTTTAAAATATCCAGTCTATATGCATCATGAACAGTGTTTTTAAATATGTTGATCCCTTTATTAACAGTTCATGTTATCTATCATCAGAACAATTATTTTAGAGGATACATTGCTGTGGTGATGGAATATGGTATTGATCTATATTTGCGTATTAAGAACCTATAATTGAGTTATATCATTTTACTAATTTCTGGTAACTTCGAATATATGTTAAAAAAAATTTTTTTTTACTTCCTGGATACAGTTTTTGACTTGTGCCTTAAGTGTGTGTTGTGGTTTCCAGAATTAACATTTTGGTATGAGAACTGGTACTGACTCTGCTAATCTGCATTACTTGTGTTGCTGTCTCAGTGTGCAGTCCTATAAAAGACATTTATCTATGTAATTTTCTTTGATATTGAAGGCCCTGTTTACTGTACTGTTAAAATTTCATTAGTTTTAGTTAGTTTTATTATAGGCTAGTTAGACCTTTGTAACTTTAATGGTCTTTAAAGTTGTTTTTATTTATAAATTTATAGTTAGTATATGTTAATGGACTTGTGGTGATACTCTGGTACTTAAATCCTGTTAATTTATTGCTTTTTATTTTTTTTCTGCATTGTTGTATTCAGTATGCTCTGTGAACAATGTTCATTATTTGTTCGTTGATTCCAGGCCCGTTACGGGGAGAGGTTTTGCTGTATGTAGGTCGGAAACTTCTGCAGGAGATTTTATCACCTCTGCCTCACGGTTGGTGCTCCTGCAGGTGATTTAGTTCGATTTAGTCCTGTGTGATGTTACATAAAAAAATGCATTTTTATAGTAATGATTGAAAAGTTTCCCAACGATTGCAAATAATTTTTCTTATATTTTCTATTTTCTATATAATAAGATTTCATACTTTTTTTTAAAGCTATGATTTTTTTAATTTATATGTTAACTACAGATAAAGTTAATTATCTTCATAGCTTCATGATCTAAAAAGTATTTTAAGATTTTAAATGGCCTTTTAAATGAATAATAAATTAAAGAAAAGTATACTATTAAATTATTTTTAAACATAAAATTTCTAAATTTTCTTAACATTTATTTGAAACTTTAATTTTTGCTTTTTTATTTGGATTGCATTCTCTAAATATGCAATAATTAGAAGTGAAAACATGTATCATCAAATTGATGGAGAAAGCGAAAATTCGTTAAAAAAACCTGTATGTTAAATAAAAAAAAATCGAAATTAGTTGCAGAAAACAAATCTAGATCTTCACCAATTCAACAACTCACCAAGTTAGCTTTCCCTTCAATCACTAAGCTATATTTGTAGAGACAAACAGAAAAAAAAAATCTTTTAGTATTAAATATTGGTTGTTTTGTCTCCAACTGTCTTTATATCTTCTTGTTTCCTTTTTGGTAATTTATAGACGTGGTTTAATGCGATGTTGAAAAAGCCAGTTTTATCCAACGCGTTGCAATTTCTTAAATTTAATACTGCATTAAAAAAATGAGTTTCATTGTACTATTCTCTGTATCAATTCTTTTACCTTTTAAATTGTGAGGGTAACTTAAGTGGCATATCCAGCATAACAAACATTCATATTCTAATAACTTTGCAAAAATTAGTAATTTTGAAATTTTCTATGGGATCTTTTAAGAAAATTTTTAATTTGATGCTTATTTCTATGCAGAATGTGGTATATCTGCAATATGTTGAAATGATCCACTTTAGTATTATTTGAAAATGTGAAAATGTTTTTGAGTATCTGTATAACTAATCATATAAAACAATAGTAATACTGTCTATCAGTATATAAATTCATTTATAAAAATCTCTTATGGTATATCAATTAAATGTTATGAAATAATTTTGTTTCCTGTTAAACGCTACATGAAAAATCAGCTATTCACAACATGCGTCCGTAGATCGGTATTTGGATATTTTACGTATCTATTTCTTTTGAGCAATTAACAAACGCATGATATAAGAAATATTGAAATCTCCTTGCACCAGCCTTGTATTTCACCCCCTACATGGCAGAAAATGAGAGGCGTAATTTTCAGAGAGTGTTCAACACTTATTTTGGTTGATTGCGGGGTTGATTGTTTTAGTAGGTCAAGAAACTGTCGGTCACGTCTTAAGAATTACCTTATTAAGTTTATATGCTGTGAAAATATAAGGAACAAGGAAAACAGAAAACTTTTAAAAACACATAATTTACATCGTAAAAGGAATTTTAAATCACGTTGATTTTCTAACAGTGTTTTTCATAATATACAGTCATCAATAAAAATGTATTTTCTCTTACGTAGAAAATAGGGTATCGCATTAAAATTACTCACCTTCTAAGTGTTCTAATACGTATTATTGTTTTCGTATCTATACATATATGCTTTGTAGGTAAATTCTCCTTTTCCACAGGACCACTTTAGTAGCGTAGGATAATCATACAAAAGGCTCTATACACCTACGTATTAACTGGCGAGTGAAACGTTTTCAAACTCTAACAAGTAAAGGTACTGTAGTCTGTGGCGGTGAATTTCAATTTTTATAGCTCATTCGATTCGTCTCATCGAGCTTAGTAATGTTATAGCTCGCATATCGGCTATTGAATTTTTATAATGACAGGTCAAAGTTCAAAATTTCGATCAGTGAAAAACAGATGCCTTCAAAGAAATAAGTGCTATTTAAGTTTACTAATTGTTTTTACAGTGCCATACATTGGCAATAAGTATTATAAGATTATATTATTGCTGTTAGTATAAGAATGTGTAATTGCAGATAAAATATTCGTATGCTACTTGACAGTTAGGATCCCTACAGACTAGTGTTTTAAAATTCCAGAAATAAAGCAGAGCAGTTTTGAATGCATCGTCCAGTCAGCTGAAGAAGCCTTTGCTCGTTGTGCGCATTGTAATAAATATTTTTGTTTCACTCACTTCTTCGTAATGCACAATGTGTCAAAAATTGACTATCATCGATGCATATCAGCGTAAGAACAATAAATAAATTTAAATCTTGCTTATTTCTTTGACGGCAACTGGTTTTCAATGAACGAAATTTTAAACTTTGACCCGGACCCCTGTCATTATCAAAACTCAATAGCCGATATGCGCGGTAGTAAATTACTTATCTCGATGAGATGAATCCAATGAACTATAAAAATCGAAATTCGTCGCCACAGACTATAGTAACTTTACTTGTAAGGTTGGCCACGTAACAATAAAGTTTTTGAACTGCTGGATAGTCTAATAAACATAAGCAATTTAGAAATGGAGTACTTCGCTAAGAATGAAAAATATTTATGTATGAGTAAGTATGAATCATAACTATGTCTGGGAAAATATGCAAAAAATTATCTTTGCCAAATGTGCTATAATTCGCAAAATACAAAATTTACGTTTTTGAAAATAAAAAAAATGTGAATTTAAAATTATTTATAGTACAAAAGTGAGACAAACTACTCGCTATCAGTTTTACAGAATGTACTCATTTTGAACAGCAGTTTTTTATTTCAATTTCTTTCTCATTGAGCAAGTATATTGTGGGATGCATGATTTGCTTTACAAATTGAAATCCAACTTTGAAAAATTAATATAGTTCAAGAGACTCAAATTAGCTGCAGAAAAAAGTGAGAAGTATTGTTTTATTTTTTAATTTAAAATGCAATAAATTATTTAAAACGGACTTTTTAATATAGATAAACGAAACACAAATAGATATACAAAATAGTGTGGATACTAGGGCTGGATTATTTATCAATATATCGGTCAAATATTGATATTTTTTAAATATCGCAATAACAATATTTAAACTCTGACTCAACCGATATATCCCAATAACAATAATATTCATGTTTTGTTTTACGATCACCGCGAAATCGAGCCCCGAAAAACAGCGACAAATATCCCGTACCAATATGTCCTTCAATCCTTTTTTCATTTGATCCATCTATTTATTCACTATCCTGCTTCATCAACAACGGAAAATTACCTCCGCTGATTATTTATCTATCATATATCAAAGTAAGGAATATTCCAATATATCCCAATACGTTGTTCAGTCTTTAAAAACCACAAATTCTACTGTTCGTTACAGATAAATACTGAATAACACTTTCGCCACTGAATAACAATAATCGCTCGGTCCTTGTTTGGCTGCTGTGATTGGTCCAGACTTATTCCGATAACTCTGAGCTTTTGATATGTCATGACGAAAAAGATGAGCGTTGATTATTGCGTAGTATTGATAATGCTTTATTTATAGAGTGAGGTTTCTTGGATTCGGAAGTAATTTATATCTGAGCTTAAAATGAGTGTATCGAATTGGATAGATTCGGTCTTTTTTGGTTGCCCCGTTCGTAAAAAAGGTACTTTAAATACATTGAAAATTTTTACATTGAATTTCACTAGATTATCGAAATTTAACTTATTGCTTATTCTAGTGGATTTTATTAGTAAATTAAATTTCTGAACGGATGTCTATCAGTTATTCAGCAAAGAATACTTTTTTTTTTCAATGAGAGATACATTAAATATTTTAAACAATGTTAGATAATAATTAACGCAAAAAAATGAAACAAAAATTACATGGTTGCCATGATTAAATTTTGTAGTAAATCGTAAGTTTCTCAAAATATGAGATATTTTTTTTATTTATTAAATTCATATTTTTAGTCATCCAAGGTAATCCTTTGCTAAATTAAAAAAAGTCCTTCCGGTCTGTACCGGGAGGAAAAGGTAGCTTTCCTATATCTTCGTTTTAAAATTTTAGCTAATGTTACACGAAAACAGCAAGTTAAAATGCAAAGAAAACGTTTACAAAAGATTTGTTAATACTGAATTTGAATAAGAAATTCGCCAAATTATTGAGCAATAGCCAAATTGGCTTCATTTATGAAGACTTATTTTGGTCGCCAAATTTGGCGATATTTCGCCAAATGTCGCCAAGTTTGACGAGAATTTGGCGCTAACGGATATGAATATATAGTTTTATGCGTATGATTGGGAAAATTATTACAACAATGAAAATTTTTGTAATGAATATATCAATAAAATCAATATATCAATATATCAATAAAAAGTATGTTCTATGAGCAAATATATATAAAATTTTTAATTCGTTGCTTTCAACTAGGTTTTGTGTTTAAATTGTTGATACCATATCATTTATCTTAAAATAGCAAATGCTTTTGCTCTCTCTATCCCCCCCTCCCCTTTAAGTTAGTATCGCGATATATCAGCAATATCAATATTAACTTGTTGATATATTGCGATATTAAATTTCTGATATCGTCCAGCCCTAGTGGATACATCCAGAAAAATATCTTTATTAATATAGGTTTTCGTTAGCACGCAATAAAGACGTCATGAATAAAGACGCTGTCTTGTTTCAAAATGTCAGCCACCCTAGAATTTCAAACTGCTCTATCTCAGCCATTTTTTAAGATAGCTAAAGAAGATACCAAAAAATGTTCTGGAATCCTCGTATCAAGGCCTAACACTTAATTAAAAAATAAATTTGAATTTTTAACTTTTTTGTATATTTATTTTAGTTTTAAATTTTTAAGTGGCCGCCATCTTGAAACAAAATGGCGGACCAAGCTGGCCAACGAACTCGGTCGAGACATTGGTGCGCTTAATACACACAATTAGTTTCATCAAAATTGATTTATAAATATGAGCGTTATCGTATGACATATGTCAGATATATATATATATATATGGATATATCTATATATATAAATCAGCATTTGAACGGAGGGTGGTTTTGGGGTCTGGGGGTCATGATCGGTGAAAATATTTCGAAATTTTCCGGAACTGCTTTCCTCCGAACGGCTGCAATAGGTAGATTTATACTTTTTTGTATTGAAAGCTACCTAATAACTATAATGATAATTGATAAAATGAAGTTTTTGAGGATGGACTGATTTCTTTATGCCAAGATTAAACGAAGGATATATGACGAAAGGATCATGATGTATGGGTGGTTTGACCCGGACCCATTTCGTGTACAGAATAAACGAAATCAGACTCCCCCCCCCCCCCAAGTAAAATAAAGTTTGGTATTAATAAACAAATAATTAAAGTATATGAAACGAAAATTCTATACATTTTTATGTGGACAACTTTGAATTTCATTTTATTACTTGTGTTTTTTAATCATATATTAATCATATCATAGTGGTGAAAATGAAACTTAAAAAAAATATATATATATTTTAATAGAATAAAATGAGAAGAATATGAGATATACTATCTTTAAAGAAAAGCTTTATGAAAGTAATGGTAATGCAAATAGTTATTAAACAATTAGTTTATTTCCTTTAAAATATTTTATTTTAAAAAACGTAAAAAATAAAAAGTATGTTCTATGAGCAAATATATATAAAATTTTTAATTCGTTGCTTTCAACTAGGTTTTGTGTTTAAATTGTTGATACCATATCATTTATCTTAAAATAGCAAATGCTTTTGCTCTCTCTATCCCCCCCTCCCCTTTAAGTTAGTATCGCGATATATCAGCAATATCAATATTAACTTGTTGATATATTGCGATATTAAATTTCTGATATCGTCCAGCCCTAGTGGATACATCCAGAAAAATATCTTTATTAATATAGGTTTTCGTTAGCACGCAATAAAGACGTCATGAATCAGTATAGGTATTTATTTATACAAATTATGTATGTTGTTTTACGGTATATTACATCATTCCTGATGGAATATATTCTACAAGATGTTGTTGACATGTTAGGGAATTTTATTGGCACTAAACAAAATCTTCAAAAGAGACCACAGTGCCGCAATGGTGTTGAGTTCAGTGAACACTATCAACGAAAAAGAATTGATAATAAAATGTTTTTATTAGGTCTGTTCTGAAGCGAAGCGAAAACAAATGTGCCCGTAGTTTGTGCTTAGTGTGTCTAAGCCTGGTGCCGACCTTGGGTCAATGGACTGTACGGACAGTCTTCCTTGTAACACACCTTAAGGGCTTAACAACTAAAATGAGTTAAATGAATAAACTGTTATTGTCCTGAAAGTCATCATTACCTGCAGCAAGAGTGCCCAACCTCCTTACCGCGGATCATAGAGCCAAAAATATTTTAGAATAGAATAATTTGTCTAATTTAAAAAAAGAGAGGTTTCAATTAAATAAGAAGATTATTATTCAGAAATTGTGGTGACAAACGACTTTTAGGCAAAAAGATTGGACAAGCCTGCAGAAATAAATGTTCGTATTATTTTATGAATATGGTGGAATACCCAATACTAACATTGCGATAGATCAGAGTAATTTTCAGTTAAGAAAATGGACAACGCGTTCTGTGAATCTTTTCCTTCAAAATTGCTTCTTGAAGGCATCCACCATGTAGCAATATTGCCGAAATTGGACGATGCTTTACAGAAAATTCCGATCTCAGTTATAAATAAAATTACATTATGTAGAACTGACAAGGAAGGTCTCCTTAAAGCGCATACTCAGAAAAATTGAAAAAAAAATGCTAATGAAGTTACTCATGTATGTGATGAAGGATCAGTCAAATTTAGCTGCGGAATCTCAGTAGAAATTCTGCAAAAAAATAAAAACTTTCCAGTATTTGGCGGAAAAAGACGCGATTTGGCTTAGCAACATTTTTTGCTCGCCAAACGCAAACGATCGTTTGCATTTTGAAATTGCTTGCAAAATTATTATTCGAGTGCGCAATACGTAAGGAATTTAAACTCAAACTATGAAATAGTTTATTATTTTTTCTATAATATATACAATCTGCGTGTTGTTGCAGTTATTTAATTTTACAACGGCTTCTCTGGTTATACAAGTAATTTTTAAATGTATTTTAAAAGGAAAAGGCCGATGATTCGTGATGCATTTCCATATAGAAGAAGTCGTTGTTTCGATAGCAACAATACTTTATTAAACAATTTAAATATTGTTTTAAATCGTAGAATACGATCGTTAAATTTCATTATATATACATATAAATGTGTATACAAAATTGTAGCTATAAAAATTTACATGTAAGTTAAACTTACATAAACAAGTTCAGCAAAAAAAGTCTTTCCTTGAAGATTATTTGTCATAACAGCGTATTTTTTTAAATTTCATTCCGTCTCCAACCAGTGATAAATCGCCAAATAAACGAAATTTTCATAATTTTTTACGGACGTTATATCGAGGTTCCGCAGAATTTTTTTTATAGTCGTATATACACTCATGAGAAGAACATTCTGTAATTTTTTCAAAATTTTCTGAGTATGCGCTTATGGAGACCTTAATTGTGAGTGCGCAGAGTTAACGGAGTGAGCATACACAATTAGTACTTAATTTATCTTCAGAATAGACAATATTTGTCAAACATGTGAAATGATTAAGTAAAACTCACAATTCAAGTATAAATAAGTTTGTTTTATGAATATATTACATTTTCAAAAATATCTTCCAAGTAAGGTAGACCTCTTAAATTAATCCAAATAGTCAAAAGATTATAATGTGAATTTATATTAATAATTCATTTAAATTTAAATATTTTATTACAAAATAGCGGCACAGAAAAACAATAAATATTTTTTCAGCAATAACAAGTAAAAGGATAGAAAAATACCACTGTTCAAGAAAAAACTCAGATAAAAGAAATGTTTTTACAAATATTTACCTTTTGATAGATGTATTTTCTATATTACTTCAGTTAGATATTTACGTTTCGTTTTGTATTGTTTCCTTGAGTCACTACTGAAACCCTCAGAATGAAGAGTTTGCTTTTTTTTCATTTATTTCTTCTTTCTATAACGTGTATTAAGTACGTAAGAAAAGCCGTGAAAAATTGCCTTTCGGCAGTATACATAAAGCCTCTTTTCTCTAAATATTTCGTAAACTACTTTTTAGACAACGATAACATGAATATGTTTACATATACATATATGCATATATATATATATATATATATTTGTCTTTTGCAATTTTTTTACAGATTTTTGTTTTATGTTAAAATCGAAAATGTCTCCAATCATATACAGGGTGCGGCAAAAAAAAACGATCATCAATGTTTCTGTTGTTCTAACACGATTGTTTGAAACTGTTTGATTTTAGTTTTTTTAATTGGGTAGCCCATGTTTTTCTGTAATAGTATGTCCATTACATAATGTTTAATGTTTTTTTATAAATTATTTTCAGATGTCCAACTAACGTACACAATTTTTGGCGTTACATAGACTGAAAAAGCACAACTGTGAGATAGCTCGAACTCTCGGCATCGACCTACCCACTGTGTCCCGGACAATCAAACAATACAAGGAGCTGGGCCATGGTGGCCTCCATCCAGGAAGCGGCAGAAAGCGCACCGTCAGAACCGACAACAACCGAAAACTGGTTCGAGAGCGGCTTAGGCGAAATTCGAACGTCTCGATACGAAAAATCGCCCGTGATACTGAAATCAGCGGCTCGGCGAATAGCCAAAGAGGATCCCCATTTAACGCACATACAAACTCCTCACCGTCAATAACAAGCGCGTACGACTCGAAAGATGCAACCGACTTCTTCGTCGACACCCACCTCTCGACTGGGACCGCATCCTCTTCGCGGATGAGAAGTTGTTCACCGTTGAACAAACTCACAATCACCAAAACGACAGAAGCTGGTCCGTCGAGGTACCCGGCAGCTCGGCCGTTGTCGAACGCCGGCAAAATCCTCACTCCGTGATGGATTGCGGTGGAATTTGCGCCAGTGGCAAGACTCCACTCGTTTTCGCGGACCAAGAGTTCAAAATCAATCAAGAAGTGTACCGACGCGACATTTTGGTACTTCCGTGCTACTTATCGCGGTACTTGTCGCGGTACTTCCGTGGGCCCAGCAGCACTTGAAGCATGCGAAATGGACGTTTCAATAGCACTCAGCCCCGGCTCACAAGGCAAAAGTGACTCAGGACTGGCGCAGAAGCCATTTTCCGGACTTCATCTCGTCTGCAGAATGGCCGCCTTAGTCACCAGATCTGAATCCGATGGACTACAGCATGAGGTCCCTTTTGCAGACCAGGGCCTGTGCTGCCCCATAAATGTTTTGGAGTCTCTGAAAAACTCGCTGCGCCGGGAATGGGACCGATAGTCACCGGAGGAAGTGCGTGCCGTGGTCAAAAATTTTCAGAAGTATTTGCAGCTCTGCAAACGCGCACAAGGAGGCCATTTTGAAACGATTTGAATATCTTATAACTGTGGTTGTTCTTTATTGTTTTTCGTTAATAAAATCCATATATTTAAAGCAGTTTAGTAATTCTGTCAAATATATTCCATCGAAATTCGACCCAATACGCATGTATTTGGGAGTGTTTAATTTACGAAGCCATCGATCGTTCAGGCAAGAAGCTTAGATTACATTATGAGGTATTTTTTCATTTTATCTTTATTTATTTTGTTTTGTTTAGTTGATGAACATAGAAACATAATCATGATTGAGTTTCTTGGATGCTGTTTGTATAGCATAGAAAATCATTTCTCTCGCTTTCGTGAACACAAAATTAGAGATATACATTCTGGTGTATTTTTTTCTTCTTTTTATGTCGTATGTATATTGCAAATTAAAATTTTTTAAACCTAAAAGTAATGGTCGAGATTTTATTAGGATTTTTTTTGAAGGGGTTTATTTTTACTTTGAAAACCTGAATGTTTTAATAGTTACATTCGGCAGTAAAATATCGAAAAGTTTTGATTATATAAAACAGTTTGAAAATGATTGCCACGTTTTTGTTGTTGTTTATTGATTTTTGCTTACATCATGTGCTAATTTCCAAAATAATTTACAGAGCCAGTGTGTAAGTGGCCATATGAATTAGTTAAAATACAGCAGAATGTAAATGATTTTCTGTACGATACAAACAGCATCCAAAGGATTCAATCATGAACACATGTTCATCAACTCAATAAACCAAACTGAAAAAATACCTGATAGTAGTTATCCAAACTAAAAAAAAAAAAAAAAAAAAAAAAAAAAAACTATTTTTGACTTCAGGAGAAATAAAAAAGGTTATTTAGTTTTTTTTTCGTTAATATTTTTTCCACTTCCCCATATACTATCAGTTTCATAAGAAACCCCTATGAAAACATATATTTTACACTTTACTGAATGTTTTCATTTTCATTCAAACATCAAACTCAGTTTAAAGTTATAGTAGAGTGTAAAATGTATATTTTCATTAAGATTTGTTATTGAATTAATTTTGCTTCATAAACAATTCTTGAATGTTTTGATTTATTATTGCTTTCATTATTGGGCGATGACGATTTCATTTTATACTAGATTGCATCTCCGTTCTTGGGCGATACTTATGAAACTCATAATTTATCTCAAAATGGTGATTTTATTGACTTTGTGCTTACAAATTAAAATGGTATCATGTTAATATACATCTTTGCCCAAAAATGCGACAAACAAAATGTAAAATGTGTATTTTCATTAAGATTTGTTATTGAATTTTGCTTCATAAACAATTCTTGAATGTTTTGATTTATTATTGTTTTCATTATTGGGCGATGACGATTTCATTTTATACCAGATTCCATCTCCGTTCTTGGGCGATACTTATGAAACTCATCATTTGTCACAAAATGGTGATTTTTTTGACTTTGTGCTTACAAATCAAAATGGTATCTTGATAATATACATCTTTGCCCAAGAATGCGACAGAAAAAAACTATTTTTGATTTTAGGAAAACTTAAAAAGTTTTTTTTTTTTTTTTTTTTTTAAGAAATCTCTATGAAAACATATATTTTACACTTTATTGAATGTTTTCATTTCTTAATTGAAACATCAAACTCAGTTTAAAGTTATAGTAGAGTGTAAAATGTATATTTTCATTAAGATTTGTTATTGAATAAATTTTGCTTCATAAACAATTCTTGAATGTTTTGATTTATTATTGCTGTCATTATTGGGCGATGACGATTTCATTTTATACCAGATTGCATCTCCGTTCTTGGGCGATACTTATTAAACTCATAATTTGTCACAAAATGGTGATTTTATTGACTTTGTGCTTACAAATCAAAATAGTATCTTGATAATATACATCTTTGCCCAAGAATGCGACAAAAAAACTATTTTTTATTTTAGGAGAACTTAAAGAGGTTATTTATTTTTTTAGTTTTTTTTTTGCTCGGTTAATCTTTTTTTGCCACTTCCCCATATACTGTCAGTTTCATAAGAAATCTCTATGAAAACATATATTTTACACTTTATTGAATGTTTTCATTTCTTAATTGAAACATCAAACTCAGTTTAAAGTTACAGTAGAATGTAAAATGTATATTTTCATTACGGTTTGTTATTGAATTAATTTTGTTTCATAAACAACTAGATGGAACCCGTCAAAATTTGATGGCAAACAACTTGATAAAGCCATAAAAATAAAATTCATCGTGCTTTAAAATGTTTGAAATTTTTGCAGAATAATTGAATTAAATAAAACACCCACCTTGAATTAAAGCTAGGTTGGGGACCAGCAATTGGATGAGTAGTGAGTACTTTTCCATCTATTGATCCAATAACCATTTTGCCATAGGGTATCCAAATATAGTATGTGTGATATAGGTCAAAATTAGCACTCGCTAGATATAATGATTATGAGCCATGATTTTTCTGTTATTGGGCGAGATTCATGTTTTTTCAGCAATTCTTTGACGAAATTCGTGTATTTTCAGCGATCCTTTGAAGAATTTCGCATTTTTTTCGCGATCCTTAACGAAATTTGCATCTTCCAGCGATTCTTTGATAAAATACATTTTATTCCGCCATTTTTAGATAAAATTTAGTAAAAAAACGTGATCTTTAGGTGAAATTTCCTTTTTTGCGGTTCTTTGACAAAATTTGCTTATCTTTCACGATCCTTTTGCATAATTAACGGTATTTCTGTTGTCTTTTCTCGAAAGTCATGTTTCCCCATGATCCTTTGATGAAATTAGTGTTTTTTCCTTAATGATTCGACGAAATCTGTGATTTTTTTCCCCCGCGAAGATTGGTTAGATGTTTTTGGTCTGCAGGTGCCCTAAAAAGTCTGTGACGCCCGTTACTGCATCGCACACATTCTTCCATGGGGCATCGAACGAAGGAAATTCATCCTAAAGAATCATTATTTCATTCCTGACATTTCTGGAAAGAAACAACGTTCAACTCATTGGCTGAATTGTAAAGGGCGAAATGTGTCAAACATTAGCCGAAAGAAAGTGCGCAATTTCTTCGTTCATGGATAAAATCATGAAATTCATTAATCGATAGTCGATAAATTGCGAAATTCGTCAATCGATAGCAGAAAAATCGCAAAATTGATTAATCGACAGTGGAAAAATCGCAAAATTCATCAACTGGTTTCGGGGGAAAATTTTTTTTGAATATCGTCGAATGGCTTCGAGAAAAAAAATCACAATCCATCCATTTCGGGGAAAAAGTCGTGAAATTCGCCAAATGGTTTCGAAATTTGTCGAGCGACAGCAGAGAGAAAAATATTTTTCCATTCAATCATCGCAATTGGTGAGTGTGACTATTATGTTTGACCAGTGGTGGCAATAAAGTCCATTGCCAAATTTTCAGCATTACTCGCTGTTTGGCAAGTGCTAATTTTGTCCCATACTTCAAAACCCTTTTGACCATACCATCAGTGTGCAGGACAATTTTTCTTTTACTTGAAACCATTTGATGAATTTCTTGATTTTTTCATTATCGATTGACCAATTTTACTGCTATCGATTGTTGAATTTTGTAATTTATCAATTATTGATTAGCGAATTTCATGATTTTTTCCATGAACGTTTGACGAATTACGCAAAAAAATTAAGAATATCGTTAAATTGTCTTGGGTAAAAAAAAAATTAATATTGTCAAATGCCTTCGAGAAAAAAGTTACAAGTTGAAACGCCTGTGACCTCTTTTTCATGTTATGCATCTCTGGGGTCCTTCCCCCCACTCCCCTCCCCCAAGTGGGACCCTTTTCTAAATTTTCCACACACCCCTCATGTGATATATCGCTGGAAAAGTCTTTGACCGCTTACTCAAGTTATGCATCTCCGGGGTCCATCCCGCCACTCCACCCCCCTAAGGGGGGCACTTTTCTAAATTTTGTTGACACCCCTCATGTCATATATTGTTGGAAAGGTCTGTAACAGCTTAATCATATTATGCATCTCCGATGTCCATCTCCCCACTTTGCCCCCCCAAGGGATACTTTTCTAAATTTTGTTGACACCCCTCATGTCATATATTGTTGGAAAGGTCTGTGACTGCTTAATCATATTATGCATCTCCGATGTCCATCTCCCCGTTTTGCCCCCCCCCCCAAAGGGTACTTTCTAAATTTTGCACACAACCCTCATGTTATATATCATTGGAAAGGTCTGTGACCACGTAATCATATTATGCATCTCCAATGTCCATCTCCCCACCCCCCCCACAAGGGATACTTTCCTAATTTGGTTAACACCCCTCATGTCATATATTGTTGGAAAGGTCTGTGACTGCTTAATCATATTATGCATCCCCGATGTCCATCTCCCCACTTTGCCCCCCCCCCCCTCCCAAAGGGTACTTTCTAAATGGGTACTTTCTAAAAGGGTACTTTCTAAGGTCTGTGACTGCTTAATCATATTATGCATCTCCGATGTGCATCTCCCCACTTTGCCCCCGCAAATGGGTTATTTTAAATTTGGCACACAACCCTCATGTTATATATCATTGGAAAGGTCTGTGACCACTTATCATATTATGCATCTCCGATGCCCATCTCCCCACTTTGCCCCCCCAAGGGGTACTTTCTAAATTTTGCACATAACCTCATGTTATATATAATTGGAAAGGTCTGTGACCACTTAATCATATTATGCATCTCCCATGTCCATCCCCCCACTTTGATCTCCCAGGGGGCCCTTTTCTAAATTTTGCACACATCCCTCATGTGATATATCGATGGAAAGGTCTGTGACCGCTTAATCATATTATGCTCCCCACTATGAAATTTGTCAATTTAAAGCAACTATAAATTATATCTTTATGGTACTATCAAGTTGTTTGCCGTCACATTTTGACGGGTTCCATCTAGTTTGTATTTATTGCAAAATAAACATTTCATTGCAAAAAATCTCCATGATCGTTTTTTTGCCGCACCCTGTATAGAGTATATTTTTAAAACACATTGGGCGAAATGCAAATTTCTCCTTACTTTATTCATGAAATATGAGTCTCGATATATCCCACTGTTACTTAACAGGTAACATTTAAAAGGCAAACAGAAGCTAAAAGATGTTTAAAATGTTTAAAAACTCTCGTAGTACTTTTAAACGGCCACAACCGCCATTATCAGGAAACGAAAATCCTTACTGACTGCCGTCTTACGCATATGAACTCTGCACTGACATCTATCATATTATAAAATGCAATCAAAGACCACCTTCGCGCCATGCGATTCATTTCATAAATTCACACCATTTTGTCCATTGTAAAAACACCCCTTTTAGTTTTATTATAGTCTAGAATAATTTGTGGGTTTTTTTGCAATCTAGTATCAACATCATGAATATTTGTTCGCAATTGAACAGCATTATCGAATCATATAACTCGTAATATACTTGTGAATCTAGTGCGACTCATAATGTCACAAAACATCTGTCTTCCACTTTTCATACTCGAAAGTTCACATATTTATTCATTTTTTGATTTATAAACTCCGATAAGTAATAACAGTCCAATGAATATTTTTAGTTCTATAATATCAAACGGTTGGCACTTGTTATCATATACTTTGTTTCTTTCGACATTTGTCCATTTTATTACGATCTCTTTAAGTCTTTTACGAAAGTAGAGAAGAAATTAAGATAAAAGTGATTCTACTTTACGTTTTTTTTTATAATTGTACCTTCTGAGTTCTTTCACTAAATCACAATATTTGTAATGCATCCAGAATCATACGAAAAAACAATTCTGTTAAAATTATCAAAATTTTAGTGAGATTATTTACAAATAGTAAAGATAATTAAAACTATTTCAAAACATAAAAATTCAAACGAAATCTCTCATTTTCGTAAAACTATTTAAAAATTAGATAAAACAAGTTTTTTCTAAAGCATTAATGCAGTCTTAAAATAGATATACGTCTTTAAGAGTATTAATGCAGCCTTAAAATTATCCGAAAAAAATAACATAATTAAGACAGTTATCGTGTAACATTCCTCTGACGGTTTGTCATAGAAATATTGTAAGTTTAATGAATACACGGGAAGTAAGATAAAGCTCACAGTTTTATGTATGTCTATTTCGGAGAACTGAACAGTGAATCATATATTCTATTACGAGCAAAACTTGTGTGTGTGTATGTGGTTATATATACAGGGTGATTATACAAAAACTATCCCGATATATGAGCACCTAACTATTCACAGAAACTGAATGAAATTTTGGTTTAAAATATTTTGAGGTATGCGCTCAAGAATCATATTAAAGACAAAGTTAAATTCTAACAGTTACGGTTACAGTGACAAAATTTTGAAATTTTCAAATGGAAACACCTACTTCTTTTTATTGGAATGTGATCTTCAAAGTGAAAAACCATAAAAAGCGTTGAAAACCTGTAGTACGAAAATCGCCGGCGCTAGACAGACTAAGAAGAATAGTGAAAACAACCAATAAGGACAGAGAAGCAACAGAAAACAAAACATTTTATTGTATTTCATACATTTTCCATTTCACACACGACGACACTTTACATGCGGCAGATGGTGGATAGCACTGAACAATAAAATGTTTTACTTTCTGTCGCTTCTCTGTCCTTTATTGGTTGTTTTCACTTTTCTTCTTAGTCTGTCTAGCGCCGGCGATTTTCGTTCTACAGGTACCGTTCCAACGCTTTTTATGATTTTTCACTGTGAAGATCACATTCCAATAAAAAAAGTAGGTGTTGCATTTCAAATTTTCAAAATTTTGTCACTGTAACCATAACTGTTAGAATTTAACTGTTGTTTTTCACATGATTCTTGAGCGCATACCTCAAAATACTTTAGGCCAGAATTTCATTCAGTTTCTGTGAACGGTATGACAGTTAGGGGCTCATATATCGGGATAGTTTTTTATAATCACCCTGTATATATATATATGCAAAATTTATCTTAAAAATTACTCGAACGATTTCGACGAAATTTTGTATCCTACCGATTTGGGGCACCAGAAAACAATTGGGCTGGCTCACATGTTCCGGAACTTTCGATTAATGGGTCATTTTGGGGTCAACGCGGGTTTAGTTAATTTTATCTGAAAAACGGCTGTAACGATTTTGATTATATTTTGTATCCTTCAAGTTTCGGTCACGATAAAATCATTGGGCTAGGTCACATGTCCGTTAAAATTCGATTAGGGGGTCATTTCTTGAGTCACTGTGGGTCAAGCTAATTTTATCTAAAAAACGGCTCTGACTATTTACACTAATTTTTGCATCCTATAGTTTTCAGCCACAAGAAGACTGTTGGGCTAGGTCACACGTTCGAGAAAATTAGATTAGTGGGTCCTTTTGGTCTTGGGTCATTATGGGTCAAGCTAATTTTATCTTAAAAACGGCTCAGAGAATTTGAACTAAATTTAGTATCCTACAGTTTTAGGGAACGAAAGACTATTGTGCTAGGTCACATGTTTGATAAATTTCGATTAGTGAGTCATTTTCGTCACGGGGAATTATGGTCAAGCTATTTTCATCTTTAAAACAGGTCAGACGATTTGAACTAAATTTTGTATCCTGCGGTTTTTGGGCACGCGAAAATCATTGGGCTAGATCACATCGAGGGGCTATCATTGGGCTAGCCATCATTGGGATAGATCGAGAAAATCCGATTAGTGGGTCATTTTGGGTCACTGTGAGTCAAGCTAATTTTATCTAAAAATGGCTCAGACTATTTTGTCTAAATTTTATATCCTACGGGTTTCAGGCACGAAAAGACAATTGAGCTTGGTCACTTGTTTGAGAAAATTTGATTAGTGGGTCATTTTGGTCATGGGTCATGATATTTGAACTAAAAGCTAATTTTGACTGAGCATATCTCGGTCTTCACTGCTCGTTAATTTTATCTAACCTCTTTCATGCAATTTCACTCTGAGCACCAGGTCATGCATATGGTCAACTACCCACACTCAATTATTGGATTTCGAAGAAAATTTTTTAATAATGGTCAATAATTACAAAATATTTCCCTTAACGAATATATTATAGAAGGTATTTTCTTTTTACTTTGAAAATTCAGTATTAATTGTTCTGCTGGCGATGTCTGTAATTATTATATTTGAACGGCTAGATGAAACCCTTTCCGAAATCGCGTTCCATGTCTCACAACGTTTCTGCAATGGACAATATACACACACACACACACACACACACACATATATATATATATATATATATATATAATCTATGTTCATACATATTGCGTTTGTCTTTACTCGCCTTTTTTTTGTTATATCATCTTTGCACGGGTAATAGAGATTCTGTATGAATTCTGACATTATAATATTTTAAACACGATAGAATGTAAGGAATTTGTTCAAAAAGGCAATGTATTTTACAGGTTGGAATTGAATCGGGCATTTCAAAAACCACACAAATCACAGAATCAGAACATTTTAGAAATTAAAAAAGAACTGTACTATTCACAACTAAACGAATTTTTATGGATTTTGTTTGGGCTAATTATAGAGTTTGGACTTCAAAGTTTGTAAGTATCGAATAATTTTTATAATTTATTTATAATAAAAAGAAGAATAACAGAAAAAACTGTTCCTGACTTGCGTTGTTGTAGCAAGAAACATGGTTAGGTGGTATTTAAATTTGAACAAAACAGTCATATTACACGTATTTTTAATCTTGATTGATGAAGACAGCACCTATACAAGAACATTTTTATGTTTTAATATGGTATTGCGTGGAAATGGTAATATGGTAATGTAATATGGTTATCCGCATATAATCTGGGATTGCATGTGTTACGAATGCCTCCCTGGCGCTAGCCAGACGATTTTTTGTCTGATACCATTGACAACGGCTTTTTTTGTTTACTCTGATTTTGTTCTTTCGGTGAGATTATGTAACTTTGATTTTGAACCGATTATCGGTAATAATTTGAACTCTTAAATAAGAGTGATAAAATAATAATAACCTGTTAATCTGTAAATAAAATAGTTTGTTTTTTTAAGAAGATGTTTGTTCGATCTTAACTGCTGTATGCTTATATTTTAACGACGCTTGGTTTCTCGATTGATTTCATGAAAATAATTTTAGAAAGGCATTTGATATGAAAAGAACCTGCATTCTTACATAAAATAGCTTGCATCAGCATGCAAAAACTACTCAAGTCTCTGACTTATGTCGTGTTTGTAATGAATGAAAATTAGAAGGCATTGTTTGAAGATGAAGGCATACACAGATTTATGTTGTTAATACCCAGATTATGGTTCTATCTTTAAAGAAGCATATGCGACAAAAAAAAAAAAAAGAAAAATCATTTGGAAAAAAAACTTGATTTATGTAGTTTTTGAAATGACCGATTCAATTATTTATCTCCAAAAATGTAATTTTTACTTAGGTAAACCGAAATTATTTAGGAGTATGAGACAACCAGATTCGAGATCGGTTAAATTTTGTTAAATGCATCCATAACTTTTAAACAATAAATCGAAAAATTAAATATAATAAAATGAAAATACCAGCAATAATAAAGTATTTATACTATAGTGCTCATGTTTTATTTTGCGATAAATGGTAAGTTATAAACAGGTGTTTGACGTATTTTTTCTACAAAACTTGATAGGGCTTAAACAAACCTATCAATACATTTCTTACGTGAAAATTCCTTTTTTATATTTTTGAAGCCACAGTAAAATACGCTATATTACGTTTATACTAGTACCCCTAGATTTAATTCCTTTTATGATTTTCTTTAAAATTATGTTCTTTTTACTTTTCTAGCACCATTTAAAATGCAATTCTTGAAAATGTTCGTTTATTTTCATGATAATAAACATTCAAATTTTTAAACCTAAATTACAAAAATTGCTGCGCATCTCATAAACAACGAACTCGTAATATGTATCCTTACATTTAAAATACAAGCTACTGAGTGCTAAAATAATATTATGTATTTCTATTTATCAAAACTTTCAAGCAATTTTCAAAATCAAAGATTTGTACATTTTGCACTAGAAAGTTTTAAATTGTTTCCATCAAAATATGTTGCAAATAGTTTTCTCAAAATGAAGGCAAAAATCACCATAACTTCAGAAATAAACTTTAATTAATTTCTCTAAATTAAAAAGTTAAGGCAGAAGAATTTTATTTAAAAAACTTTCTATAAAAGCAGCGCGATAGGAACTATTTTTTAAATAGCGAAAAACTGTTTTGATATTCTGCGCCACATTACTTTTTAAATAATTTTAAGAAGTAGGCCGTGATATAAATATTTATATTAAAATATGCATTAATCCTGGAAAAAAATAAATAACCATGAAAGCAACATGATTTTAAAAATGAGCTTTTATCTATTGGGATAAAAATAATTTATTTTTAAATAACTTTCAAATGAATTATACTCCCAAAAGAACTCGACTTGGAGAATATTTTTATTTAAATGCAGTGAAGTCACTGTCTCTAAAGTAATTAAACAATATCTCAGTAGAAAATTGTTTTCTTTCTTGAATGACATTTTAGTTATTCAATCTTAAGTGCGATTTAATAAATTTTCTACACAATTCTAATATCAATGTAATCATATAATTACTTTAATGCACATTTAACCCCTTCGGCCCTGATTGTTTTTTCAATTTTGGGAAAAAATTACTGTTATGCTAACAAAATTAAAAATAGCTATCGGAATCACAGAAGTTAGGGTTTAATGAAAGTTAACGAAAGCGTTCTTTACCAAAACCTCACAAATGTAGTTATTTTGCGTGTTTTTCATATAACAGGAAGAATTTTTGAAGACGTTTGGAAAATGTGGTATTACAACTAAATTAAACAAGCATAAAAATTTAGTAATATTTTTTATCTTTTATCACAAATTACCAATTCGGAAAAAGATTCCCAAATTTTAATTTAAAGAGTGAAACGTATGTTTTAATTAAAAGAAATGCCAACGGCTTGCTAATAATTATGAAAATTATTATTATTATTACTATTATTACTAAATGCTAAACATAAGTGAAGTCATGGTAGGAAATGTAGAGATTCATACTATCGCTATTAGGTGCTGGAATTAATAAAAATAATGTTTAAGACAAAATAATACTCAATAAAAGATATGTCCTATTAGTAGGACGCCAGGGCAGAAGGGGTTAAAATAAAAACTAGTCGGATGTGCCAATTCCAAAACTTTCTTCTATCTGCCATACAGGTTTCACATACACCAAAAACGAATCAGCATCAATTTATGTTTAGGTCTAACAGAATCTCTGTTCTTGAGATATTGCTATCGTGAAAATCGTGAAAAAGGTAGCATAGATGCACCACCTGTTGGCCGATTTACATCACAAACTAATGAGCAACAAGGTCGAATTGAATCTATAACAAGGTCTAACTGAATCTAAAGTTTGATTAAATTCCGTGCATTAATAATTGAGATGGAGCGCCCAAATTTTTGTTGTCACATACAGACAGACTCACAGATAGACATTTCATAAAAACAGTCAAATCGTCTTCAGAACCTCTTAAAACGTATAAAGTCGTCGAAAACCGGAAGTTGAAAATTTTCATGAATCCAAAATTTTTTCTTATAAAGATGGAAGGTGTTTGAGATTATTTGCTGATAGGTCTTGTTAATATTCTAGAATTAACTGCAGTTTTTAATGAAGCAACGCGTTTTGAAGAAATGTGAGTGTTCTATGTCAAAATCCTGTTGAAAACATTTCGAGTTACACCTTATTCATCGTTGCGCGATTTGTATGTGCAAAGAAAAAAATGTAATGAAATTAGAAATCAAAAGACACAATCACGCAATTTTATTTTTTACTGAGTCCATTAGAAATTTTTTTAAACAATGTAATTTTTTTTTTTTTACACTGAAGGTTTTTAATGCAGAAGCTGGTTTATATCTACCTGTTGTCTTCTTTAACGATGATTGTTGTTTTATTGAGGTTTCGGTTATGTGAGTAACTCTTAAACGCTCCAAAATAATGCAAACTCTCACGTTAGTTGTGGCATGCGCGCCAGAATTGGTATGTTCAAAAAGATTGCAGGCACATATGAAAATGATTGTTTATTGGATAGGATAAAAAGAAAATGCAGAATAGAAAACTATTAAGAACATAAAATGGCCATCCTTACTTTTGGTTATTCAAAAACACTCGCAAATACTACATTCAGTATTTACTCCTGAAAATATAGTTGTGATAACTTGCGTTCGTACTACAACTCGTTTGAAAATAATTTTAATGATGATTATAACATAAATTGACCATCCTTATTTTTGGTTATTGAAAAACACTCGCAAATACTACATTCAGTATTTACTCCTGTAAATATAGTTGTGATAACTTGCGTTCGTACTATAACTCGTCCAAAAATAATTTTAATGATGATTATAACATAAATTGACCCTCCTTACTTTTGGTTATTCAAAAACACTCGCAAATGCTACATTCAGTATTTACTCCTGAATATACAGTTGTGATAACTTTCGTTTGTACTATAACTCGTCCGAAAATAAATTTATAAAACGTAAATTTAAGTAACAAAATGAATCACAAATGTACATAGGCCGATATGCCACAAAAATTGTTACAAAATATAAACCTGATAGAAGTAGACAATCTAATGAGTATCATTATGAGTAATATTTAAAGTACAATATCTAATGAGTATAGGAAAAGATTGATTAATTCGTGGAATTGGAAAATAACGATGTGTAAAGATTCCATTGTAATGAAATTTATGTGAATTTTAAAACTTATATGAGTGAAAATCGGCATAAATTTTCTTTTGTAATCCACATTACAAAGAAACATTGTTAGAAAGGTATTGTTTAAGAAAATTTGGCTCGTGTTTCTAACACGTTTGACTAATCTGTCGTAGATACTCGGGTTAGAGTAAAAATATTTTTAGTGTTTTTTAGAGTAAAGAACATATAATTGATATGTGACAGGATCATAATTATATCTATTACTGGAGTGCTTGTCTCCCGCGCATGTCATACGCGCGATCAAACCAAGTCTTATACTCAAACGTTTGTTTATATTAAATTCGAAAATACAATTAGAATCATATTAAAATAACAAATAATTGGTCATAAACAATAAGGAATTTTTTATGATGAACTTGAAAGAACTGTAAATGCTACAAAGATCATTTTTGGTACACCGTAAAAATAGTACAACATCCACAGTAGTAGTAGAAGAGTTTACTAAAGTTAATTGTAACCTCTTCATTACTGAGACATCCTGAAAGTTTCCCATCATTTCAGAAGCCATTGGGAGAAGAGCCAGTCATGAATCACATAACAAAATTGGTTTTTGATGATTAAAGAAACGGTTTTGGATTAAAATTTATCCTTTCTTACTGGAAATTTTTGAAAAGATGCTTCTTTTAGTTTCGGAAATGTATTCTTTTGTGAGGTTTCTAATTGGTTCCTCTCGTAACGGATACTGCAGATCAGAAAAGAACAGTCTCCAGAATAGCGCGTAGTTATGAAGTCATCATTGAATTTTCTTAAGTGTTTCCTCTACATCAGAGTATGCTCAAGTATTTTTTACAATAAATAAATGTTGATTTATGTGACATGACTTTACAGTCAACGTTCACAACAAAGTTCCCCTAACGTTCTTGAAAATCCATATTTTAAATGCTATAAAAAATGAGAAAAAATATTTATATTGTTAAGATTATATTATATTATATGTTATGCAGCTATTCGTGATGGCGCATCAGTAAAAAAGGGATTCCATTGAGCTCGCACGTTATCGGTGTTAAACGTCCGATATCACAGTTTCCATCCTTCTAGGATGGTTTTACATTTAATTAATTTCGATAGATGGCTGCTGGACATTCTATATTTATTGCGGTAAAGTGTAGTTTTTTGTCTGTAGGTTTTTGAGAAAGTGTACATCCCAAGAAAAATTCAAAAACATCCCCAAGTTGTTCGAAAGTAGTACAAATACTGCCATCGCTTCCAGAGGCTAGTTGAATGTTTGTGGAATGGTTCCTAATGCACATTGTTAGTTTAATTCTTAACAAAATTGAAGCATCAACGGTTCTCATTAGTCACTTCGTTGGCTTCCCTCATTAGCGTTTATATTTTTAAACTCTCCCTTGTTACCGTTTTCTGATTACATTGCTGATGTTTACATGTCCTATCTGTAAAATCCCATAACCCAATGTATGCGATAAAAGAATCTATAGACTCCGATAATAATTTCTCGATCGTCGTCTGTCTCTTCTAGCGTTACCTAGATCCTTTCAATAGCTGTCTTATCAGCAAAATTAAATTTTATTAAAAATGTTTACATTTATTTATTTTGTAAGTACAATATTATCGCATCAAAAGTATTCTTACACAATGTGGCCTTTAATACAGCTATTTTGTATAAGGATATCATGAGTAGATTAAATTAAAATTTAAGTATCATAAGTGGCATTAATGGTCTTAAAATGTTTTCATCATATTTAGTATTATAAAGGATAATCGAAGGTGGTGTGTATGGGGATGTTTTGGCCGGGGAGGCGCGCGGTCTTGTCCAGCCTGGTTCCACTATCACACTTGCAGATGCGAACGCTGTGGCCAGATGTGGACTTATAAATTTACCCTCTAGGGGGCCTTTAATCACTGACTTTGATTTCCCTAGAAATGTGGCAACTGCTCTGGCTGGATTGAGAACAAATCACTATGTGGGAGTGAAGGTCCTTCCTGATGGGACAAGAGCCTATGTTTATTGCAGGGGCTGCCCGGGGGCTCGGCTCGCACCGGGACGCATCTTCAAGTGTACATCCATTGCCGCAGATATCTTAAAACTCGGCTGGTTACCGCTGATGGATCCACTTCGGGAGATTCTTTACAGCCCTGGGGCGCCGGGGGCTGGCGGCGAAGTTCCGCCGGACCTTTGACAGTATCTGAGGCTTTCTTTCTTCACATTTTGCATATCCATGGACACGACAACAACAACAGCAACAAATAATAATGTATGATAAAATGATAATTTCAGAATAAAAAATCTACGAATATTTAATTATCTGCTGAGCATTAATATTATCTATATAAATCAGTATTAGCTCGGCTTTTAGATTTTCCAAACTGTTATAAAGAAAGAATAATATAACAAAGTCTACTGCTACTACATTTTGAAGATATATTATTCACCAGTCAAAACTATTAAAATGCAAATGCTTAAAAAGTAAGATTTATTTGTAATCTATCAAATCAACTCTTTAAAATACTGTAGAAATTTGGGAATATTTGCCACCTTTAATTGTTAACGATGGAAACGTTTCTAAATTCTAGTAATATATTTTTAAACGCAGATTTATATGGATTAGCGATACACATTTTATATTAGAAAACATATGACATTTTAGCTTAATCTGATCCTGAACAAATCTACGAGATCCTCGAAAGTTGTTGAATGTGTCTGAGATTTATTCTGGTATAAATAACAAGTAAAATTCTTTAGTTTCATTACTTCTTTATGAGAACACTATAAAGAATTTCTTTACAGATATATATAGTAAAGATTAAATTAGTCCTTCTGTAAAATTGAGAACTTTATAACATAATAGGATTGATCCTGTACCTAAGGAAGAATTCTCGGGAATCTACCGAATTCCAGTAACTAAGGAAACAAATAAAAAGGGTTAGAAATGTTATAAAGTAAAAGACTATATAGGTATGACCTTAAAGAATTTCAAAACACGTTTGAAAGAACGTATTACAGATATTAAATTCCATAGAGCTAATACTGCACTTTCAAGACTAAAACAATAAAAATCAATCAAAAAACAATTTCATCAAGCTAAAAAAATTAAACATACTTCAACCTATTATGAATCAATAATTAATTAATCCATAGAGGTTTCACGTAAAAAAGATAAAGCATGCAATAATTCATTATCCTTTAATATTCCCAAATTATGTTATATACTCATAAGAATTGATCAAGTTGAAATGTGATTATCACATCCCCCTACACTGTTGGTATGTTTTAATGGTTTGTTCTGTTCTACAGCAGTTAAACGATGTATTTCACTGGATTTTGTCATTGTGTATTTGCGTTCGTTTGTAACCCTGAAGATGAGCAAGTGTTTGATCGAAAGCGCTCGATTTTATATAAAATAATGTTTTGTATATAAAGCATAATCTTTTAAACACCTTCAGTAAAGATTTTTAAAAAGGATATACATGTTTTTAGAGCATTTATGTAGTTTTTAGCTCACGGGCTATCAAAGCCTGGGAGCTAATGTGCCCGCCCGTTCTGTATGTATGTACGTATGTACGTATGTTCGTAACGCGATAACTCTTGATAGAAATATCCGTTTTGCTTCAAATTTTGTTTATAGGTTTATTGTGATAAGGCGCTTCCCTGATTAGTTTTGGGGTTTCATTGGTTAAGGATAAAAAAGGGAACGGGGGGCTAATCCCCCCTTAATTTAGATAAATGGGTTTTTCATGCAAAATTATCCTATTTGCTTCAAATTTTGTATATAAATTCTTTGTGATAAGGCGATTCCCTGATTAGTTTGAGGGTTCATTGATTAACTATAAAAAAGGGAACGGGGCAGCCCCCCATTAAGTTAGATAAATTGGTTTTTCATGCAGAATTATCTGATTTCCTTCAAATTTTGTGTATAGGTTCATGTTGATAAGGCGCTTCCCTGGTTAGTTTTGGTGGTTCAATGGTTAAGTATAAAAGGGGGAACAAGGGGGGTAATACCCCCTTAATTTATTATCGATTTCTTTATTTTTTGAGGACATTATTATTTGAAATAAAAGTATAATATAAAATTAATGTGAATAGCCTGTGAGCTCAATGCCATCAGTTTAACTGGGCGCTTTTCTTTTTATTAGTTATTTATTTATATTAATGAATCCATAGACTATTTAATAAATAATAAATATAGTGTAACATTTTAAAAGTTTAACATGATTTATTTGTAACAATTTTACAAAGAAAAAAATACATTAACATTTAAATAAAGTGAAAGGAAACGAAGACTATTTGAAGGTGTAACCTATTATTTCTGAAAAAATTCATTTTTAGTAAAATCTTACATAGCTGGTTCAATTCTTCAAATTTTAACTAACATAAACTACTATTTTTTTGTGCCTGTTACTCCTGGGTGTGTGCCAAAGCATTTTGCTTTAATATTTTAAGTAAGAAAACTACTTTTATTAAAAATAATTAAGAATGAAAACCTTTATATTATTCAGTGTGGTAATATGAGTGATGTATTTATTTCATATGCATATTTCAATGACTACATGTAAAACAAAAAATAAGAATAATGCCTAAATGAATTTTCGAGTAAGCAATTATTTTAACGGGCCTGTGTGCATATTATATAATAAAGTATAAAATTTTCTGTTTTGATTTAAATCTGGGCAAAGACGTTTAAAACTCATTAAGTTCGGTAATAATTTTGTTCTGTACAATGTTTGGTATTTTTCTCGGGAAGAATAAAAATGATAGAATTGAAATGTGAATATAATAAAATAGTTATTGGGAGTAAAATTATATGAATCCAGTTTTGTAATAAACACGCTCATTAACAAGTAAAAGGAAAATTTTTACTCATAATAATTATGGAATATCCTTTACATTTAAGGCACTCTCACAGACTGATTTTGTTAGAAATCCGAAAACAAAATACAGTGGACTCTCTCTATTCTGAACACTCATGGGACCGACCAAAAATGTTCAGATTATGGGGTGTTCATTATAGAGGGAGATGGGGAAATGCATTACTACTACTACTATGTATTAAGTTTATAGACTGTATAGAATACTTAGCCTGGTTAACCATGCAAGTTACCGAGATGGAGGTGCTGAACTTAGAAACTATTAAAAAAGTTAATTAAAAAAATGTAATTAAAAAAAGTAAGTTAAAATGTTATATTAAAATTTTTTACAAAATATACAATTACATACTTACAATGCATTACTTGAAAACATAATCGGTGCATTACTTAAAAAAGTGAGTATATTTAGTCTGTTTTTGCATAGTGTATGCTCGTGCAGTGTACATGTTATCTAGTTGTTTAAGAAGTGGAAAGGCTTCCGGGTGATGTTCAGCCACATAGCTCAACAGGTCTTGAATCCCTTGGCCATATTGCTTGAAGGCAATCGTACTTCTTGTTTCATCGGTCTCTTCTGGTTCTGCTTCGTCTTCACTACCCTCTTCCTCTTCAACGATGTTGTCGCAAACAGAAAGGCTTCCGTCGGCTTTGAGATAAGCTCCAGGCTCAATTTCAGTATGAAGCTCTTGAAGAATTGACCTCAATCACAGCTGTTGCTTCTTGGTCCTCTGTCCTTGATTGCTCGGAGACCACTGACCAGGCCCCTGCCTACCAGGATTCTGCCTAGTTTAACGGGTTGAGGTGCCTGGAGAGCGGGGCAAAAATCGCCTGATCGCCGCATAGGGAGATCCACTCAGACAAGTATCTGGGTCGGCTAGTAGTTATTCAAAGCCGATATTTTCTGGGTAGTGCTGGACTGAATTATTAATTCTGAGACTTGACACCGCACACCACATACTCGTCATACTTGGGTGAATGGGGCTGGATGTTTTTGTGTCTAAACTTTTGTACGTCTCTTAGCATTAGATGGGGACAATTTTGAGGGAATTTTAAGAAATCAGTTAGCATTTTGAAAGAGTTAGCCAATTGCTAAGTCGTACCGGGGAAAATAATTTTGTGCCGAAATGCAAGGCAGACGAATCGCTGCAGCGGATGACGGGAGATCGTCTTTCTACCGTGCCCCACCGAGGAAAAACTGGCTCCGTGGGCTGTCCCATTGGAGCGGGTCCGGTAGCTTGTGCGGACATTGTCCTATTTGCACCTAATAAAGAGGCGATCTGTCAAAAAAGAATAAAAGGAATGGGGGGTGAAAACTTAAAGAAAAAAAAAATGGGGAATGCTCCCGGTCCCCACCGATTGAGGCCCACTGTCGCGGGACCCAATCCGCAGCTCCGGGACCATTTGGGGAACCTGAAAGGGAATTTATTAGTACATGTTATTAACAGTTAAAGTTAACATTAAAATTAAAATTAAGAATTTAAATTAGATTAAATTAAGCTATAATAGGTTAAATTACATTAAGACGAATTAAATTAAACCAAGAAAAATAAACAAATTAAATTAAAACAAACTTAAACTTAAACTTAAATTAAATTAATAAGTTTCTGACTTACTGTAGTTGTACCCTTTCATTGGCGTCATCTTCTTCGATCTTCGTTCTTCTTTTTTACTCTTTTTTTTTTTTTTTCCTTTTCCTTTATCTTTTGTGTACACTCCAGCCCCCACGAGGTGCCGGGGGCTTAAGATAGCTTTTTGTTGTGTCATTGTGCATACCTTGCTGATCCGTGATGACATGAGTCGTGCAAGCAACCTAGGTTGCGGGGCACCTGTGTAGGGCCGTGGAAGCAGCTGATGGTATGCGACTACCGCACACCTCTGATGGGCCGAGGGCTGGAGTATACAAATTTTTATATTTTTTATTTTTTAATGGACAAACACGAGGACGGACAAGCTGTGCCGGGGGCATATGAGCTTCTTACTGTGTCGTAGTACGACTACCGCACACTGCAATTGGGACAAACACAAAACAAGGACAATTTTATAATTTTTTTGGTGGCTTCAGCGAACCTTGGCCCTTTTTTTACATACATATACACATAAACATATAAACATTAAACATATAAACGTTATACCGTCATGACTGACATTTGGGACCCCGTGCCAACTGCTGGAACTTTGTGTATGTGGGGACTATTGTGTTTGTATATTTTGGTTTCTTAATGTGGTTATGCTATCACAGTTTTCCTGGAGCCACCTGATTACTACCTTAGCTTTGTTTTGTGTGTGTTTGTTTTTCCCTAGTTGTGTGTGCCAGAGTTTTTCATTATTGGGTGTTATCTGTACCAGGTGGTGTGCTTGGGTGAGTGGGCATTCTAGTAGATAATGTTTTGGCGATCCCACCATTCCACATTCGCAGTCCGGTGTTTCCGCCTTGTTGAACCTGTGTAAGTATTCTGGAAATGCTCCATGTGCTGTGTACATCTGTGAGAGTAGAAAGTCGCTGATTGGTCTGTTTTTATCTACTTTTGGGAAGTACTTGTATGTCTCTCTTCCCGTATCCCCGTAGTCCCATTCGAACTGCCATTGTTTTATTGTCAGATCCTTAAGAGTTCGTTTTAGTTTTGATATTGGCTTCTTTAGAAAATACGTGCTGTCTTTGGTTAAGTTTATTGCTGCAGCCTTGGCTAGCAAATCGGCTTCCTCGTTTCCTTGGATGCCGACGTGCGCCTTTACCCAGCTGATTTTAAAACTATTGTTCGAGTTTCTAATTGTGTTTTGTATTGTATCTATAGTTGTATTTGTGTTAAACGGTTTGCTTAGAGATTCAATCGCTGAGCGGCAGTCCGAACGTATACTGTAGCCCTCACCCTGCGTGTTGCCCCATTCTGCTGTTTTTTGAATTGCCAGTAGTTCGGCCTGGAAGACGCTATTGCTGCTCCTTAAAGGCACTGACCATGTCTTAATCTTTTGATTGTTTTTATATGCTACAAAGGCCGATCCTGTAGCCCCTGATTCCAATTTAGATCCGTCTGTGTATATTACTATGTCTTGCATGTTATGTCCTATCCTTGGTTCAACCGTGTTCGCTGGGTGATTTTGCCATATGTTTATTTTTTTGTCGTAGTCGTTGTGGTTTAACGTCGTGTTATGTATTGTGACATTTTGCCTAAGTCTTGATATTGTGCCGTATGCTGCTTCATATTGGACTTTGAGGTGAATTGGAATCAGGCCCGAGAGTACCAAAAGTGCCGAGGTGGGTGCCGTTCTATAGGCTCTGACTATGGCCAGTGCGAAGTGTCTTTGGCAACTTGACAGAATTTCTATACTTCTTTTGTTGAGGCTATGTCCCCAAATTGGTGCTGCGTATGTTAGCGTCTTTTCCACTACTGTTGTGTACCAGATCTTGAGTATATTTGGTTTTATTCCCCATCCCTTGGCTGTCATATGTGCGAGTTTTTTGAAGTTTGTTCTGACCTTACTTGTTTGTGCTTGGCAGTGTGGTATCCAGTTGAGGTTTTTATGTAATGTCACTCCTAGATATTTTATTTGTTCTTTAACGTTGAGGACCTGGCCGTTTAGTTCGATTCCCTCTATTATATTTGTATTCTGTGTCGGTAGGTTTCTTGTGTGCAGTTGAGGTTTAGTAGTTCTGTTTTTTCCTTATTTAATGTTAAACTATTTCCCTCTATCCAGTCATTAAATTCCTTGAGTATTCTATTTGCTAGTCTTCTTAATTTTTCTTTTGTTCTACCTTTTAAAATAATAATGAAATCGTCTGCAAAAGCCTGTATTCTAACGTGTTTACCCCAGTATTTTTTTAGTGCTGTTTCTGCAATCAGTAGCCATAGGAGCGGGCCAAGGCAACTTCCCTGAGGGCAACCGCCAAATGTCTGTTTTGTTATTTTAATCCCGTTTTCCTCTAGTGAAACGTATCTGTTTTGTAGGAAGCTCATCACCCAATTTACCAAGTAATCTGGGCAGGGAGAGTCTTTTAAGTTATTTATCAGTGTTGGCCAGCGTATGTTGTCAAAGGCCCCTTTAATGTCCATGGCTATGAGAAGTGTTTGGTAATTTTTAATTTTATCTTCTTGTATTGTTTTTAATAGGTTGTTTAATGCGTGTTCTGTTGATATTCCTTGCTTAAATCCATACTGTTTGTCACTCCAGTAGTTATTTATGTGTAAATGATGGTTTATTCTGCCATGTATGATTCGTTCTAACATTTTCCCTAGTGCTGGTAGTAAGCAGATTGGTCTGTAATTTTTTGGGTTTGTTGGATCTTTACCTGGTTTTTGGAATAGAACTACTATGCCTAACTTGAATGATTTGGGGAAATACTCCAAGCGAAGGCAGGTGTTAAGGAGTGTCAATAAGAGTTGCGGTGCTGCATTATTTATTCTTTTTATTAAGTTGTAGTCTATGAAATCGAAGCCTGGGGCTTTGTTTTGTTTTATGTTTCTAATTATTCTATTTAGCTATGCCTTCGATACAACCGGTGGATTTGGGTTCTTTTTACTATCTGTTTTGGTCAGGGTATGTGGTATATCTTTGTCTGTTATATATAAGTTTTCTAAGAAGTGAGTAAGCGTGTCCTTGATAGTTATTGATTTGTTAGGGGGGAGCACATTTACTAATTTAACCGGGCCGGATCTTTTGTCACTTGCGTTCTTGTATTGTGAACCGTATGTTTCTGTTATTTTACTGCAATATTCTTTCCATGTCTTTGATTTGGTTTTATTGATTAGTTTTTTTAGTTTTGCCCTTTCCTTTTTAAATATTATATGTTGTTTTATTTTTAGTGTCTCGTCCTGTTGTTTCTGGTATTTCCTCCTGAGTGCCCTAACCTTGTTTCTTGCTGTTTTAATTTCGTCCGTCCACCACGGTGGGGCAGTGACCTCAGGTGTGCGTTTTTTCTTGTAACATGTGAAGGCTATTGTTGTGATTTCATTTTGTAATCTGAGGGTTACGTTATCTAGCTGGTCTTCTGTTTTGGCTTTTTGGAGTTCTTTGATGTATGCGTTTCTGATTTTCCTAATGTGTTTCTCAAATTTCGCATGTTTCCCTATTTTTGTTTGTAGTCCGTGTCTTTGATAGTCTATATTTTCGAAGTTTTTAAGTGTGAATTTAATGTATCTGTGGTCACTGAGTGAGACGTCATCACTGACATGCCAATCACTAATTTCATTTCCTAGTCTGACTGATGTTATTGTAAGGTCCGGCCAGCCTTTCAATTCCTTGACTGAGCCGTCCTTGTTTTTCCCTCGCATTGTTCTGAAAGAGGGTGGTGCATCCGGTGGGTTGTGGACGAACAGTGAGTGCTGCAGGAGGAAATCTGTCAGTTCCCGCCCCCTATGTTCTATGTCGTCGTATCCCCATGCTGTTGAGTGAGCGTTGAAATCCCCCACTAGCAACACCTCTCCTTCCGCCTTTTGAAGTGCATCTTCGATTTCTTTTAGGACTTCAGAAAAGTCTGCCAGTGGCGGTGCGTATGTGTTTATGATGGTAAAAGTTTTATCTCTATTGTCTAGTTTTATTGCTGTCGTGTAGTTTTTTGTTAGAATCGTTATGGGTTTTGTGCCTAATCTGGTTATGATCGCTGGTTTATTGTTGTCTGTTTTGGTTATGTTCCAGTTTTCTGGTTTAAAGCCTGTTATGTATCCTGTTTTTTTGTTTTGGTGGTAATCCTGAAGTAGTGCTATCTGTATTTTATTTGCTGCGACATAACCCGCTAATGTGTCTGTGGCTCTACTGCCAACGTGTAAGTTTATCTGTATTAAGCTTAGTGTGTCTTTTTGGTTTATTTGCGTGTTATTTGTCCCATCGCCTGATTGTGTATTTTGTAGGGTATCCATTGTGTTGTTTTGACTGTGTTTGGCGCTCTGTGAGCGCGTAATTCTGCTAGTATTGTTAGGGTGCATGGTGCCTTCGTCGTTCTGACTCTTGTTTGCTTCTGTGTTCTAGGTCCTGACGTGAGTATGTCACTAACCTTAATTTACCACCACTGAAAGTGTTGATGGATACCCTTCCCTGTAACACTTCCTGTATTGTTGCTAGTGGCAATCCCTTGTCGGACTGAAGTTGCCGGATCTGCAGCAGATGTCTATATACCCAGCATGCACTCGAGTTGGCCGGGTGTTCTGTGTTCTTTTTGGTGCGAGCCAGGTCTTGTTTGTTTCGTTGTAGGCTGTACACGCTATACAGCAGGGACGCTTGTTACTGCACTCTGTGTACAGGTGGTCCCCCGCACAGTGAGAGCACCTCTGGGTTCCCATGCAACGCGCTGCCACATGATCGTACTCAAGACATTTGTGGCATCGCGTCACGCTAATAAACTGTTTTATGGGGCAGTCCCTGAGCCCCAGGCAGATCGTTCTCGCCCTTAGCAAGTAATCTGCCAGGGGTTCAGGGAGAAGGACCGGTTGGTGCCTTGCTCCCTCTCGGGAGGTCACCTGCCTATGCAGAGTGACCGCGTCCTCACTGTAATTGGGTCCCAGGCCTAGGGTCTTCCTAATTCTTTGCTTGATCTGTTCCTCTGTTACATGTTTTGGGACATGGAAGATCATAATCTTCTTTCTTCGGATGTTGCCGTTTCTGATCTTCATTAGCTCGTTGGCTTCCTTGTTGCCTCTGATTACTTCTTTGATTTTTGCAGCTTCCTTTTCATTTTCACATATTAGTTTTACTCCATTCCTTATTCTTTTTAATTTGTTGACCCCTTCATGGTGATCTTTGGTTGTCTCCGTTACTTGTCGTTCTATTTCTTCAACGTCCCCGTCTGTGGTTCCTTCGATAATCAGGGTGGAAGTGGCCGCCATAACTGCCTCCGCATACCCCCTTGGGGGTCTCGGTCGAGTCTCAGTGACCACCGCCTCCCCGATTGACTTACCTGTTGGCTCTGTCCCTTGCTTTGCTATGACGTCTTTCAGCGCTCCCTCCATAGCTTCTGCTCTGGCTTCTGATCTGTGTAGTTTTATCTCAAGTTCCATGATGCATTCAAACAGGATTCCCACTATTCTGTCAATTTCGTCCTTCGTTGTTACTGGGATTCTGGTGCTTTTGTGTTGCATTTTCTGGAGATAGAATAGTGCCTTCGTTCCTTTTTCCGCTTCTGGTGTTTGTTTTTTTCCTATGTCTACTTCTGCGCAGAAATCCAGTAGTTCTGATCTAAGGGTCTTTAATTCTTCGTTTTCAGCTTTGTTCTTCGTTTCGTCTTCAGTTGTTTCTTCTTCCAGTATTACGTCGTCGTCTTCTTTTGCATCTTCGTCTATGTCACTTGTGCTGTTTTCATTTTCTATTTGGGCTCTCTCGTCTCTCTTTATTTCTTCCTTATCTTGTGTCTTCTGCGTCCTTTTCTGTGGCCCCTCGAGTGCATCTTTGCTGCTGCTCGAACCGCTTCGGTCCGATCTTTTCGAGGGTGTAGCTTTTAACCCTATGGAAGTTAGCCCTGTTTTCTGAGATTTTATTTTGTCTTTGTTTGTGAATTGTGGTGGGCTGTTTTTAGGTTTGGCTGATTCCCGCGTCAACTTATTGTTTGCCATGTCGTGTCACGTTTTTGATTTAGTTTTGTGTTATCACTTTATCACTTTTCCTTTTTCACAATCGGATTCGCTATAGACTACGGGCCCGGGGCCCCCAGACGGAAATTGCATGGGTGTACCAAAAAGTTACATGAGAAGATTGGTGGGGGATAGGCTAATGAAGTTAAGAAGTTAAGGCCTCCGCCGAGGCTGGACTGGCTGACTGCATGGTGAGAGGAACATACGGGGGTTCCGAACCGGGCAATTGAATTACTTTGACAATTGTTGATTAACAGACATGATTGGTAGATTAGAAAGAACTTAACATGGTTATGTAATTACGTGTGCCTTATGAGCATTTAGAGAATAGAACAGAAAATTTTGCTGTCCTTGATTGCTCATTCTCACACGGGAAACCCAGTTTTGTAGAAGCATTTTTGGATGGTGTAGCGGGGTTGCTTCATTCCAAGCAATTGATATCCAATGGACAGCATCCATAACATTGACCTTCTTCGTTATTTCTGTTGCCGAATTTGCCTCCTCCATCACCACGGACATTTTCTTCAAAAAATGAAGTCGGTAGTTAGCTTTAAAGGTCTTGATTACTCCTTTTATCCAGTGGTTGAATTATAAAAGTACAGTTCGATGGAAGGAACTTCAGGCTCACGTTGCTTAGCTGCACATTTGTATGTGATCTGGCATATCTCTCTTCATCAGCACTCCAACCACTGTGAGAAAATTGTGAATGTCATCCAGGCTTTTCGATTTGATTTATAGTGCACAGGTAATGATGATATCTTTACATTTTTGAAGCATCGTGGTTTTTCACTTTATCCGATCACAAGTGGTTTGAGCTTCTCACCGGTTAAACTGACACAGAGCATGACGGTAAGTCTTTCTTTTGACATTTTTTTTGCCCACACATTTCTTGCTTCTTTGTGCTAAGGTTTTATTTGGAACAGCTCTGAAAAACAGGCCGATTTCGTCGGCATTGAAAATGTCAGCGGCATCGAAATCCTTCGTTATATCCGGAAGCTTTCCTTTCAATTCCTCCACAGTGTCGACATTCACGTCTGCAGCTTCACCATTGATTATTTTGAATTCGATGTTATGCCAACTTTTTAAGCGAGGCAGCCATCCTTCTGATGCCTTGAATTCCGTGATTTTCTCCTCTTCTGCAAAATCCAGAGCAATCTGCTTTAGCAGGGGTCCAGTGACAGGAAGAGTCTTCATTCTCATTTGGCAAAAAAAACTTCCAGACGTGATTGTTTATGTTCTCGTTTCCTGTTTTCTTTTCGAAAATTTTACACTTTGAGGAAGGTTCATTTTCTTCAAAAGCGGCTATAATTTCTTTCTGTTTCTTGCTGATGGCGTTGACTTGACCTACTGAAATTCCAAATTCAGATGCAATTTTTCTTTGGCTTACTTTTGATTTTAATTTTTGAACAACTTCGTATTTTTCCTGAAACTTCAGTTCTTTCCATTTTTTTTTCTTACTTATTTTTGACATATCTGCGTAAGTGTTGAAATTCTTTCCCTGCAACGATAGTAAAATAACGAAAAAATTTTACCTTTGCCAAGCAAAAGGTAAGAAAGAAACAGAAGCGATAATGCTGCCAACCAGGTATGCAGAAAAGAAACCATAATAATTTTAACCACTCCCTCTAACACCTGTTGTCTCTTATCTGTCATTGGAGGATGGTCATTTCTGTTGCGTAATCTTTCTATTTTTATCTTAGCTCGGGAGAGGGAAAATCACGTGACATGTTTTTTACATCATTTTTTCTTGTATCTCTGTGCATAAAAATTGATTGTTTTGATCATTTCATTTAATTTGATTATCATGATTTACCTTTTCTGAAATGGAAACAATTTCTTATCTGCACTTTTTTATTTATTAAACATATATAAAAATGTTCTAGTTAGTTGCGAACACGTACGGTGAAAACAAAAATATTCTTTCAATTTTTTTTTGTTTGTTTTGTTTTGTTATAATAAATGTTTTTTTTTTTGTTGTTGTTTTGTTAACTGAATATTTTATCTGAACTATTGAAACAAATTTCAGCATCGAGTAGATCTTAAAATCTAGAAATGATTTTGTTTCTTTATTTTTAAATCGAGAGTATTGAACCCTCTTATTCTCCTGCAACAATTTTTCGGAATTTTCATGATGCGGGAATTCCCCGTATTCCGACTGCAAACACACGTTCAGTTTACGGAGAGGCGGATTAGAATGGGGATCAAAAGTGGCGTTCATAATAGTGGGGTGTTCAGATTAGAGGGTGTTCAGAATACAGAGAGTTCATGTTTTGTTAAGTCTACGGAGTTTCGCCGGGACCATCAGAAAGTGTTCATAATACCGGGGTGTTCACATTAGAGAGTGTTCAGATTGAGAGAGTCCACTGTACTATGTACTAATGCTAATCAAGTATATATTATTAGTTATTTATATACAAAAAATATTTTACGAATTTTTACTTACGTAGAAACAAATAATAATAATAATAATAAACGTATCTCAAGGGCACTATAATATAGTTGAGTAATATGGAATGGTATGTTAAAAATGCAGAAAATTTATAGTACTTTAGCAAAAAACAGATTTTGTATTACAAAAGCGACATAAAAAAAATAAATTAAATAAAAGTAACATAAAATTCTTCTTGCATGTTATTGTTCTCATTGTATAGTCTATTAAATGTAGTAATAAATATTTTGTCTTTTTATATGGAGTAGTATAGACTCATGTCGATTATTATGTGATACTGATATTATATATAACCCGTCACCGCCAATTCAAAAAAAAAAAAAAAAAAAAAAAAAAACGCATGTTTATTGGAATGAATTACGAAAACAAATCAGTATCACACAAAGAATTGTTAGTATTTGGATGCTTATTGTGTTATACGTTAAAATTCTATGTAAATTTATTAAATAAATAAAACATATTAAAAAGTTACTCCCTGAAATTTACTTAATATTAAACATAATAATAATTCTCACCACGCGACATCAACGTCCGACTTTTGAGGGATACTCTGGGAAAGTTCTGTAGTAGCTTATTATTTAGCCGAATGGTGGTAGGAATGAAAACAATTTACAAAGACAAATCTTAGTATTACATATTACCAGAATATTCAAAGTTCTCTTATATATTCCCTGCGCTATAGCGTTATTTTTAGAAGTCGGTAAATAAACGGTTTTTATAGGGATTAAAAATTGTGTAATGAACTTTATTTAAAATGACATTTTATTTTTTAATCTATGCTATACGTATTTCTAACTATTGTTATACATTTGAAATTACGACGCTGTAGTTCTCTTTGTAAAATGATCAACCACACCCTGTTTTCTGTCTTCATTTCAAAATTTTCTCTGATATTCTTTCGGTTTTGTCGTTTTTACTACATAAAGGCTGAGGCTAAAATGTTTTCGAATATTTAACGGTTAAAAAAAACATTAATATTTTGAAAATCGTGAATATTGTAGTATTGGTCAGTCGTTTAGTAATAATCTGGCTGGCCAAAAGCAAAAAAAGTCACCATGCATATTCGTACGGGCAAATAGTTAATAGAGAATGATTTGTTAAGCTTTTTGTTAAATTGCATAATCTTGTGTGCGAAGCAAGCTTGAAAAAAGTGGAATCAGCGTGCGGTTGATCATTTTATACAAGCATGTTAACGTATATGTGGTCGCGGTAAACATGTTTCGGATTTCAAAAGAGGCCAAAATATTGGCTTGCATCAAGCACAGAAATGTTGTAAATAGATCAGTGAAATAACCGGTACAGATTTGCGGACTTTTCAACGTTTAATTAATTATTTGAAAGATGGAAAATTATCACAGACTTCACGGATAATGGGTGATCAAAATTCAATCCTAAATTATTGTGACAGCAGACCTGTAAAGCGATTAGTGAAATCAAATCGCAAGACGTCCACCTTGGAACTAAAATGATGTTTTACACTGAGAGTAAGAGCATTTGCAGTTGCACAATGGGACGATAAATCAAAGAATTAGGTTTGAACAGTTGTGTTCTAACAATGAAGTCACTTGTTAGTGACATCAACAATAAAGACTCCAATTTGGCAAGGAACAATACAATTAGACTGTTGAGCAGTGAGGAAAGATCATGTGGTCCGATAAGTCCATATTAATTCTCTTTCTAAACGATAGACATATTAGAGTAAGTAGGGAGGCACATGAAGCATTGGACCCTTCCTGCACTGTGCGAACTGTTCAAGCTTCAGGAGGAAATATTATGATCTGGGGATATTTTTGTTCGGCTGGACTCGGTGCAGCTACAAAATGATGTGTGCTGATTATGTGCAAGTAGTGAATGATCATTTGATTCCGACAATTGATTTCGTATTCCCAGAAGGCGAAGGTGTGTTTTAAGATTAGAATTTCAGAATTCATCGAGCCAAGAGAGTGAAAGATAAATTTTAGGAGCAAGAGTCATCATTTGCACACTTTAATTGGCCACTGCAAAGTCCTAATCTCAATCCAACTGAGAACATCTTAGACGTACTGAACAGAGATCTAAGGAGTTGTTCAACTCTTCCTTCATCCACCAAGCAACAGGGAGAATTGTTGATGACATTGTGGTAAAACATATGTGTGGGAATTGCGTTTACGCATATTAAGTCAATGCCAATACGGATGTGTTCCGTAATTCGGTCCAATGCAATACTGAAGATTGCGACTTTTTTTAGCCAGTCATATATACATATACCAAATATTTATAAAATAAATAAACTACATCTGTGTAATCTGTGCATAAAGAGGACTTACAATACCTCGAGCATAAATAAATCACACTGTACCTACATTACTTCTTTTAATACTGATTTTTCTGAATATTATATTGTAAATTATATCTAGACACACTATATCAGAGTACCTCATACTCTTCATATTCTGTATATCAAAAGCTATAACAGATTTACGTTCGTATTCAGAAAACAACGGAAAAATCAAAATAACATCAATCGGTTAAATACTATCAGTCTAAAAAAAAAAAAAAAAAAAAAAAAAAAAAAACTTTATTTCTTTATAACTGCGACTGGACACGTTTTTCGGTCATCTTAAATATAAAAAAAATTCTACTTATTCTAAAGAAGCGGAAGAGCGTTCGGATCTTACCTTTTTTTTCTTTTTAAATAATTCTTTACATATCCGATTCAATTTCTTTAAAATTATCAAAAAAATTGAAGCTCATGACAAAGCATTAAACTCAAGAACTGGTGTAATACCGAAAAAATTGCATACTTATATTCTTCTAAAGCGCTTAAAATTCTTATGTCTATTTCAAAATGGCAGCATATGTTACGTATTAGACAGGAATGCTAGTCATTGATATTACGCTTCCATAAAACAAGCTTTGTATGCCAGTAGATAAGCACAAATGAAAGTATCTGCCTATTACATTTTCTATCCTATATTTTTATTTATTTCTTACAGTATTATATTCTATAGATATAAATGTATCACTCATGAGAAGAAAACAAAATTAGACAACATTAAACTAGGACAATAGAACTCAATCAAGATGTCTAGGCAACTTACAAGTATTTGTATCTCATTAAATTTGCTAGTTTATTTATTTTTTATTTTTAAAGGAAAATAGAGTTTAATATTAAATACAAAATTCTATAACATTGAAGAAATGAATATTAGAATTTCTTTAACTGATTTAGTTCGATAATTCATTTAATTACAAAAAACATAATAGATCGAAATTGTAAAAAAATACCGTTTTCAAAACCTGAGCCGACAACACCTTTTCAGTCATAAAACAAAAATTTAAAATAGTATAAATCTAATTAGAGATAATAATTTTATAATGCATATAAGTCACCGTCTTAATCTTTGTTCTTTTTCATTACAGTAATTTACAGTACTTTTCCATTATTATTTATTTTTACTGTTAAATAAATAAATGTCTTAGACAGCTAAGTGAATTAGGATATTAATTTGTTTGAATAATTTTTTTGAGCAAGTGTAAATGAATTGATAAACGTTAAGCATGTACTAAGCGTACTAGCATGTTCTGCGACTAGGCAAAAACAATTCAATATTAAATGCTAAATATGTCCTCAGGCTATAATAATAAATGTAAAAGGAAAACGTTGTATTTTTAAAGTGAAAATATTCTCAAGAAATTGAAACACTGATTCATTTTGCCAATAATTTCTAACTATGTAGAATTATTTGTAGTTTTTGTTTTTCGCAAAAACTGTAATTACAAGATCTGGCACTGCCCCACGAAAGTTTAACTTCATTTAACAGCACTGATTCCCACAAGCAAGTTTTCCTATTATGCAAAAAAACCAACAATTCAGTATTAAATTATAACCACACCCTCAGGGTGTAATAATAGATTAAAAAGAGAAGATATTTATGTTTATTGTGCAAAGAATATCAAAAAATTACTCACATAAACAAATGCGTTAACGAATCTGTTTCACCTCGCACATGGATACCTCATTGAATGTTTACGAAAGTTTCATTTGAAAAAAAATGTAAAGGACCAATGTCTCATATTGAAACACTTTACGTCACAAACCTTTCAAAGTTTGCGTGATCAAATAATCGTAATTTATGGCAGAATTATCTGATTTTAATATATGCTATTGGCAAATATTTCAACTAAAGTTTTTTTATTGATAAAAAAAATTTTTTTTGTGTTAAAAACTACTTTTTCCCACAAACTACATTTATTTTAGCAATTTTTGAAACGTTTAAAATTTTGGAAAACACCCGTTATTAGATTTTGTTATTACGGTACATTGCATGCATCATTTTTATCATTGCATTACGCAAGATATAGCTACATTTATTTTATGAACTTTTGAAACATACACAATTTTACGACACACCCGATATTGGAATTTGTTGCTGCGATACATTTGAATGCATCATTTATATCATTGCGTTACGTAAAGTATAGAAATACCCATTTTATGATTTTTTGAAATGTTTTCAATTTTATGAGACCCTTTGTATTGGACATTTTGTTACAGTATATTGAACGTATCCATACGTTAAATAAAGTATTGCTACATCCATTCTATGAATTTTTGAAACGTTTAAAATTTTAGAAAACACCTGTTATTAGATTTTGTTATTACGGTACATTGCATGCATCATTTTTATCATTGAATTACGCAAGATATAGCTACATTTATTTTATGAACTTTTGAAACATACACAATTTTACGACACACCCGATATTGGAATTTTTTGTTACGATACATTTGAATGCATCATTTATATCATTGCGTTACTTAAAGTATAGATATACCCATTTTATGATTTTTTGAAATGTTTTCAATTTTATGAGACCCTTGGTATTGAATATTTTATTACAGTATATTGCACATATCCATACGTTACCTAAAGTATTGCTACATCCATTTTATGAAACTTTGAAACGTTTCCAATTTTATGAGGTTTCCGGTATTGGATATTTTATTACGGTGCATTGCATGCATTATTTTTATCATTGCATTGCGCAAGATATAGCTACATTTATTTTATGAACTTTTGAAACGTACACAATTTTACGACACACCCGATATTGGAATTTTTTGTTAGGATACATTTGAATGCATCATTTATATCATTGCGTTACGTAAAGTATAGAAATACCCATTTTATGATTTTTTGAAATGTTTTCAATTTTATGAGACCCTTGGTATTGAATATTTTATTACAGTATATTGCACATATCCATACGTTACCTAAAGTATTGCTACATCCATTTTATGAAACTTTGAAACGTTTCCAATTTTATGAGGTTTCCGGTATTGGATATTTTATAATGGTATATTGGATGCAACACTTTTATGTATAAGTTACGTAAAAAATAGTTACATCCATTTTATGAGTTTTTCAAACATTAAACAATCTTATGAAAAATCCAATATTGGATATTTTGTAATGAATTATTGAATGCCTCATATTTATCTACTGCGTTACATAAAATTGCCTTGGTTAGTAAATGTTAACACAAAGCATTGTTATGTGACAGCAGTAAAATCAAAACACTAAAGTAAAATGTTTCTTAATTTTTTACATTTCTAGATGGAGAAATTTAAAATACTCGGAAACGATTGAGAGTATATTTCAATACAATCAAAATTCATATAGTAAAAATATTACATTGTTTTAATGGTTCACTTGTGTGTCATTGACCAGATGTATTTTCTGTATCTCATCAATTCTGTATTCAATAGCCTTCACTTAATCATAAAGTTCGTTCAAAAATCGTTTAAAATTCTGACAAATCGAATTTAAAAATCTCCACGCTTTAAAATAAATTTTGATTCCATAGAAATAAATTATTTTCACACGTTAGATGCTAAAATGTTTTTCTGTAACATTGAAAAAAAAAGCATCATGTAGTTCACTACCTGATGCTGAAATCTTTTGAGTATTTTATAGTTTAGAGAGAAATTACTTCCTCTCAAAATTTCTTTTCTACCATTCTAGTTGCAATAATTTCTATATCGATATCTTGAAATGACAACGTTGTAATAGCTTCGACATCTGTCTTAAAAAAAAATGACATTTAACACCGATGTTTATTTCTATCCAGTCAGCACTTAAAATGAAAGAGTTTCAAAATTTAAGAACTTTCATAATGTTTTCTAGAATGCGCCATATAATGCTCGAAATGCATACAAAACTAAAAATTTAAAGTAACAAATACTTTCTCTTTATCAAAATTTGTCAATTAGAGTCTTCTCATTCTACGATAACTGCGAAAATTTCAAAACGCACACTGAGAAAGTCTTTGTCAATTACAAACTCTCTATTGATCCTATAAAGGTTTGAACAAGATGAAAGTTTTAATTTTATTATTTCAAAACTAAATAAATCTAAAACTAATTAATCATTTTTGTAAGTGACTGAATATCCGGAAATATTTTTTCAGACTCTCGAAATATTCGTTCAGATAAAAGGTACCGTAATTTCCGGCGTATAATCCGCAGCTCAAAGAGTCGTTTTTCGACCCAGAAATATTATTTTATAAAATGTAACTTAAAAGATCGCTGTAAATATTTAACTAAAATTATTGAATAAAATTTCTGGGTCGAAAAACGACTCTTTGAGCTGCGGATTATACGCCGGAAATTACGGTATATGAAATTTTTCGAAATTGTTTATTTTAAGAAGTGAATATAAAATCCAATAAAAAAACATAAATTTTGCATAAAGAATGAAGTCTATTGGATAATTTGTTGCAGAGATATTTGTAATAATATTTTACACACTCTTCGATTTTTCATGACCCTGTATTTCATTCAAATTTCAATTCAAAGATATATTTTAATTGGAAATGAGACGCTTAATCGTGATATATATATATATAATATTAAGGAAAATATTCCAGTTTTTTCCCGTCGCTCAACGCTGTATTGGACGTGCGGGTAATGATGATTTGCCCTTATTCCCAGGAGTACCAAGATCTCCGGATATTACGCCATGTGATTTTTTTTGTGTGTGGACTTATATCAACAATCTTTTTCGGATAATTAGTTGCCGAATAATTCGTTCTTGGATAATTAGTTGCCTAGATATTTGTAATGCTATTTACCACACTCTTCGATTTTTCATGACCCTGTATTTCATTCAAATTTCAATTCAAATATATATTTATTTGGAAATGAGACGCTTAATCCGACGCAGTAAACTATTAGTTAGTTTAGAGATTTCTAACAACATATTTTTAGAAAAAAAAAGTGATGTCCATGTGTCTCTGTGTGTTTCTGTGAACGCTCTATCTACCGAACAAATTGAGATAGAGACTTGAAATTTGGTATGTACTTAGTGTGTAATAATGTAAAGAAGGTTATTGAATTTCAGTAACCTGGATTATCCGGAACTATTTTTTTCGGACTCTCGAAATATTCGTTCTGATAAAAGGTATATAAAAATTTTCGAAATTGTTTATTTTAAGAAGTGAATATAAAAGACAATAAAAAAAAAAAACTCATGAATTTTGCATAAAGAATGAAGTCAATCGGAAAATTAGTTGCCGAGATGTTTGTAATCATATATTCCACACTCTTCGATTTTTCATGATCCTGTATTTCATTCAAATTTAATTTTAAAGATATATTTTAATTGGAAATAAGATGCTTAATCTGTCGCAGTAAACAGTTAGTTAATAAGATTATAATTTTTGGAGTTATAAGGATGTTTCTTTTACGCAATTTAGTAATAGAGAGCATTTAAAGTTTATGACGTCATCAAGCCAGGATTTAATCGAATTGCAATGCATTTTAAAAATAGTTTACACATGTTTTATTTTCATATTTTATATTATGCATATCATGATGGGTAAGTGTTACGGTGGCCCCCAATGACTAGTTTTCACGTATCACTTATTATAATATGTAGGAGAAAGTCGTATAAAACGGGGACGGCTGATCGAATGATGATGTTAGAATTCTAACTGATATGTGTTGACATCGTAAGATCTGACATCATATTATCATTCATGATTACAAATATGCCATTTTGAATTGTGATACTGACAGTTTTTATTGCTATATTGTTTTCCATAAAGTTTTGAAATTTTAGCTCGTTTTCTTTTCGATTTTCGTCGTGAACTGTATTGGAACTGATCAAGTCGGCATAATCCTATTTCAAGCCACCATTTGGCGCTTTTTAAAAATGTTGCCACATTGGCGATTTCTAAATTGTTTACTTACATTTATCATATTGTAAACCACAATAAGCAAGTGGTAAAATGTTGCCATTATTAATTTTTAAATAGTTACACATAGGAAAAGTAATGGATTTAGCGATAAAAAGTTACTGAAAAATAGATTGCAATTACACGAGAGTAACAATGTAACGAATGTAAAATTTTATTCATTCAAAACAATTTGGACAAAGGAATGATAATTTAAATACAGAATTATTAAATTAAACCATACACAGTTGATTTTTTTTAGATACTGCATTTATGTGTAAAATAAAATATTTTATTTGACAAATTTAATAAGATAGATATAAAAAAAATATGAGCAGTAAAAAACAACGTTTTTATGCACATTTCATCGATATCACATAAAAGTTAACGATTAATGTGAAGTTGAAAAAACAAAAATACACGAAATTCGTTAATGCCGCGATCACTGTACAGCACGTATGATCGCTTCGCGAACACAAAACCGTAAAAAAAAACATCACTGAATACAGCAACCTCGTCGTATCGGAATCCCAAGAAATACACGAGATTCGTTAATGCCGCGATCACTGTACCGCACGTATGATCGGTTCGCGAACATGAAACCGAAAAAAAACATCACTGGATACAGAAACCTCGTCGTATCGGAATCCCCAAAAATACACGACATTCGTGAATGCCGCGATCACTTACCGCATGTATGATCACTCCGCGAACATGAAACCGAAAAAAAATCACTGGATACAGCAAGCTCGTCGTATCGGAATCCCAAAAAATACACGAAATTCGTTAATGTCGTGATCAGTGCACCGCACGTATGATCGCTTCGCAAACATGAAACTGAAAAAAAAACTTCACTGGATACAGCAAACTCGTCATATCGGAATCCCAAAAAATACACGAAATTCGTTAATGCCGCAATCACTGTACCGCACGTATGATCGCTTCGCGAACATGAAACCGAAAAAACAACAACACTGGATACAACAACCTCGTCGTATCGAAATCCACAAAAAATACACGAAATTCGTTAATGCCGTGATCAGTGTACCGCACGTATGATCGCTCACTGGATACAGTAACCTCGTCGTATTGGAATCCCAAAAAAATACACGAAATTCGTTAATGCCACGATCACTATACCGCACGTGTGATCGCTTCGCGAACATGAAACCGAAAAAAAAAAACATCACTGGATACAGCAACCTCGTCGTATCGGAATCCCCAAAAATAGACGAAATTCGTTAATACTGTACCGCACGTATGATCGCTTCACGAACATGAAACCAAAAAATAAACATCTCTGGATGCAGCAACCTCATTGTATAGAGATCACAAAAATACACGAAATTTGTAAATGCGGCGATCACTGTACCGCATGTATGATTGCTTCGTAAACATGAGACTTCCATGAAAACTGCAATCAATTAATTTATACTGTTCTAAAGTAACAAGAGTAGTCACTCACATACATAAAAAAAGAAAAAAAATCAAGCTTTAAATAAAGAAGCAGATGATGAAATTTTTTCAATGCTTTTTTTTCTTTTAATATCATGACATAATCTTTTAATGACGTAAGTGTTATTTAACTGTATTAAAAAAAATGTTTTAAATAACTAATAAATCATTAAATATAATTAAAATACAAATAAACGTCGAATAAAGAATCACTTGATGACGTAACAAATACGTCATACGTAACAAACCGAGGCTAGCGAAAAAGAAAGGCTACCGCGGTGCTTTACGCGTATCTTTTTTTACAGACCGCGGGAATCACGTGAGGCTCGAATCCACCAATGCAGGTGTACGAAAAGAGCATCACGTCACTCTAGCGGTCTGTAAAAAAAGATAAGTGGAACGCACCGCGGTAGCCTGTCTTTTTCGTTAGCCTCGTAACAAACGCGTCATCACAAAAAATATCATTGCTCAGCCTTTCCAACAATAAAAGAGCTACATCTGGCTAACTATCGACGATTTGGCGCGATTTCGCCAAATGGTGGTCTCAAATAGAAACCAACCGATCAGGTCATGTTTGAACATTCAATTTTGTTAGGTGCAACAATGATTCTTCTAGATTTATGTTACATTTTGGCATATTGCTTGATAAATTATCTTACATCTATACAAGGTCACGTCATGTTTTTTAACATACGTCATTGTCTGCTAAAACGGAGAAATTAGTGGTACAGGGTACAAACACCACAGAATATGTTATTGTATGCTTTAATTTTCGGACGAAATTAGAGATATTATGTTTTTAATGATGTAAAAACGTTTATTTGTGGATAATGCTTGATTGTAAAAGTTAAAAAAGAATTCTGAAAAAGGGGAAAATGAGAAGAAGAGAATTTTATCTTCTTTTAAAGCAGAACTGGAAACTATAGAGCAGAAGAAAAAATTAAAAAATGAATAAGTAAAAAGGTCATTATTCAAGAAACGCAATGATCCTCCCACAATTCCTAACTCCCAAAAACTGAAGAAAAGGAAAATTGACAAATCAATGATATCATATGTTGAGAAAAAAAAATCATAAAGATGATACTTGCATCTTCTACAATGAACTGTACATAAATTCAAAGGACAAAGAAGGTTGGATTCAATGTTGCAGTTGTAGAAGTGCACATGTAGCCTGCTCAAGTGCTAAAGATGGAGATGATAATTTCCTATTTGACTTTAGAGATTGATTTTATTTTCGCTGTAGCAAGCTATTATTTGTAGAAAACAATAACAACAATGATACTTTAGTTTGTATTATATTTCTGTGTTCATAACTTTATTTTCTGTTGTCCAAATAAATTTGTGTAACGAAATTTCGCATTAAGCTTCAGCTTTATGTTATATCATACGAGTACCCCATTTTAACTAACCGATCGTCCAAAGCGGGGACATAGAACATTTTCCATTAAAATGTTTTTCCTGTCTAACCTAATGATTTTTTCTAACAAACAGTATTGAGATCTGATGGCCCAGGACTTACTCTAAAGGTGAAATAGCTAGCCCGATTTATTTCAGTTAAATATTTTTGTCGGTAGGCCAAAATACGTTAGCGTCCCCATTTTGGACAACTTTTCCCTATAATATTATATATAATATTTTATATAATATTATATATAATATTTTATATAATATTATATATAATATTATTATAAATAATATTTTGAAAATATGAATGTTGTAAAGTCCGTTCATTTATTTATGCTAACCCTGTATATACAAGCCAACAAGTTTTTTACATCGAAAACAGGATCAGAAAGCCTTCCTAATCGTGTGATGCTGACTTAACAAATTTTCGAATACCACTATTATCGAATAGTGGTATTCGATAAGGTGGTATTTTCCACCTTACGTAACCTTATGTAGTTACACAATTCTGTGATAGCACAAAGAGGGAGATAACTATATCCGAAACAGTAGTATTACAAAATAAGCTTTACTGCCAACGCTGCTTGTAAATGTATCCTTAAAGTTCTTTTAAGTACAGATAAACTGATTTATTAAAAAATAGTCTGACATTCTAGCTCTAAGCTAGCCGATATAATTTTATTTACAAATACTTCAAAAGCGCGAATAGCAAGTAATTTAACCTCCGTCTGTCTCCTAATCCTCTTATAAATATTCTTTCTTTTCATGTGCATTTTTTATAAAAAGAAATGTTGAACTTATTACATTAAAAGTAAATATATTTCCAACAAAACATTTTCAGAATTACGTTCAAGTACAAAAATAAAAAAGAAGGACGATAAACATTTTCTTCTTTAACGGCACTTTATACTTGGTTTCAAAAGTAGAACAGGTATTTTAAATAAAGTTCCTTAATATTATTTTAACATAAAAATAAGTGTTTGCTTATTCCACTAAAGCGTGCGTTATTTTAAAACCATATTCTATAAGTAAAGAGAAGAAATTGGCAGAAAGTGTGTATATTTAACGGTCACGTTAAATGTACCAAGTAAAAAGAAAAGTGCCCAGTTAAACTGAAGGCATTGAGCTCACAGGCTATTCATACTAATTGTATATTACTATACCCTTATTTCAAATATTTTTAAATAAGACCCTCGAAAAATAAAGAAATCGACAATATATGAAGGGGAGTCATTCCCCCGTTCCCCCCTAATAATTTACCAATAACCCCCCAAAACGTATCAGGGTAGCGCCTTATTACAGTTAACATATATACAAAATTTGAAGCAAATCAGATAATTCTGCATGAAAGACCCATTTATTTAAATTAAGGGGAGATTATTGACTCCTTTATACTTAACCAATGAACCCCCAAAACTAATCAGGAAGCGCTTTACCACAATGAACCTATATACAAAATTTTAATAAAATAGGATAATTCTGCATGAAAAACCTATTTATCTAAATTAAAGGGGGAGGATATTAGCCCCTCGTTATCTCCTTTACCAATGAACCCCCAAAACTAATCAGGGAAGGGCCTTTTCACAATAAACCTATAAACAAAATTTGAAGCAAAACGATTATTTATATCAAGAGTTATCATGTTTACGTACATACATACATACGTACGTACCTACATACATACGTATGTACCTACATACATACGTACATACAGAACCGACAGGCACATTAGGTCTCAGGCTTTGATAACCTGTGAGCTAAAAAGGAATGAAAAAGTAGATATTTTTTCAGGATTTATCAAAACTTATTTTAATGTATTCTCTTATTATGATTAACTTATTACAATATATTATCTTCTGAGTTATCTACGATTCCGACAAAGCGTTCCTTTATCTTCTGAAGATTCTGAAATGTCAAAAAACAATAGATTTCAGCGATATAAAGTAGCATTTCTGAAACATATGTGTCTTTTTTTTTTTTGCCTGTTTCCAAAAAAGGAAAAACCAAAACGTTTCTGAGTAGTTTTTACAGTGCATTAATAAGTTTTCTCGATAAGAAATATCGGTTTTCCGAATGCTTTCATTTCGCAAGAAAATATTTTCAACTTTCAACAAATATACTAAATTAACATGATTGACATTAATATGAGAAGTAACAACTATTCCATGTATAAATTCAGTTTCGAACCTGAAAATGTTTATTTAATAATTGACAGCCTCCGAAAAACCGATATTTCATGTTAAGAAAACTGAATAATACACCTTAAAAACTACTCGAAAACTTTTTTTTTTTTTTTTTTTACAGTGGGCAGCAAAAGAAACTTTTGTTTAAAAAATGAACCTATTGGTTTTTGAGGTTTCTGAAAATATGGGAACAAAATCAAGCAAAACTCGGAGTAGGTTGTGTTATATTTTCGTAAACTTTCCTACATCCACAAACATTCCTCTATTTTTATAGTATATGTTTGACAGCGTTCTAGTAAGAGCACGACCTTTAAAATTATCTTCACTCATTGGAACTGTAATTGTAGAATGATAGATTTATGATAACAGGGGTTACATTATCTGATTTGCTTATGTAGATACATTGCTAATCCATTGTATTTATTATCTGCACGAAGTAATGTAATTCAATATTAAAAGATAAAATAAAGATATTTGTAATTCGAAAATTATAAACAGTAAAAACGATATGATTTTCACCGATGTGTGCAGGAAAATGCGGGATGTGTATAATAAATAAAACTTATTGTCAGAACAGCTGCATTTTAAATCTTTAATTAGTATTATACTTGTGTCAGTAGCTTTTGCAGTAGCATGTTATTGTTTAAAACGCAACTATGATCGGAACAACAGCGGCACAAAATGGTTCGGCCAACGGTGGTTAATTGATGGTTCACATTGGCTCACAGTAAGAAATATCCGCTTTGCAAACAATGGTCCCACAGTCATTCAAACGTTCGCTGCGCAGAATCCTTTTCAGATATACACCAAATAAGAAGGGTATCTATACCTATAGATCCCCAGTTTTTTACACAAATTGCAAATGATGAGGCAACACTCCATTCTACTTTCGAAATGTTCAATTTGATAGATGAAAGTAGTAAAAGAAGCTTTATACTCTACACAACATCGTAAAGTATTTCTGCTGCAATTCCTGACACATGTAGTTTAAAAAGCGATAGACAGGAGCTTTGGTCTACAACAGTCGTAACTGCCGGTAAGGAATACACCAATTCAGTTAGTAATGTGTTTACTATTAAAAAAAATCCCATGTCTTTTTGCGTATTTATATAAAAACCACATGGTGCGACTGTCTATATATTTCAAATTATTGTTTTCGTATTTTATGGGAAATTTTGCATAACCAGGTACAACTATGCAGAAGTCTAAGTAGTACATTTGATGTTTTGTTCACTCGTCTTTTGAAACTCGTTACTGGTATTCAAGATATTAATTTGAAAAATATTATTAATTACTTAAAATTAATTTAATTCCAATTTTATGCGCCTAGAAAAAGTCCAAAAAAATTTCACTGAATTTTTTTAAAACTAAATACGTTTAATAATTTCATAATATCAACGATATAGCGATAGTATCATAATTGTGTATAAATGTTGATGAAGTTGAAAAAGTTAATGTCGAAATAATTCTAAAACTCTCTTTAACACTCAGTTTTAACTTATATTTTGTTATTGCCAAAACCTCAGAATGTGCGCGAAAAACATTTACTTTTATCGCCAACTGTCGTATAATTCTATTATAAATATTCTTTCTTTCAATATTATGTTTTAGAAAAAGAAACAAGTCATTTTTAACAAAAAAAAAAAGAAACCAACCTCAAGGTATTGTATATTCCCTTTGTGTTTTGTAGCAAAACTTTATCTTTATTCTTATTAGAATCCTACACAATTCCAAGGGTTCTATTATGTCAATTCAAAATCCGACATGAACCCAACGTTTTTGTACCTAATATATTAATGCACTGATGTATAATGCAAATTTTATTGCAGTTATGCAAAAATATTCTGCAAATGTATTTGTAATATAAATTTTGTATTTTATGTGAAAAAACATACCTATGCAAATATAAAGTTTTCCCATCTTAAATAATATTGTTGGCAATCTTTTAAAAAACTGGGTTACCAAAACCGACAAGCAAGAGCTGAAATCAAATCAAAACATGAATAAAATAGAATCAACGAAAAATATTATTGCGAACTCGACCCGACCTAAACCGGGTCCGTTTCAAGTAAAATTCGTTACGCGACATGATGCAAGACTGTAATTCATATTCATATTAAATCTTATTGTTGTGAATATTGCTTATTCTGACGAACATAGACGATTATATATTATTTGGTGTTCCTCTAAAAAAACACTATATACGATACAATGACTATTTTAAAAACGTAAGATAAGTCTGTGTATCTTAACATTATGTTAAAATTTCGTCACAATTTGTTAATAATCACGAAAGTTAAATACTCTAAATTCAAAAGAGGACAGGACAGTATAAGCACAGACAAAAATATCAACTTTAGCTTGTAATTATAATTAGACGGGATCATCTGCAAACCAAAACCTTTCCAACAAAACAAAATGTATGAAAATCCTACTATGCGTTGAAATTTTATGCACGGACATACAAGAAGTAAAAAAGATACAAATGAACTGTATAACTTCCATTGTTGGAAGTCGATTAAAATGTTGCTGTGGTAGCACATTTTAATATATAGAAACAAATATATAGAACGGTATAGAGACTAATTTATAACAGTCCCAACTATAAAAAAATTCTAAAAAAAACAACATTTTCTTCAGAATTTCTACAAAAATCTGAAAACATTTTGCAGATTACTGTTTTTATCGTGAGTTATGCGTAGACGTTCCTTTATGAGTTATGTGTGCTTTGAGATATATGCGTGGAAATACACAGACAAAAACAGGATACAAACGAATTCTATAACTTCCGTTGAATGTCGTTTCAAAAATATATTTTTTGTAGAAAGAAAAACAACCATACATTCAGCGAAAAGGCATTTGAAAACTGACGTTCAGATAAATAATGTAAAAGGACAAAGACGTTTTTAATATTCTTTACAGGACTTTTGACATTTTATCATGAGAAGCAAAGATTATTTTAGATAAAGTTTACTCAATGTCCATTTTTCGCTTACACAAGGATGAGATTTGTTCAGTTAAAAATGTGGCATCTTAAAATCATGCTACTTTACTAGAAGAAAATAATTTGCAAGAAAATATTTGAATTATTTAAACATGTACATTTAAGTCATGGCGATTCCTTAAAAATTAATAAAGACAAAGAAATTGAAAATAAAATAAAATAAGAAATACAATCTAAAAGTTAACAATCGTACCATTCATTGATAATAAACCTTAAATAATTTTACAAGTTCTTTGTTACAGCGAAATTTGATAAATAAATTTAAGTAGGTATTTAAACGTTTTATTATAACTTATCTAGTGTGATTTAGTATTCCATTCAAAACAATTATGCGATTAATTGTTTATGTAATAGTTAAATTACTATTATTGAATAGTTTCTAATAATTAATGTATTGCGTGACACGTTATTATTTACAGCGGGGTGCAAAATCATAGTAACGACACAAAAGCAAAGAAAACATCTCGAGTTTTCTATGCAAATGTATCTTTGCGTTAAAATTACATACAAGATACGCCAAATAATATTAAAGCAATCGTTTACGAATATTATATATATTTTTTTTCATCTATTTTAAAATATGTATTTTTCTAAATTTACACTGAAGCAAAATTATAAGAACACAGTATATATTTCGAAACGGCGGCATGTGATTGGTGGATATTTTCGCATATCATTTAACAACATATTTAAAAGAGATTCTGGGCGAATTCCTCTAGTTCGGAAAGCTTTTTGACGATGGGAGAGAGGTAAAATGTTTTATGACTTAGAAAAAAGAAAAATTCTAGCTTATAACAACAAGGGTATGTTATTTCAAAGAAGTACTGATAAAATTATATGTTCAAAGATTGTCATTTTTTATTTCTTGCCGAACCTAACTATTTATGGTACTGCAAAATCTACAAGAAGGCCGAGAGTTCTTTCGAAATGATCCGAAAGTTTGATTGTTCACACAGTCGCAAGCAAAAGAATGACAGCAAAGGAAATTCGAAGCCAGATAAAGGCGAAAGCATCAATATGGATTATAAGAAATTAATAAAAAGGTCATGAATTCTTCAATATGTAAAAGCACGCCACTCTACGCTGTTAACATTTGGCCATAAAAAGACCCACATTCAAGTTGCAAAGAACCATCTGAAGCAACAAAATAATTGATCTAAAATGATATTCAGTGATGAAAGGAAGTATAATTCGATGGTCCGGATTCTACTCAATCATATTGGCAAGAAAGGAAATATAATTCGATAGTCCGGATGCTACTCAATCATATTGGCAAGACCTTCGAAACAAAAATGACGTATTTTCCACGCGTCAACTAGGTTGAGCCTCCTTAATGATTTGAGGTGTCTTTTCTTCAGGAGTTGATCTTAGAATTGCTTCTCTAGAAGGACGACAAAATAGACATGCCTATATCTACGTGTTAGAAAGACATATGTTGAACCAGTTTGGAAACATTGCCATCTTTAACTATATTTTTCAGCAAGACAATGCCTCACTCTGTAATATGCTCTAGCAATTTCGTTAAATTCCGGCTAATTCCATGATTGAGAGCATAATATAGTCTTTCGATAATAGCATCTTCAGAACCTAAAAAATACATCTGACTACAGTGCGGCTGTTTGAATCCCTCTTCATTGTTTTCTGTAAACTGCAATATATATCTCTTTTTATACATGGACTGTCCTACATCACCGTTTCCAGGGTTAAGAGGCAAAAAAGCAGGTATTTCTACCTACAGAAAATCCTCGTCATAGCCATTATGCTGTATGGAAAAAAGTGTTGAATACCTAGACAATAAATCAATTTGGTATATTATAACTGCAAAAATATATAACAAAAAGCTCATAACGTTTATCTCGATAACATGGAAAAATTGGATGTAATACTTATAAGAAAAATCATAGATTAATTGATAGCATTTGTTATTATAACTTTTAGAAATTAGAAATTATATTTTTATGTATAAATGAATAAAAAAGTTTGTCTTTACTGAAATATACCCTTAAAATTAAAAATAAAAGTACTTACAAATGTGAAACATTCAGGCGAATCAAATCTCCAAATAAAGAACATCTCTAATATAATTTTGATAATTATTTTCATTCTGAATCCTGTTTTCCCTATGTTAAAAATAAAAGTTTGCCTCATCTTCAGATATTTGTATACTTCTGAACGGGATGTTTCCCCAAAATATACCCTAAAAATAAAAACAAAGTATTCACTATAATCTTAGACGCACAGGCGTTAAATCAAATCTGTCAATAAAATAGTTTTCTTTAAAAGTGTTTATAAATATTTTAAAATTCCGGCTGTTATTTTTATACTCATATTTTGCGTAAACATACTGTACCATAAATAGTGCTATTTTAACAAACAGTTGTTTCATTTTCTAATTAGCCTAAAACTGCATAGGCTCGTTGAAATGAGAACAAAAGAAAGCGGGTTGATTGGCATATAATTGATATTTTCCCAATTAAGCTGAAGCTGCATAGACTCATTGAAATAAGACAAAAGAAAGCGGGTTGATAGGCATATAATTGGTATTTTCCCAATTAGACTGAAGCTGCATAGGCTCATTACAATAAACCTGTTAATTGCCAGGCTGATTGGGAAACAACTGACCACTTTCAAGTTAGTATGCTGATGAACTGGCTCTTTGCACTCATTCGGAAAAATATCTGACAGTTTGAAAAATATGATTCTCCAATTAGTTTGACTCTTTGGAAACAGACGTTACTCTTTGCAAAGGGCTGAACATCTCAATTCACCTGTGGCATATATTAAACAGAAGCTCAAAATGTAATTACTCTTATCTATAAACATTTATTAGATTTTTTTTATCGTCGTATGATTTCTTTTAATTGATAAATAATTTGTCGAGTTTTGAATTATTGCTACTGCGAGTTTGGTTGATTGATTTGTTCTCCCTGTTTTCTCAAAAACTATTCTAGATATTGGGATGATACAAAATGCAGATTGTAACTCCCAAAATTATCTAGCTGCCTTTGATACATTTATTGTTTATTATGTAACCACTTCTGCGCCGGACAAAAACAACAAATAGGTATTTTTTATATGTTATTTTTAAACATTCGTTGTCTAAACAATCGAATAAACTTAAAAATAGGTGTTTTTATTAGTTCACAGACAGATGGGCCAGTTTTATACATTTCTATACATAATTCTTTCTATATATGATAACTATTCGTTTTGAATTTTCCGATATTTAAAGTAATGACATAACAATAAATTAAAATAATTTAAGCGATCCAAAGAAAAATATGTGCCTTTCCTACTTTCAAACATATTTGTCATTATGTATTTCATGTAGTGAAATTCTATCCCATCATATCTTAAAATTAAATAATTAAAGTTTTGTTTAAACATGACAACAAATGAATATAAAGGAAAGTGTTTGGCAATAATTATTGTTAAATGATTCATGTACTTTATATTTTATATTTTATATTCTTAAATATTTATTATAGTTCAGAAATTTTGTAAACGATATACATTGCTGTTGAACCAAAAATCCTTTATGAACAACAGTATGTTATATAATAGTATATATAACAATACCAATACAATAAAACTCATTGAGATGTCTAGACAGTTTGAATGAGTTTGCCAATCTTTTGAAAATAAGAGAGCATCTTTATTTATTTTCAACTTTCATTAAAGGATTTCCGTCCCAGGATTCTAATATAAAATGTATTTGTAAAATAAAAATTGAGCTTTTAAATTCAATTTTCACTTCCGCATATCTGGTAATTACATAATTATTTATTTGTGTAATTATTTTAAAACAAAATCATTAAAAGCATTTTATTCAAAACTCAAACCAAAAATACCTTTTAAATTATAAACTTAAATTTTATACTATAAATCTATTTTAGAGATTACTATTAAAAATCGACAGAAATTTATATTATACTTATTCGTCATATTTTGTGAATTAAATATATCAATATATTTTTAAACAACATTCCACTGTTCTTGAATAATCCTTTGCTACACATCAAATTTCTACATTCATCATTTAATCAAATCAAGTTATGAGTTAGTCACACTAGCTAATACCATATTCAATTATACAAATTAAGATACCTAATTTTTAACTGATTAAAAAGAGCAAATTTAAACAGGATAAACTGTTTCACAACTTACACAATCTTTCACTTCTAAATATGATTTAGTGTTAGTGCAACTAACTAAATTAAAGTTGGGGGGGGGGGGGGGTTAAAACAAGAGGGTAAGTGTGATCGAAGATCACTCAAAGGGTTTCGTTTAATATTCCTTTCAAAACACTTTATCCTTTCATTAATAAATCCAAATAAATTTCATTTAGCAACCAAAAAAAAAAAAAAAAAAAAAAAAAAAACTCATGTGTTTTGTTTTTTATAAAGTAAAAATTTACCGGTCTATTTTTTCGTTTTTTCGAGTATCCAAACCAGCCTGATGGCGGGCGAATCCGGCTATTATATTCTGTGATACTAATATCTGTCGCGCGGACTAAATGCGATATAAAAAATATTTCAAAATTAAATATGTTGTACACCTTCAAAATGTTAAAATATGTGAATATTTCCATAATCGGATTTTTATCATGATTCAATATGTTTCTCAAACTCATATATTTACTATTCTCTATTACTCATATTGATACCAGCTTTGTATTATTCTCAAACATCTGAAAAATTCGTTAAACTTCCAATATGACGTCAGCTTTTCTTTTGAATTCTCTAATGACGTGATATTAATCTGCTTTTTGTACACACACATACTCATACTCCTTGTATTATTGAGAAATCTTTGAAAATTTCCGTTTTATTACGACTATGACGTCAATCATTTTTATTTCATCTTAATCTTTTTTTCAATTGGTGAAACTTTTTATTTCTTTTTCATTTTTCACGTGGAAATCGTCTGATAGAAAATTAATTACTGTGGAAAGAATTTCATCGTGTATTTTTAATTTTTGGCATCTGCTATAACGAAAAATGTTTAAATTTAATAGGAACAGGCTGTTAGAATTTTAGTTTTTTATCTCTATTTATTAAAATAATACGATTTTTTCAAATTTTAATATTTTGAGCTCTTCATAGCTGTTATTCAGCTATATACACGAAGTTTCAACTCTGCAAGTTACATAGTTTCTGAGAATGGCTATGTGACGGACAGACAACGGAGTGGGAGTAATAGGGTTTCGTGAGATGAACGAAACCCTAAAAAGGCATCTTTACTTAAATGTTACAATTTTGAAAAAAGCGAGGGAAAAATGTTTCTTTACAATCGCTTTTTTTAATGACAATGTAAAGTACTTTCTTTCCTCATCATCATCATCACGAGGTCATGGCTATGGGTATATTTTGTAGTTAATTTTTTTTTATGAGTTTTATGTAGTAACTGAATACAAGAATATTGAGCTATTAGTTCAACTTTTATCATTTTTGGTCAAATGCTGTTTTTTTTTTTTTTTTTTTTTTTTTTTTTTACTTTCCAAATACACGGGTTAGGAAAGTGAGTCTGAGTTTATACGATAACACCCAAACGGTATCTTTGAATGAGAACCCATTTGGCGAAAATATTATAGACTACTGTCGCAAGGACTGCATAGATTTTCGTAAAACGCGACCGACGGATTCGGTATTTAAACCATTTTTAAACCATTTTCAAACCACTTTGCAACCGATTCTATAGTTAAAATCATCAAGGAAATGCAACACAATATAAGTGATAAAAACTCCGCTGGTACAATCAAGCATTAGTATCGCAGACACAACATTCCAGTTACGAAAGGCATCTAGCCGATTCCATTGTGACAGAAGTTTATATAAAAAATCCTTTTTAAAAATTAAAAATATACAGAAAATTCCATATAGTAAAACATCAAAATCACCTTCTTAAACGTGAAAAACACTACGTAAACACATTAATAAAAATTTATTTGTTACTGTAATAGGTGCAAATACTAAAAACTCAGTTTTAAAGCATTAAAACTATTTATGATGTAAAATCGGGTGTCAAAATACCTAAGTGCTTTCGGCTAAACATCAGCCATCATCAGAGGATAAAAACCAGTCGAAAAACACAGTTTTATTTTTGTTTTCTAAGCATACCAGTGTTTAGAAGGTCAAATAGAGTCACTCCAGGTGCTTTTTTTTATTTTTATTTTAGAAACCTTCTGCACTGTAAAACATTTATGTAACGTTACTCCATAAAAATGGAGGCAGCATTGCTGCCCCCAGTCTTACGGTGGTATTTAACTGATATAACTGGTGTATCATGTGTAATGTTACACCAGTTATATCAGTTAAATACTACCGTAAGACTTGGAGTAACGTTACAGCAAATGTTTTACAGTGTGTACTGAAAGACGTCATAAACAAATATGTATAATAATGCCTAAATTTATTGATAAAAACTGCGCTGATACAATCAAACATTACTATCGCAGAGACATTTCCATTGACGTGACGAATCTAGATGATTCCATTGTGACAGAAGTTTATAAAAAAAATCCCTCTTTTGTTTTCTAAGCATACCAGTATTTAGAAGATGAAGTAGATTCACTTCAGGTGTTTTTTTAATTCTTATATGAGATGTCTTCAGTACTGAAATACGTTAAACAAATATGTATAATAATAAATAAATTTATTGATAAAAACTGCGCTCATACAATCAAACATTAGTATCGCAGACACAACATTTCCAGTTACGCAACGAATCTAGTAGATTACATTGGGACAAAAGTTTTTTTTTTGTAAAAAACCTTTCATGTTTTCTAAGCATACCAGTGTGTCGAAGGTCATGTAGAATCACTCCAGGTGTTTTTGTTTTATTTGCGAAGCCTTTAGTACTGAAAGATGCTATAAACAAATATCTATAATAATACCTAAATTTATTGATAAAAACTGCGCTGATACAATCAAACATTACTATCGCAGAGACAACATTTCCAGTGACGTAACGAATCTAAATGATTCCATTGTGACAGAAGTTTATAAAAAAATCCCTCTTTAGTTTTCTAAGCATACCAGTATTTAGGAGATGAAGTAGAGTCACTTCAGGTGTTTTTTTAATTCTTATATGAGACGTCTTCAGTACTGAATTACGTTATCAACAAATATGTATAATAATAAATAAATTTATTGATAAAAACTGCGCTCATACAATCAAACATTAGTATCGCAGACACAACATTTAAAGTTATGCAACGAATTCTAGTAGATTCCATTGGGACAAAGGTTTAAAAAAAAAAAGAAACCTTTCATGTTTTCTAAGCATACCAGTGTGTCGAAGGTCAGGTAGAATCACTCCAGGTGTTTTTTTATTTTATTTGCGAAGCCTTTAGTACTGAAAGATGTTATAAACAAATATCTATAATAATACCTAAATTTATTGATAAAAACTGCACTCATACAATCAAACATTAGTATAGCAGACACAACATTTCCAGTCACGCAATGAACCTAGCTGATTCGACTGTGACAGAAGTTTATAAAAAAAAAAATACCCTTTTTGTTTTCTAAGCATACCAGTGTTTAGAAGGTGAAGTAGAGTTACTTCAGGTGTTTTTTTCTGTTTCATTTTAGAAGCCGCCAGTACTGAAAGACGTTATAAACAAATATTCACAAGATGTGTCTAAATTTATTGATTTTTTCGTAATATATCCAGTTAACCAATTACGTACCGTAATATTCTACTTTGTTAAACTGCGGTTTCACGCAGAGCATTGCTATGGTTTAACACCAACGAACCTTTTTATTTTATTTTGAAATTTTTAACTAGATGGAAATAGAAACTCAATGGAAATAGAATTTTAGATATAATTAAACTGCATAGAGAAAGAATATTTAATTTCTTTAATTCTTTAACATCTAATAATAGCTTTTGATTTCATTAAAATAAGATACTTATGCCTCCAAACCCTTAAAATAATTATTTTATTCCTTAAATTTAATTGGAGCGTTTAGAACAAAGTCGAGCATGTTTATTGTTTCTTTCAACCGAGTTTGAGCTGCATTCTCACTCTGAAGACAATATCTTGTTCAGCGCTGTAACAATACAAGTCCCAAGTTGAAAATGAGAACAGAAAATTACATTAGTTGCCTGTGAATCTGAATTAAAACTCATTGAATCACGCACAAACATCTCTGGATAATGTTTTATGGACTTGATCCACTTTGATTTTAAATAAACCTCTAGTGTATTTACCATCGTTAAAAGAGCAAAATATTTCCTTTAACATTTAAAACAGTAAGACAAAGCCAAAATATTATTTTATTATTTTCTGATAAAAAAAAAGGCGTTACCGAGACGTTGAAGTAAGATCAAGAAGCTTTACAAGTGAACCTTGCAGTATTTTAAAATGCAAATAAATATGATTTATTTTCATGTTTTGTAGAACTAACGTATTCCATGTATTCCGAAACCATCAAAATGAAAATGTAAGATATTTACTTTCATCGACAGCTGCATGCTAATACAACAATAAATGTTCTTTCTTTATGTTTATATCTTGTAGAATTACAGAAACGTGAGTTTAGATTATACAAACTAACCATAACGCCTGATAATATTCTTTCAAAACTGACGTTCAAGTAAAAAATGCAAAAAACAAAGTTATATTTATTATCTTCAAATTATTTTTACTGAGATTACAAGCGTAGAAGAGATTGTTTAGATAAAATGCTCTCAGTATCACTTTCACATAAATTTAAGTAAGAGTGTGAAGAGTGAAGAACAATCTTCAGTGAACACAGCGTGATATTATATTTTAAGTATTTTTAAATTCAGATAAAAGGGATTTAATTTGAAACAATATTTTTTACGTTTATAGCGCTAACGTGCAGCAAAATGCGGATACTTGGGACGATTTGGGACTTTTAGTTTTAGAATGTCATTAACACTGTAGGTTGTCGATTGTTTACTTCTGAAACAGATTATATTTTTCTATTGTCTCTCTGTTGCTGACTTTTTCGGGTATAGTCTCCGAGGAGTAGAATTTCTTCAACGTTACCACCAAAATCTGTAAGATTTATTTTCTAAATACTAAGGTTTGTACTTCATTTATGTTAAGACGTAGAGTTTTCTTTGCTTCAGAACAATTAACGCAAGGTTTCTTCTATCCGAACACTGTCCAAGTTTATGTTTATCACTATTGTAGGAATACCTACCTTGGCTTGAATACCAAAAGGCCAAAGAATTCAAAATGTTGCACATTGTCTCAAGTCGTGGAAGATTTTTTTTGTAATTTTTTTCTCAAATGTTTTCATTTTTTTCATTATGCATAATATATTTTCCTAAAGCTTAAAACCTTTTCTTGTTTCTGGAAGCCGAAATCGCTACACTTTTGATAATGTGTTATAATGTGTAATAATTTAAATGTTACTTTGTACCTTCTTAAAATATGTTGTTAAGAACTTAAAGAGCTATTTACATATGCATGCTTTCGTTTTTCAAGTTTTGTTCCTAGTTTTCCTAGTCATTATTCGTTCGGATTTGTTTAAAACGACCATATTCTGACGGGCTTTATTACAGTAATTGACTTCAAAAGTTATCCAGTGTTCACTGACCATTCTTAGATATAACAACTTTGTTCATAATAAGTAGGGTACGATAGAAAGGGAGACTTTGTTTTGTTATAGAAAACTTGACCTGTGATGTTGTAATGAAGAATGTAACCTTATTTTTGATGAGTAAATAATTTCTGTTCGCCGTTTGCGATTGTTTATTTGTTTAAATAATTTTAACAGATTTAACCTGTTTCATGTTTGGAATAAGAAACTAAAATATGAGATTACTGGACAAAAGAAAATGTCCCAAATTAGCTTGTGAAAATTGAGAAATAATCAAAATGAATGTGCAGAATATTTAATTTTACAACGAAAAGCATGCTAATACTTAAATTCTGTTTCATTACGTTTGTATCATGCAGAAGAAAATATGCACTTATCTTAGAAAAAATAACTATACTGCTTAAAAAAGATCTATCAGTACTTACCTTTAATTATAAAAGGGAAAAAATAAGGATATATATTTATCTCATTTAAAGGACTTGTGACTTTGTTTCTTGAGTAACAGATGTTGTTTGCTTGAGTAACAGATGTTGTTAATAACTAATGCTTTTGCATAAATATAAAATTGTGACTAATTATTGTATGTTTTATATCTTATGCGATCAATAATCGTATAATGAAAAGCGACCCTATACATGATTCCTGGAGTACTTTAAAATTAATCAAAACTGATTTATTTTCAAAAAGTATTTTTTTTCTATTCTAGTGCCAATATATTCAATATATTTTTCAATCTATTATTCAATCTTTATATTCAATCATTATATCTTTTCAATATATTATTCAATCTAGTGCCATTCAATATATTTTTGCATGAGGAACCTTCAAAATTTTCACGTAGAAATTCGCGTTTATTTTATCTCCAACTCTCCAGCAATACTAGTATAAATGCTCTTTGTCTACATCTGTATCTTCTATATTGCTAAACAAAGACTCAAGTACAATAAAAATAGCTTTACTCTCTGGAAAAGATTTCTTTTCGAACGGCCAAGTAAAAGAAAGTAGAAAAATGAAAAAAAAATGATGCATGTATTTTATTAACGTGGTTTTACTTAGTTTCTAGCCTAGCAGAGATTATTTTAAATAAAGTTTACTCATTGTTACATTTATAAAGGGTGTTCAAAAAATTGTAAGCGTGAATTTGAATAATCCATACGTTAATAATGCAAGCACAACAGACTTCTGAAAATCGTCAGGTACAAATACTGGTGCCTGCTAGAAATACTCACTCGTACTGTGTATCAAAATGTTGTATTCATTCGGTGACAGTCGGTAACAGTCGGTAACAGTTTGGTCATTATCAAAGTTAACTTTTTCTACAAGAAATTGATCAAAAAGGGGGATTATTGATTCACGATTGATTTAGTTAAAGGTATTCACTACCTTACTCAACAACTAACCGAATAATGCAAAAGAATTCGTAATGGTTTTACGATAAACTGCCATGCGACAAAAATCATTTTGAACATGATTAAGCATGTACATACATATATAGAAATTCAAGGAAATTCAAGTTAAACATCTATTGTAGTTAAGAATAAACACTTGCGGTTTTTGAGTTCCTTGATAATTGTTTAGAAATTTCTCAAGCGACTTTTTGGGAGACCATGCATAAAACTAAAAAGGACTACTTCCCTGAAAGTGTGATATTTTAATAATCATTTCTTCTAAATTGAAAATTTAAAAAAAATCATAGAGAAATTGAATTTAACGTTCTCATTAAATAAATAAACGTTCTGAGACAACCATTATGATTATCAAAGAAATTGTGTACACATATCATTCAAATTGTGATATCTTAGTAGCTATAATTTTAAATTGGTAAATATACTAATGTTATTTGTTTATTTATCATTTGATTTAAATTCTTAGGGCATGCACATGTTACATTAATTTATAAGGAAAAAAACTGAAGCGATTTGGCGCATGTAGGATGTCAACTAATATTGATTAATATATTATTGGTTAATATAAATGAATATATATAAATACTAAAACCGATTAATATAGTATTGGTTAATATACATTAATATATATATAAATACTAAAATAGATTTATATAGTATTTAAAATAAAGTACTCAATTTAATGTATATTAAATGAATTCGGATTAAATATATATATATATTATACTGTCCTTAAATCTTTATAAAAAAATTATTATTCACTTTAACATTTCAATACATTTTAAAAGAGCTCATAATATACAATTCCAATAAACTCTATTAAGATGTACAAACGTATGATTATATCAATCATTAATTGCTTATGTGAAACATTCTAAACATCTATGTACGGGATGTTTCTAAGTATAATATTCTGCAATACATCATTTTTATCCATTAATTCACTTAAAGTAGTACAGCTTCTTGCAATATTCATTCACGAAGACTGTTATTATGTGACATCAATCAATATAAAACGCTAAAAGCAAACATTTCATACAGTTTTTATTACCTTACAAGAATTTGAGACAAACTGGAAAATATAGACAAAATGTTCTGCAGGAATCGAAATGTATTCGATAATAATAATAAATTTCTTTAATTTTTAAGATATTCTACAAAATGTCTTGCAATCGTTTTTGATTTATGAATCAACGTACACTGAGACAATACTTTTATTTACTAAAGTGAAATTATATTATTATTTCCAAAGCAAAAATATTGTTTAATTTTTGTTGGAAATAACATAAAGCTATAAAAGGGAATTTTTGGAGAATTAAAATTATATGTACTGTATCATATGTTAATTATGTGATTTATTGTCAGAAAATCATTTTTACCTCCCTTTCTCTGAAAATTTCAATTGTTTTTTTTACCTGTGAAACCTTCAAAATGTACGCCAAGAATATATACTTTTATCAGCAAACCCACGCTTATTCTATCATAAATTGTCTTTTTTACATCTTCATCTTTAAGACTAGAAAAAGAATACAATTATTTTTTAACATAAAATCTCTCGGCAAAAAGTCTTTAAAAATTGACATTAAGGTATTGTTGGGATGCTACAGACTTGATTTGTTAATCTGGAATAAATTCAGCATTGCAACATAGGATATGGTATTTTATTTGGGTTTTTAGGAAAAGGAAATTACAAATTAGAATTATTCCGAGAAATATAGTGAAAATTAATAAGCACCATTTGTTCTGGGGTCTAATCTATGTTAATTAGCAAGATTTAAAAATTAGATTACCTAAAAAACGAATATAATATTTATTTCGTGTTGTGAAAGTTTACGAAGACCATTTCCGTTTTATAGCAAAAATGCAATCATCTAAAATTACCCCGACGAATTTAAATTATAAAATCAAAATGAGAAAAGAAAAAAAGGCGTAATTTTAAAACATAGATTGCAAAATTTCCTTTCTAAAATAAATTAACACACTTAAACTAATGAAAGAAAAAAAAACAAATTAAATTAACAAAATAAAAAATATTTATTTACAACTATTTACACATACAAAAAATTATATAATAGGGTAAAGATTAAAAATATGCAATTAGCTTTTATTGATGTTGCACAGAACATCTCCGTTTTATTCTCATGTAACAGCATTTAATTCTACATTGAAAATCGATAAAGAAAGGTTATTCATAATATTAGTAATTTTTCTAAAATAATTTAAATCTCTAATACGCACTCAATTACTTAACATATTGATGAATAAAATAAATGTATGAATAAACGAATGAAATAAATGTATTTTCTCCACCTTGAAATATGGAACTGAAATATCTTAGGACAACTTATTAGGCATCCATTCTTGTGGCACAAAATATAGACTATTTTTTATTTAATAATAAATTACTGGTATATTAATAATGATTCATTGACTGTATCCCAAATTATCTGAGAAACAGTCACTCCATTTTAGTTTAATAGGAAAAAAGCATGAAAAATCTAATTTTGTACCGAGAACTTTGTTTTTTGTATCTTAAGTTCGGCACTTGTAGAGAGAAAGCTGAAAATTTTTAAAGCTAGACATATTTTTGCCTAAGAGATATTTTTTAATACTGACTGAGAAAACAAATCTCCGCAGGAAAAAAGAATAATAATTATATTCACCAAATGTACACATATCATTAGTATGTACAATGGATATTATAACAAATTTACAGATGCAAATAGCTCCTCCACGTTTAAAGAGTCTATCATTGGATGCTATCCTCAGTTTAGACAATTAAAAATGTCTGTGTTTACGTACGATGACTTTTTAGACATCGCTATGTAGGACCAGAAGTCATTCTAGGAGGCATTTTGTCTTCCCAATCAGCCTTTCTGTTAACTCCCTTGAAGGTGCACACGCGAGGTAGTAAATTTTCTTCAGCATTGCAGCAAACAATAGCTGTAAAACAATAACTGTCTCTCCAGATGTGAGTTTATGGACATATTTGCTTCCCTTTTCATCAAGAACATAACCGGATTTATTATTAAGGAGAAGATCTGTCTCAGCCACGTTCTAAATGTTGGCTGGTTTATTCAAAAAGTTATTCTCAAGAATTGATTTTAATAGATTAAAATAGGCATCTGCATTGTCTCTTGTGAGGACCTGAGGTCTTGACAGCGAAAGATCTTCCGTTTTTCTTATGGAAATATCGACTATGGGTTGAATATTGCAAAGGAAGTTCTTACGCCATATTGATGTCTGTGTATATCATCTGTGAGCGAAATCGCGTCGCTTCATGTGAAGTCCATGTCCAACCAATCTTTCATTCATCAGAAAAAGATAAGCTGTCACGAAACATATTCGATGATTGCTCGGCTGTATATCCTAGGTGACAATTTTTCTGGAAAGCATTGTATGAGCAATGTTGGTTAGGGTCATAAAAATCTAGAAGGATATTGTATGTTCAACAATGGACATATTTGGAGTGTAGTATCTAAACAGATGATCTTAATTCGTTGTCTGTTGAGGATTTTCCATTATTGACAATTGATTCCCATTGTTCATGGAATGCAGACTCTAATGATATAAAATATTATGTATATAAATAAAAATATTCATAATTCACAAATTTTCTTTGTTATATGTTTTCATAGCAAATATGCTGAAAATTGGAGAGCCATTTCTCTCCATTAAGTATATATATACAGGGTGATTCATAAAAGATGGGCAGAACTTTAAGGGGTTATAGTACACTTAAAGACAAATAATATTAAATAGGAGACTAAGGGTCCCAGACGTATTCCCAAGGAGATAGGGGGCATTAAAGTTTAGGGTCCGAAATTTCAAATGATTATAAAACATGGAAAAATTGGTCGATTCGTTTGCGGTTTTTGCAAAAAATTTTCTTTATGCCAGTATTTTCTTGAAATAAAATTTTAAAGTTCAATTTCAAAAAATGCCGATAGGGGGCGCTTTAGACTTTGGAGTAACAAACAACTATTTTTTAACGTTATTTTTTGTATTTCTTTAAATGATTTCGAAAGCTTAGACTTAAACTTAAATTTTGATCTAAAAATCTGAGTCCTAACGAGTAGTTAAGTAGCGTAAACTGAAATTTGAAATTTGAAACCCTTCTCCCCCCAGAACAAAAATCAGTTATTCCCGATCTTTGTGTCGTAGATTAGGCTCTAACTACTGCCGCGTTTTGCTAAAATTATTCTTTATGTCAGTATTTTCTTGAAAATAAATTTTAAAGAAAATTTTCAAAAAATTCCGATAGAGGGCGCTTTAGACTTTGGAGTAACGAACAACTATTTTATACCGTTATTTTTTGTGTCTCATTAAATGCTTTCTAAAGCTTAGACTTAAACTTAAATTTTCAGCTCAAAATCTGAATCGCTGAGCGTGGTTCAGTAGCGAGGGGAGGGGGTTCAAATTTCAACTTCTGAACATAGTTCAGTTTGCACTACTTAACCATGCCCAATGATTCTGTGCTGTGATACGAGACAAAAATACAACTTTCGTCAAGGACTGCATAGTCGGAATTCACTCATAAAGGCACTGGCACAGTTGGAAACGTCGCTCATGCAAACGTTAAAGCTCCATTCCTGACGCTAGTCACCGGGTGAAGAAGGAAACAGAAAGTATGCAAATGTCAAATGGGGAAGAAGAAGAACACGTATGCAAAATTTCGACACGATTCAGGCATAAAAACCACTGAACGGTGAGTCAAGTGTAAGTCGCTGTAGTAATGAATCGGAAGATGGTGCCCTTCACGAATAAGGAAAAGGCTGAGATGCATTTAATTTACGGAGCGGCAGATGGAAATGGTGCAGAGGCACAACGAATGTACGGAGAGCGATTTCCTAACAGGCGGTTGCCTAACCGCAAAACTTTCGAGCGCTTGCACAGACAGTTGTGTGAGACGGGATCATTTCTCGCTTCCCGGTCGAATGCAGGTCGTGCAAAAAAGGACGAATCAGTAGTTGTTGCAGAAGCCATTCTGGATGTAGTAGCGGCGCAGCCAAGTACAAGTACACGAACAGTGGCTAGCCAGGTGGATACCTCACAGTCCACGACTTGGAGGGTACTGAAGGATGAACATTTGCTCCCGTTTCATGTGCAACGAGTCCAGAAACTGTCTCCAGGGGATTATCCAAATCGTATTGAATTCGCCCGCTGGTTTCTGCAGCAGAACGCGCTAAATCCACATTTTGGACGAACTGTGCTTTTCACCGATGAATGTACCTTCACACGTGAAGGTACATTTAACACACACAATGCACATGTATGGGCGGATGTCAATCCACATGCTACGTATCCACATGCTCATCAGAGACGCTTTTCCATCAATGTTTGGGCAGGAATCCTCGGAGACCACCTAATCGGACCGTACCTTCTTCCTGAACGCCTCAACGGTAAAACATACCTCACATTTCTGCAACATGTGCTGCCAGACCTGTTAAACGTTGTTCCTCCACGCATCCGGCGGGTCATGTGGTTCCAGCACGATGGAGCGCCAGCCCATTACGTACGAGACGTCCGCAACTATCTGGACATCACATTTCCGAACAGATGGATTGGTCGAGGTGGTCCTGTTGCTTGGCCTGCTCGCTCGCCAGATCTTTCACCCCTCGATTTCTTTTTTTGGGGACGATTGAAGGCTCTTATGTATGAGACACCCATTGAATCCCCCGAGGAACTGGTCGCCAGACTTTCCGCCGCTGTAGGGGAAGTGCTCGAAAAGCCTGATGTTTTCGCGAATGTTCGCCGTTCCATTCGTCGCCGTTGTTCTGCGTGCATAACCTCTGGTGGTCACAATTTTGAACATTTATTGTGATTACATGTTAATAAATATGCTTTGGTAACATAATCCTAATTTGTGTCTTTTTACCTCGTATCACAGCACACAATGTGTGGACATGGTAAACTGAACTGTGCTCAGGAGTAGAAATTTCAAACCCCTCTCCCCAGAAACTTAACCACGTCTAACGATTCAGATTTTGGGCTGAAAATTTAAGTCTAAGCTTTAGAAAGCATTTAATGAGACACAAAAAATAACGGTATAAAATAGTTGTTCGTTACTTCAAAGTCTAAAGCGTCCTCTATCGGAATTTTTTGAAAATTTTCTTTAAAATTTATTTTCAAGAAAATACTGACATAAAGAATAATTTTAGCAAAACGCGGCAGTAGTTAGAGCCTAATCTACGACACAAAGATCGGGAATAACTGATTTTTGTTCTGGGGGGAGAAGGGTTTCAAATTTCAAATTTCAGTTTACGCTACTTAACTACTCGTTAGGACTCAGATTTTTAGATCAAAATTTAAGTTTAAGTCTAAGCTTTCGAAATCATTTAAAGAAATACAAAAAATAACGTTAAAAAATAGTTGTTTGTTACTCCAAAGTCTAAAGCGCCCCCTATCGGCATTTTTTGAAATTGAACTTTAAAATTTTATTTCCAGAAAATACTGGCATAAAGAAAATTTTTTGCAAAAACCGCAAACGAATCGACCAATTTTTCCATGTTTTATAATCATTTGAAATTTCGGACCCTAAACTTTAATGCCCCCTATCTCCTTGGGAATACGTCTGGGACCCTTAGTCTCCTATTTAATATTATTTGTCTTTAAGTGTACTATAACCCCTTAAAGTTCTGCCCATCTTTTATGAATCACCCTGTATATGAGCTAAAGAGATGTGTGCTTTTATTTTTTAAAGGAGTTTCAAGTTACTCTCATCATTTAGAGATTTTATTTTAAATAAAATTTACAAAGTGTCACTTTTACAAAAATACAAAGTTGATGCTGGATCATTGCAGATTTTTATGTCTTTAAAGTATGCTTGATAGCTACAAAAATGTGAAGAAAACAATGAGAATTTTACGTTAACATCTAATTTACCGTACAAGTTTTACATTTGTCAGTAAAATAACGACCTTTAAATTATTTTCATGCAAGGAACTATCTGGAAATGAATGACAGCTGCCATTAGAAGTTTAAATTTTAAAATGATAAAAATCCAATATCTAACGGCAAAAAATGTTATATAAATCAGAAATAAGTAAAACATTGATAACTTGCTAACATTTCACAAAGTTTAAACTTTTTTTCTTTCACTTTATGATATCTTTTAATGTTTCGAATATATCTCAAAAATAATTTTTTGAATGGAATGATTACAAAAGCTATAACAACAGAAATGCCGCTGTTTCTAATTGCTGCTAAACCAAAGTTTCATTTTTATTCGTATTTTCTTCTAAACAACATTTTTTTTTTGACTGCTTGAATTTTTCTACATCCGTTGGACCAAATTCCTTAAAGTTTTAATACAAACTTTTAAGTCTCAATTTTGTGTATCTGTTAAGTTTGTTTTTTTCCAAGCATTAAATATTTTGTGACGAAATTGTTTTTTTCAGTACACCATTTTCGCAAATATTTATTTTTTCAAAGAATTCTACGCTACGCCATAGACATCACGTCAAAAATAAATCATATTTATTTTATTTTAATGCTTTAGGAATGCTCAGGACAATTTGTTTTACATCGATGCCGGGTACGAAGTATGATTTTTTCTAATAATAAAAACACAATGTAAACATAACTTAACGTATTGCCCCTTACCTACCCCCCCACCCACCCCAGCAGTTTGTGTTGTTATTGAAACCAATAAAAATTCCTAAAGTATGATCTTTTAAACTATTTCCAACACAGTTGAAAAGTGTTTATGATTTCGATTTGTCTGTCTGTTTGCCGCCTGTCTATTTGTCCGTGCTCTAACTCGTCTAACTGTACGCGGATTGCCATTCAATTGATATATATTATTGAGGTTCACTAGGTATGCTCAGTGTTGTAAATGAAGTGTGTAGGATTTATATTTCATTTACAGGGACACTCAAAATAATTCCTTTGCATTACTGTCTATGGGGAAAAATCGTTTGTGGTGTATTTTAATGATATTACACTATTTCAAACACATTGAAATTGGTATATATCACTGAGGTTCACTACAAAAGGGATGAATGCTATGTTCATAGAATGTGGTGAACATAGCATCCATCGTTCATTTATAGGGGAAAACAAAAGAATTGCAAAAAAAGTTGCAGAAAAGGTTGAAGAAAAGGTTGTCGGGAAAAAGGTTGCAGAAATTTGGTCTATGGACAATAATTACTGGAAGAGCGTTTTCAGCTGTGGTAAACGTTTTTAAATTTAACTTTTTTTTACATATTATTTGGTATGTATAAGTGCTATAGATCATATACAAGGCAGCACAAAACATGTCAAATATATTTCTGTTTATTGGTAGAAATTGTTAAATGGGAATTTTTAACTGTACTGTGCATTTTCGAACTGAACTAAATTCTAGTGTACTATGTGTATACATACAAATCTATACTGGACTGCACTATAGAATCATATACTGGACTGCACTAAAGAATTCGGACATTTTTCCGACTATTGATGGTAGTTGGCGAAATTTGGTTTTCCAAATTGTTTGCTCAGAGTTGGGCGGGGCTAGTTGAGCTTAAACCGAAAGGTAGGCCTCTATGCATGGTTTGATATTGAACTTGTTTGCTTAAACTTCAACTTTAAACTTATTAAACGGTGATGTTTTGATAAGGTATTCTGGAAGTGTTGGAAAGTGTTTCATAATCTATGCTTAACGCATCATTTTTCATTCGATTCTTAAAAGATTTGCATCATATGATTTTACGTTCTAAAAATTTGAGAAATAGTATAAAAATAAAATTTAAAAATCGATAATGAAATATTAAATTTTATTTAGTTTATTATAAATATAAAATTTTAATAAATATAATTCCGTTTAATAAATATTATTTCAGATGTACGTCGAATTAAATTAAATGTTTAAATTAATAGAGCTTAACTAAATTTCATTTAATTCTGTATTATAAATAGAATAAATCATAGATATCTATAGAATATTTTAGCTAATTATAGTATAGATATATTATAGATATATTAAAGAGAAATATATCGTTGATAAATATATTATCGATATTCTATAGATTATATTCTTACAAAAGAATATGTATGTGCATATCAAATGAAATAATGAGAGAAATCATTGGGGTGTGTTGGAGGTGGGGGGAGGGGTAGTTTATGTTTCATCTGTCATTGAGGTTCCCAGGGTCATCCAATACATAGGACTAATGAGTTCTGTAATCATGATCTAATGAAATAATGACAGAAATCATTGGGGTAGGTTGGAGGGGAGTGGGAAAGTTCATGTTTCTTCTACCATTGTGGATTCCAGGGTCATCCAATACATAGAACTAATGAGTTCTGTAATCATATATATTGTATTTCTTAGGGTAGGCTTGTAGAGGTTTCCTCAGTACGATGTTAAATAAACAGCCACACTGAAATGCTGAAAATGAATAAAAGTAACAAAATACAGATTTCTTCATTAAATGTAGGATTGCTTCGTTATGCATTTATATATGAATCGCCCAAATGAAAGTGTCACAACAGTAGGTTTGAGAAATGGTTTAATGGTATTAATATAAATTAGTATACAAAAGAAAGAAGAAATACAGACGTAACAGATAGGCTAGACAAAGTCACCTTGTAGGTTGAAACAAATGTCCCAGCGGTCAACGAGACGATGGATACACTGGATGATAAAGCTCCGGGGTTGGTTGTGGAACCAATTTTCAATGGTAGCTTGGATCTCGGCATCGCGGTCTCTTCAGAGCTTTCTTGAGTGGACCGAACATGTGGTAGTCACACGGCGAGAGGTATGGGCTGTAAGGGGGACAACCACCTGCGCTTGACCAGCTCGTGACATGTCGTCAGTACTCTGCTTCTTCCATTACGAAAATCCCTACACCGTCGGAATACCGATTTGCGGGACATACACTCCGTGCCATACACATTTTACATTCGACGATAGATTTCACTAGCACTAACATATTCAGCTGTTGAAAATTGCACAACCGCGCGTTGACAGACGTTTGGAGGCATCCATGATGCGTACGATGTCATTTAACGTGCTCTCACGCTATCACACACGCATCTGGCGGGATCTGGCGATATCGCATGCATTCCCAGCACTCTGCGTCCTCTACAGGAGCATGCGCAGTCATATTTCTCTTCAAATGGTGGAGTTATTACAGCAGTCCCACTTTCAATTGGACGACCCTTATATAAGGTATTCATATTTATATAAGATATTCATATTTATATAAGATATTCATATTTATATAAGATATTCATATTTATATAAGATATTCATTGACAGAAATTGCTCCTTTTTATAACTTGGTGAATAATATGATGCATTTTTCATAGCAGTAAATAACTGCCTCGATACAAGAAATTTTATTAAAAAGGTATAATGGAACGAATGAGTTCTGTAATCATATGTATTGTATTTCTTAGGGTACGCTTGTTCTGGTTGTCTCAGTACGATGTAACACATACAGCCGCAATGAAATACTCAAAATAAATGTATTAAAAGTAATAAAATGCAGCTTTCTTCATCAAAAGTAAGAATGTTCCATGAAAATAAACGTGATACAGATAAAAATAAGCGTGATTTTTTTTAAATGTTATGTTTTTGCTATTAAATTTTTTTCTGTTTTAATTTATTGTATTATATCAAAATTTTTGTTGTTATAGATAATCTATAATCATTTTAATTTTTGTTTTCTTTTATCTTTTAAAATTAATATATTTTGTATATTCTCAATAGCAATCTACCCCAAGTACTTCAAAAATCAATTCATCTCAACAGCACTCAACTAAATTAAATTCGCAACTCTCTATAACATGCTTTCAATATATTCAATCACTGTCTACATATGTAATAGAAAACTGAAATTCAAAGGCTCAAAAGAAATTCATTTATATGAAAATTGATTGTATTCAGCATATTAATATATTTATTACATTTGTTTTGATATATTGATCATACCTTTTTATTTTTTAAGAGTAAAAATCGTCAATTATTTTTCAATTGCATTATATTCAAATATCTCAACTCGAAGTTTTATATTTTGTGATAGTTATGCATTGGTGCTTTTTCTTTTTGATTAATTTATCATTGAAATAATAATATATTGAAAAAAATTAATTGTATTATCTTCTCTGAAATATACCCATATACAATTTTCAATAATATGTTACGTAAATGCCTCATCTGAAAATTTTAAGTTGTTTCATAATCATTTATATGCTATTTCCTGTTTTACATTAACTTTTTATTTATATAGCATATATTTATCTACTGATTCTATTCTTTCCTAGGTAATATATACATCACATCAGGTAATTAATTATTAATAATATTGTATTTAATTATCTAATTTTTAATATTCGTTTTCGATCACCTTTATTTATAAGTTCTGTTTTCGTTTTTGTCAACATTATAGTGAAGTAATAATATACATTGTAACTATTGATTGTATCATTTATTCTGAAGAACAGTCTTTTAAAATCAGGTATTTATTTTTATAACACATTCAAATAAATCTTTTGTATATTTTATTTGCTTATTTTAAAGTATTTGCTAATATTGTTTTTCATTCAGCTTAATTTTGAAGTAATAATATTTTCTGTCTGTTAATTGTATAAATTTCTTTGGAATATTAAAAATATGCTTAGAAAATTTAATTATTTTTATAAAACAATTTTGAATGATGTTTTCAAATACAACATCTTTTATGTTTTATTTGTTTCTTTTCATGTCTCGACGATTTTATTGTATGTTCAACTTATTTTTGAAATAATAGTAGTAATTTCTTTTTATTTATTGTACATTTTCGCGTGGCTTATAAAACGGTGTAGTTAATTTTCCATAAGAGCTTACGAGCAGGGAAGACCGAGCTATGCTCGGTCAAAATTAGCTTATAGTTCAAATATCATGACCCATGACCAAAATGACCCACTAATCAAATTTTCTCTAACATGCGACCAAGCCCAATTGTCTTCTCCTGCCCTAAACTCTTAGGATATAAAATTTAGTCAAAATAGTCTGAGCCTTTTTTAGATAAAATTAGCTTAATCTACAGTGACACAAAAACGACCCACTAATAAGATTTTCTCGAGCATGTGACCTAGACCAATGATTTTCTCTTGCCCAATAATTGTAGGATACAAAATTTTGTTCAAAACGTCTGAGTCGTTTTTAAGATAAAAATAGCTTGACCCATAATGACCCATGACCAAAATGACTCACTAATCGAAATTTCTCAAACATGTGACCTAGCCCAATAGTCTTCTCGTCCCTTAAAACTGTAGGGTAATAAATTTAGTTCAGATACTCTGAGCCGTTTTTAAGATAAAAATAGCTTGACCCATAATGACCCATGGCCAAAATAACCCACTAATCGAATTTTCATGAACATGTGACCTAGCACAACAGTCTTCTCATGCCCGAAAACCATAGAATGCAAAATTTAGTCTAAATAGTCTGATCCGTTTGTTAGATAAAATTAGCTTGACCCACAGTGACCCAAAAATGACCCACTAATCGAATTTTCTCGGGCATGTGACCTAGCCCAATGACCTAGCTATTTTTATTAATATCGTTATTTTTTTTTCTAGAGGTAACTGTCACTACCAGAGTACGCAGTAATATTTCATTGAGCTCTGCCCTAGATAGCGTTTTCATATCGATAATGTTCTTAGATTGCACAGTCAATGTATTAGTTATATGTTATTACTAAGTTTATTATTGCTGAAATGCAAATATGATTGTTTAACATTGTTGAATGAAACATAATAAAATACTGCTTTCTGAATAAATGTACCATGAGCATTCGATTGCGCTAAAGTATGCATAACGTTAAAAGTGGCAGTACCAAGGTAGTCGGCATCATGGTATTTTGAATTTATGGTAATAACGTTTCAGGGACATATCGTTGCTATCATCTCAAACTACCGGAGGCGAAAAAAGTCATTTTTCATTACTTTTAAAAATAGGCCGATTGTCACCACTAAATTTTAATAGTGTTCTTAAACAGCATTATCAGTTTGGCTTTCTTTTTTATTCAGAAATTCCGAATCCATACCAGAAATTTCAAATAGAAATTTGTGCTTTATTTAATGACAGATATTTCGTGGCTACTTAAAGTAAATTCTTTTTTCTCAAAATTTCCAGTATTAATTCGGTATCTGTGAATAAAAAAGAAGGTCAAACTAAACAACCCTATTTTTTGCAGAAATTTATTAACATTCTTACTAGGCGAATAATTCTGATAAAATTTAGTGGTGACAATCGGCCAATTTTTAAAAGTAATGAAAAATGCATTTTTTCACATTCCATAGTTTGACATGGTAGCGACGATGGCAATTTTAAACATCGTTAAAATTCATCCTGTTACCCTCTGTACACATATTTACACGGACCAAAATAATTAACGTTGAAAAGAATATTTCAGAAGTGAAATACTTAACATGTTTTAAAATTACAGTGGAAATTGATTTCTTTCTTAAATCCCACAAATTATAAAAAAAAAAAAAAATATTTTTAAACATCAAATGCATTTATTAAAAAAAAAAAAAAAAAAAAAAAAAAAAAAAAAAAAAAAAAAAAAAATTTTAAAGTTTTCGATTACTTATTTAAAAAGATAAACCTATTTCAATCTCAAATGTACTTAGATAAATTTAAAAAATAAATGCAGGCAAGTGACATTAAATGTAACACATGTACTGGGATTCTGCATTTCCCAGTTATTCAATTTTTGAAATTTGAAATAATAACAGAATTATAAATATAAAATGTTATACTACAATTTACGGTATTGCTAATTAACGTTACATTTACAAAGTCAAAATTATAAATAAGCGATAGTAAAGCTTCATTAAAATTTAATTTTGCGCATCTTGCTTATTACGATACTTTTATTACAAAATCAATTGGAATAAATCAAAAAATGTCGTTTTATGTTTATATTGTAATTAAGAGTTCCCAAGGTACTGAGTGAGACTAATGAGTTCTGTAGCGAAATACATTTTGTTTCTTTTGAACGCTCATTTAGGTTCTTGGAGTGTGAAGTTAAAAATATAAGATGCAACGAAAATTAAAAATGAATGAGGACTCAGAGATATTTATATATTTTTTACTGTTAGGATAGAATTTGTTTTAATATACAAGTAAGTAACATAAGTGTACATAAGTTTTCAGGAATTATCTTTGCCACTAGAAAGAATACATTTCATATTAAAGGTTTTCTCACGTAATGTACAGGGTTATTCTAAATGATGGAGCCATTTTCAAAAAATTGCATTTATTGACGTACAAATCCAAAACGAACAATCTTTATACCAATGAAAAGAGGAAGTTTCAATTTTTTTTAAAGACATTATAAATGTTCAATGCGCTTACCGTTTGCTGCACGGCAAACATCTACGCGATAGCCAAACTCGTCCCACACACGAGAAAGCGTATCTACTGTTACTGAACTGTTATCTGCTGTTACACGCATTTCAAAGCGGTGATGGTTCCAGAGGCGGCCGGTAGAGGTCGCGCGGCAATAGGCCACTGCGAGCTGAGTGCAATGCTGCCGTGCACTCAGTAACAGCAGATACGCTTTCTCGTGTGTGGGACGAGTTTGGCTATCGCGTAGATGTTTGCCGCGCAGCAAACGGTCGACACATTGAACATTTATAATGTCTTAAAAAAACTTTGAAACTTCCTCTTTTCATTGGTATAAATATTGTTCATTTTGGATTTGTACTTTAATAAATACAATTTTTTGAAAATGGGTCTATCATTCAGAATAACCCTGTATTACCACTTATTCAGGTGCATAACACTCTCTTAAGGGGACCGTGGACCTTTATTTGATCAAAAATCGACCCCAAAATCGAATTTGATTTTTGTGTGTATTATTATTCTTTAGTTTTTATTGAACCATTTGAAAAGAACTGCATGCAGCTACGATAATTTTTCGCATAGTTACAAGCGTTTGAATTATGTACACAATCAATTTTTCGGGGCTTTAGTAAACTTTATACCTGTTTTTCTCAATAAATATTTTACACGTTTTTCAGATTTTTGAAATGATCTATGCGTCTTAATTTTTGTTCAAAATTCATGAAATTGATAACGGAGAATCCTAATACTTTTTACAAAGAAACTGTGTATGCATTTTACAATTAGACTTCGTTAAGATAATTAAATTTGATTTATAACTTATTAAAATGCTAAATTTTGATGAAAAAAATCTCACAAAAATTAACTATTCAATAGATAAAATAAGTGATACACAGATTTGTTTCAAATATAGTTTTAAGTCATCCAAATTCCAAATCGAGGAAATATTTTAAAAAGTAAGACGCAAGGAGCATTTTAAAATTTGGCTTATAAATTTTAATTTTGTAAAAAAAATCTCAAAAATATATTAAAATTAGAATTTTTTTAAGGTATTCTATATACTTATGGTGAAATGTATATATGCACAAAAGTTCATATATCTATGATGAAAAATTAAAAAAATCAATTTTAACGTACACCGCCCCCTTAAGATTAGAGACTGTATTTTTCTATTTTTAGATATATTCGCTGTATTACGCACATGTTGTTTTTGCAAAAAAAAAAAAAAAAAAAAAAAAAAAAAACCTTCATCGTGAGAATTCAATAAAGAGTATTAACAAGTATAATAACTAGTACAAACATAAAGAAAATAAGCAAAACAAACTGGGGACATAAGTTTCTGCCAAGCGTAACTGTTTGAGATCCCCAAAAAATGTTTGGAATCATACCCTCGTTCTTTCAAATCATCGCGTCTTTCTTTACTGTTCATTAATATAGATATATCATTTCTTATGCTTAACTTTTAAGCTTTCATTTTCACACTTGGCGTATAACGTGCACCTGTAAAAGTTTACTAATGTTCTTGTAACAAAAGTTCGCGTTATACGACGGAATATACAGGGTGTCCGAAAAGAGTAGAAACGGTCGAATAAATCGTGAAATATACACCGGATTGAAAAACGGAAAATATGTGTTCAATATTTTTAGAAAATATATCTATGGAAATCAAAATTGCCCCCCCTAACTCTTCTCCCATAGGAGAAAGGGGGGGGGAAACTTTGAACTCTTAAATGATAACCCCCTTTTTTTATTGCTGATTTGGATTCTAGGGGGAAAATACGTAACTTTTGTATTTAATATTGTCTTTGGAAAATCATAGATGGCGCTGCAATCAAGTAAAATGCCGTGAGAATCGTTTCCATTGAAAAGTATGGAAACGATCGAATAACTCGAGAAATATACATCGGATTGAAAAATGGAAACATTCATGTTCATTATTTAAAAAAAAATCTATTTAGGGATATCAAAGTTCAATCCCCAACTCTGCCCCTAGAGGGAAAAGGGGATACCTTTAAAATCTTAAGTAATAACCCCCTTCTTTATTGCAGATTCGGATTCTACGAGAAAAAAATCCGTAACTTTTATATTTAACATTTTCTTCGGACAATCGTAGATGGCACTGTAATCGAGTAAAATGCAGTGAGAATCCTTTCCATTGAAAAATCTGGAAACGATCGAAAAACTCGAGAAATATACATAGGATTGAAAAACGGAAAAATACGTGTTCAATATTTTGGAAAAATGGCAACTTTGATATCCCTAAATAGATTTTCAAAAATATTGAACATGCAATTTTCCGTTTTTCAATCCGATGTATAATTCTCGAGTTATTCGACCGTTTCCAGACTTTTCAATAGAAACATTTCTCATTGCATTTCACTCGATTACAGCGCCATCTACGATTTTCCGAAGAAAATGTTAAAAATAAAAGTTAAGTATTTTTTCCCGTAGAATCAGAATCTGCAATAAAAAAAAAGGGTTTATCATTTAAGATTTTAAAGTTTTCCCCTTTTCCCCCCAGGGGGCAGATTTGAGGGGGCAACTTTGATATCCCTAAACAGATTTTTCAAAAATATTGAACACATATTTTCCACTTTTCAATCCTATGTATATTTTTCGAGTTATTCGACCGTTTCCATACTTTTCGGACACCTTGTATATTAATATATTTTTAACACTATAACAAATTATAACACCTTGTAATAATATATTTCTTTTAATTGCTAAAATGTGTAAAATAAAAAAATATATAAATAGTAAAATAACTTTTATTTAAGTAACTTTTAGTTTGTTGACATGTTTCGGCTGTATATCTGAGCCATTATCAAAACAAATAGGAATATTCTATAACTGCATGGTCTTATTTGAAACGCTATCATTTAATCTTCCATGTACTTTTTGCAAATACGCACGTCTTTTTTTTATTATTATTTGTTGTTTATTTGCATATTTATAACCATGAAGTGCCTCGAGCTACAATTTCGGTAAGTTAAAGGATGCTGCATCGTTCAATATTGTATTTTTGCGTGCTACAATCTCTATGGTTCTATTATTATGGATGGATTGTATAGACTGCAGGGGAAAATTAGCTTTCTTTCATTGAAATTTATTTGTATGGTTTCTTCTTGATATAATCTTGCCAGGGCTGTGGTTTCCTATTTCACTTAATATCCGCTATATGTTCCTTTTTCTGTAACTGAATTTTCTGCTTGTCATGCCAATATAGTAATTCTTTGATCCACCTTCTTCAATAAATGTATTTCATATACTGATGAATAATTTTCAAAATTAATTGGTCAATTTTACTGCAAACAATTTGCAGCTAATTGTTTTGAAGAAATTGAAGTTCTTTTTAACTAATATTTTGGGGAAACAGAAATGTAACAGTATAAAAAGTGATAGTAATTAATAGTTTGTTTAAAAATTGTAATGGAGTAAACATCTAAAAAAACAATAAAGGTACTGTTTTTGCGAAAACTGTATGTCTAATATGTGTAACTTGTTAACAATATCTAAAGTTTCATAGAGCAACAAGATAATGTACCGAAAAAATATCTTCCTTTTTACTAAAATAAATGGAAATATCAAAAGGATTGTAAATTTAAGAAAGCAACTGGACATTTTCAGAAATTTTTGGCATTCCGATCCTGTAGAACTTCCTGTAGAATATATTGTAGGAACATGTATCTTATTTTGTATTTTTTATTACAAAGAATGTTAGATATATTGTTATTACTGACCGTTTTATTGTCCTAAATACTCTTCGAGTAATGAAAGTATCATTTAATCTTGCACGTACTTTTTTAAGTTACGATCGTTATTTTTTATTTTTACTTGGTGGTTTATTTCCATATTTATAACCATGGAGTACCTTGAGCTACAATTTCGGTAGGTTAAATGATGCTGCATCGTTAAATATTATATTTTTGCGTGCTAAAATGAATTCCGTCAATATTATGTAGGAACACGTGTCTTGTTTTGTCTTGTTTATTATAAAAGACGATTAGATATATTGTTATCACTGACCGTTTTATTATTGCCATTATATTACCAGTTTATGTTACTGACCGTATGAATAAAAAATATCAGAAGGCACTATGAACAGTGTAAGTCTTCTTCTAAAGGCACGTCCTTGGGCAATCCGATTTCTGTTTTGGTATGAGCCGAGTGTTTGTCTGTTTTTACACCGAAACTGGCCGAAAACGAAACTGAACATTCAGTCGAACACTAATTTTAACACAAAATTTAAAATGGCGTATTATTATCATCCATGACGTTTCTTAGCTTTACAAAATTTAAAAAAAATATTTTATAATCCCTATTTAACTTGAAAGTTGAATAATCATATAATAAGATAACTAATTATAATTGAAATATAGATAAAATGCTTAAGTGATACAAAGAGGAACACAAAGACGCTTATAAAAACCTTTTAATGATTGACATATGTTTTAGCCCTCATATACGGCGCCATCGTTGTATATCTTGAGGATTGCGCCGTATATGAGCGCTGAAACATATGTCGATCATTAAAAGGTTTTTATAAGCCTTTTGTGTTCCTCTTTGTATCACTTAAGCATTTTATCTATATTTTAATGAAAGTTGAATTAATAAAATTCTCAGCATTTCACTGCAAAAAGATTATTTCATTTTGCGCTGTGGATTATATAAAATATCATCCAGAACTTGCTTTTGTTTCAAAACAATTCACTACATTCTAATATATTCCTGTGTTTCATTTTAGAAAATGAAATTAAACACAGAAAAATGCCGCTTCTCTTATCGTAAAATATTATTTTATCCATTTGAAAACACAATCTTTAAAATGATGTTTACGTTCAATTTACTTGAAAATAAAATTATTTTATACATAAATACACATATATTTCATTTTCAGCAGAAGCTTTTGTCTGGAATTGCATGGATTTTATAAACTATGTTGAAAGTACAATTTCTATGCAAAACATTTCGACTGGGGCAATGGGGTATTATTGGTTATTTTAAACTTTTTTTTAATCTGTAACTCAAAAAGTCTGTGATTTAGAAAGCGAAATAACACTTCGTTTTATGTATTTGAATTGGAATTTTAAAAAATCAGAGGGATTTTTTCTTCGCTTTTTACATGGCTTTCTAGGTTTTCGAGCATATTTGTATGAGATAGTATGTTGAAATACTTGTGGATGCAGATTCAGCAATGGGAAGTTATTTTTGCTGTTTTTGTATGATATTTTCTGTTTTCTCTTCGAGGAGGCAATTTTTGATTAGATATACAATTTTTATCTCTAAATGAACGTTTGAAACATTTTTGTATTGCTTTCAAATTTTATTAGAATTTAATTATATTTTGAAAGATAGTGATAGATTTGTCTTAGAATTTTCGAATCTTAATTGGATTATAATTACATAGTTTTCTAGTTTTCGAGCATATTTGTATGAGATATTATGTTAAAATACTGGATGCAGATTCAGCAATGTGAAGTTATTTTTGCTGTTTTATATGTTATTTGTTGTTATGTCTTAGAGGAGACAGTTTCTATTAGATACACAATTTACATCTCTAAATGAGCTTTTGAAGCTTTTTTGTATTGCTTTCAAAATTTTATAAGAATTTAATTATATTTTGAAAGATAGTGTTAAATTTGTCTTAGAATTTTCGAATCTTAATGGGATAATTTAGCATCTTAATTTTTTTAAGGATTTAAAATAAATTAAATATTAAAAGCATAACATTTTAAATATATTTTACATATTTTTAAAATCAGAATTATTCATTTCACTTATTTCTTTATGGAGCACATTATTAAATTGTTTAAATTGAGAATTACGAAAATGTTATGATAAGTTGAGATAATTAAAGAAAAAAATAATTATAGCAGTTTGAGGAATTATATCGTTATACGACAATTCAAAATAACAATTTTGCTTTTCTCAGTGTTTAATTTTTTTCAATATTCTTTTTTTACTTATCCTTTTATGCTTCGACAGTACATTAAAGCATCAGTTGAATAATGTTATTATGAAAATTTTTTGTATTCAAATTTTATTCATCATTTTCAACGACGCGCCTCATAATCAACTTTAAACACTTCACTCTATCATCGGCAGATATCATTAACATCTCTGTAAAGCAAAGAAAGTTTAAGAAGGATATTTTCGAGGTTATAAATTTCATGTTACCTTCCGTCCCGTTGTATAGTGTGCGATAATAAATGTCTGCTGAGAAAACTCTCAACATCTATAGGTAAATACCTTATTGTATTTTTTTTATTATTTTTAAAGTCTGAAACGCAATATTATTTGCCAAATTAAAAAAATATATATACATCATTATAATTGAAAGTGTGTTTTGAAATGGTACTTTTAAGTACCATAGAGACATGGAAGCAATATCAAAAGTATTTTCTTTTAGTTTAAGAATAGGAGACAAACACGGGCTTGCAAATATTATTTTTTTATAAAATGAAGTGTGTTTCTTATGTGCAGGGTTTGTATAGAAATTAATGAGAGCAAATTCGGGGAAAAATATGTATTGAAGATATCGCTACAAACAATTAAAATGATTCAAAATAAGATCCTTGGGCGTCGATACACTTCTGTGAAATTCAACGTGTTGTTCATGTTTGGAAGGCGCCATTGAAGTCCTTTTTTCCGGAACGTCCTTCAAGCAGCGCATCAATGCCGCTTTGACGTCTGGTGTGCTCCCATGGCGGAGTCCTTCCAGGGCTGTCTTCCCTTGGAGAAGCAGGGAAAATTCCACCGTGACTAGATCGGGACTGTAGGGATGTGGGGCTGGGACTCTTCTACCACACTCTTTCCACCGTCTTTGAAGCACTAGTGCCATCTCGAAACAGCAGCTTTTGATAGACTTTCATTCCCGACCACTTTCTGGATCATGGCCAATGTCTCTGTCGGATTTCACTTCTCCGCCCACACGACTTCGAAATATAATCCGGTCTTTTGATATGCTGCCACCACCGATATGAATACGTGGTATCGGACACGATACGTGATGTATATTCAAGAAAAACCTAACTCTTTAAATTAAACTTTAACTAACACTTTATTAACAATATTTACACTTAAACTCGGATGTAAATTATCCGGTTTAATATTAAATCAAAATAATTACAGAAAACGCTTTACGTGTACCGTTAGGCTACGTTAATTCACTGAGCACCGAGATTTCTATTAATCTCACACCCGCTATATCTCTTCCTTTTGAGTGATACTCCTACCAACACGTGTCTCAGAGTGCCAACTCTGCACGACCTTCTACCTTCGCTCCTCCGTTAGAACTCACTTCACTCTCTTGTCATCCACCCGAGAACCTTTCTGTCTACAGGGCTCCTGGTCTGTTTCCAAGAGTGTCTTCCTAAATAATGGGTGCAATATCTTTCTTATCTATGAAAGACCACATTGCAAAGGAAATACTTCTTTCATTATATCCAACTCGCTCCCCTCCGGATTAAGATTTTTCTTAAGCAAGGCTCTAACGGTACACAATAGATACATATACAATAAGGTAATCCCTTAAGAATAGCTTTTAACTCTTGCAGCTACCAGAGAAACCTGACAGTCTCTATATCCAATTTCCGAGTCCCACACAGAATTTAATGGCGTAGCACTGTTCGACGTAACGTTGCATTTTAAAGCTTCAACCTACCCTAGAGACAGGAGTTCACTAAAACCATGATACAAACCGCAGGGAAGCTCGTAGGCGACTGACATATCTTTGTGAAATATGTATTAATTCGACAAAAAATAAAAAGCATATTTCTAGAGTTTTTTTATACTCAAATTACAAAAATAAATAACTCTTGCTAATAAATTTAACTCTTGCAGCTACCAGAGAAACCTGACACCCCCCCCCCCTTAGCGGAAAATATGCCTTTTAGGGGCTAATTTTCCTTAAAACTATGTAATGTCTGAGAAGAGTTCAACAGTTCCTTGATAGGTTCCTTCATTACTACAATTACATAAATATTTCAAGGTGTCTGAAAATTACCTACTGACATCTCTAATGAACCATATACTAATGTGATAACTACAGAATAAAAATTACACATTATGCTAATACACTTTTATAAACACAAGATGCAAATACACTTATAAATACACAAAAAATATAAAGTTACACTAGTATTATGTCATTTCAATGTCAGTCCTTAGGCTGATATTACTGGAGGCGGTACTACTTTTTCCTTTCAGTCCTTCCTCGTTAACTTAATTGGTACATCCCTTTCCGCAATGCACCCGCTTGAATGGCTAACTTCTGCCTCTGATTTCCCAATTAAATCATCCTCTAACCAATCAGGCACTTGCCTTTCCCAGTCCTCTTTGTACGTGATGATAACATTGTACAATTTTTGTTTCATCTTAACCCTCTCGGGTTTACGACCAATCCGGTTTCTCTCCGTTTCTACCAGTTGTATAGGACCCATAAATAATTCCTTATTTTTCCTTAAGATTGATTTTATGTCCCCAACTTGAATATTGGTTAACCCTTTTATTTCAAATTCCTTTATGTCTTTCTCTCCCGTTTGTTCTCTATCTAACAAAAGAGTTTTCCCACGATTTTCAAACTCTCCGTCATGATCAAAGATAATATCCACTACTTTATTTTTGGCCATAAATTCCCTCATTTCATCTTGATACACAAGTTTCTTACTCCCGTCCCCTAACTCAACTATAACTGCAGGTCGACATATTTCCTCTTTCTCATTATCACTCCCATTCATTTTCCTCGTTAATCGACATTCTACACATGATTCGCAAAACGTTTTAGCTTCCTCTGCCATATTTTCCCAATAAAATGAATGCTTGACCCTTTCTAACATTTTCTTAACCGCGTGATGTTCTCCATATAAGGAGGTATGCGCTAGTTTTAGAATTTCCTCCCTTCTAATTTTAGGTATTACTAATTGAGCTACCGTTTCATCTGCCAATTTCTCTTTATGATATAATAACCCATTAACAAGATAGTAAGACCCTTTATCAATTGCAGCTAATTCCCAAGCTTTCTCTAAATCTTTACAATTCATTTAGGATTCCTGAAATACATTTAGACTACTTTCCGTAACTTGATTAATCTTACTTTTCTCTACCTCGGATTTTTCCTTCTTCTGACTTTGTAAATTTTCCGATCTCGTTTCTACAACATAACGGCTATTATTACCATTTCTAATCCTTTCTCCTTCCTTCACTTTATTCCTACTATCTTCCTTACATTCCCTTTCTACCGATTCTCTTACTGATTTCTCGTTGTTTAACCCTGACAATTCATTAGCCACGTCAGGATGTAAAATCACCTGTTCCTTACTATTATCAATTATCGCGCAAAGTACATCCTGATGAATTACATTAGTTTGACCGCGTTTTGGAATAGCTAAAGGTAATTGGATTAACGGCGATTTAACTGCCTTACCAAATATCCCTTGTAAATAGATGCTACCAGTCCCTCTTAGTTTCTCTGCTGGTACTAAATCTTTATGAACGACGCTAATTTCGCAACCAGAATCCACTAATCCTTTTGCTATTTTCCCATTTACACTAACTTCTACTTTCTCGAGTTTATTTAACTTCTCTCCAATAACTTTAGTTCTCCAATTCCCTTTTGCTCCGATTCTTGCCATACTCGCTCCCCTTGGTAATTCTCCAATTCCTCGCACTGAGACATTATTGATACTAGCCCTTGGTTCTTGTCGGTTATTAATTTGATTACTTACCTCATTATTTCCTTTTGTACAAAATCGCTGGACATGGCCTCGTAAACCACACTTGAAACAGATAGGCGTCGTATCATTAGGTTTCTTATATTCCGGTTTTCTACCCGAAAATGGACTAACTTCATTATTCCCATTTTGTCTCCAATTACTACTCAATCCCTCATCTTTTGCCCTTCCAGAATCTTCATTATTAACATACCTTTCTTTACCTTTATAACCCTTATAAGTTACCGCATAAGATTTTTGTTTAGCATCAAAGAAATTATCACATTTCTTAGCAAGTTTAGAAACTTCTAACCAATTACTGTGCTGAGTTAATCCAACATGCGTCGCGGTTTCCTCATCTAAAGTAGTTAACAACTTATCCGTGACAATTAACTGATTAACCTTCTCATACGTATCTGCACCTCTAATCTTACAATAATTTTCCCACGTTGCTATTAAACGCGATACAAATAATACATGAGTTTCATTTTGATTCCTTCTAGCCTTCTTAAAGTTTTCCAAACACGCCTTCGGTGTCGGCTCGTGTTCCTTTAGAACTAATTCCTTTAATTTCTCATAACTCTCAATTTGTTCCCTAGTAGTGTATATTAGCAAGTTATCGGCCTTATCTCCTAACATATTTAGCAGAATTTCGGCCTGCTGGGTTTCCGGTACATTTTTTGTTTGGAATGCCCGTTCTAAACTGCTTAAAAACAGATTCCATCCCTCAGTCCCTTCTGGAACCTTGATAGACAAAGTTTTAACGCTTTTAATCAATTTCTCTAGTCTACTCTCATGATTAGATTCTCTAGTCCCATTAGAGTTATTTGCCGAAGTTTGAATCTTTATTCTTTCCAACTCTAACTGATGTTCCAATCTCAATTTTCAGCCCTTTCTTCTCTATCTAACTTCTCACGGTCTAACTCCCTTTCTAACTTTTCGCGGTCTAACTCCCTTTCTAACTTTTCTCGTTCTAACTCCCTTTCTAACTTTTCTCGTTCTAACTTCCTTTCTAACTTTTCTCGTTGTAACTTTTCCTCCCTTTCTAACTTTTCTCGTTGTAACTTTTCCTCCCTTTCTAACTTTTCCCGTTCTACTACTAACGCTTCTTGTTCTAACCGTTCCGTAACAATAGTGCTAGATAATTCCATAACGGCCCCCTCTTCATATTCATTGCTCTCCACTATATTTTTCTTGAGCTTAAACCTGGTATCATCTTCCGAGACTTCAATCCATAACTCTTCACAGATCGCCTGAAGATCCACCCTTTTTATTTTTAGTAAGAAAGCCATACCTTCTACTGGTAATTATTACCACACTACAATAATACTTAAGCATAATATCAAATTAATATTTCCTCAAATCCTACCTTCATAAATTACCTCCACATATTATACTATTTAACATATTTCAAATAAGTAATAATAAAATGATAAATTTCCTTTAACAATGGTACCCCACAATTTGCTTCCAATAACACAGTAACAATAATTTCAATTTGATTATTATGTAATACAAATTTTAAATTTATACAATTAAATAATAAAATACAACTTACACAATAATACCGATAAGTTACAATTTGAATAAAACACTGATGCCAATCACTACATAAAGATATCCATCTAACAACAATTTGCATGAAATACACCTAAATTCCTAAATTTAATCTCAATAAAATATTTCAATTTTCCAAATTTGTTTTCGCATAAAAAGTAAATCACAGCACTTTTATTTTCTGGACCTGAAATTCTTCCTTGAAGGTTATTTCAATTTAATTTAAATTCTACACAAATTTGCCTTCCTCATTTCTATTAATGCTTCCAATTTAAAACAAACAGTATCACTTAATTTAAATATTACTTTAATAATAATTTAAATTTAAGAAATTTCAATTATTCCTTCCAACTATTAACACAATGCATTAATTTTAATCATTAATCTTATCCGTTTAAAATAATTAGAAAATCACTTCTAGTAATTAATATAAGATCCTTTTCTTAAAACAATAGTGTAAAATGGCTGTTAATATCTCATTTGATTTAGTCCAATTATTATATTGCACATAAATTATCATAAATTAACCACAACATTAACTTAAATTACCATCAATTACACAAAAATAACAGTAGGTTCGAGAATGTCAGTAGAATAAAATGATCAAAACACCTTACCTCGTACTTTATTCGCTAGAGCAATTCTCTGCTCACTTTTCCACAGGGTAAATCTTGCACTCTCGGGCAACAATCACTGTACCTTGCTTCACTATGCACAAACACACTACACACAACACTACACTAACACAGCACCACCACTAGTTCACTTCACTGTAATGACGATAGGCTAGCTGGCACTGGTCTACGATGATAGGGCACACACACTTCCGCTAGGCGATCCGGCGTAAAGTAACTGTAATACGGCTAACTGGCACTGGTCTACGACGATAGGGCACAAACACTTTCGCTGGGCGATCCGGCACAAACTCTCTATAACCCGGCTATCTGGCACTGGTCTACGACGATAGGGCACGAACACTTCAGCTGGGCGATCCGGCACAAACTTTCTGTAACGCGGCTAACTGGCATTGGTCTTTGGTGATTCAGATCCCGTCGCTGCCAACATTGTTGGATTCCACTTCTCCGTCCACACGACTTCGAAATATAATCCGGTCTTTTGATATGCTGCCACCACCGATATGAATACGTGATATCGGACACGATACGTGATGTATATTCAAGAAAAACCTAACTCTTTCAATTAAACTTAAACTAACACTTTATTAACAATATTTACACTTATACTCGGATGAAAATTATCCGGTTTAATATTAAATCAAAATAATTACAGAAATTGCTTTACGTGTACCGTTAGGCTACGTTAATTCACTCAGCACCGAGATTTCTATTAATCTCACACCCGCTATATCTCTTCCTTTCGAGAGATACTCCTACCTACACGTGTCTCAGAGTGCCAACTCTGCACGACCTTCTACCTTCGCTCCTCCGTTAGAACTCACTTCACTCTCTTGTCATCCACCCGAGAACCTTTCTGTCTACGGGGCTCCTGGTCTGTTTCCAAGGGTCTGTCTTCCTAAATAATGGGTGCAATATCTTTCTTATCTATGGAAGACCACATTGCAAAGGAAATACTTCTTTCATTATATCCAACTCGCTCCCCTCCGGATTAAGATTTTTCTTAAGAAAGGCTCTAACGGTACACAATAGATACATATACAATAAGGTAATCCCTTAAGAATAGCTTTTAACTCTTGCAGCTACCAGAGAAACCTGACAGTCTCTATATCCAATTTCCGAGTCCCACACAGAATTTAATGGCGTAGCACTGTTCGACGTAACGTTGTATTTTAAAGCTTCAACCTACCCTAGAGACAGGAGTTCACTAAAACCATGATACAAACCGCAGGGAAGCTCGTAGGCGACTGACATATCTTTGTGAAATATGTATTAATTCGACAAAAAATAAAAAGCATATTTCTAGAGTTTTTTTATACTCAAAATACAAAAATAAATAAATAAATAAAAAGTATGTGGAATAAAGCCACAGTTAACTAGGTGTATGGATAAAAACTTAAAAGTCTTTCTTAAATTAATTGGACGATGGACGCTAAAATTGATTTTATTTTTTTTTCATCATAGATATATGAGATTTCGTTCATATATATTCATTTCACGATAAATATATAGAATACCTTAAAAAAATTCTAATCTTAATATCATTTTAAGATTTTTTTAAATTAAAATTTATAAACCAAATTTTATATAGATAATACATAACAGAAAGTTTCGAAATAAAAACGAAATTGAAGTGGAATGAAAATATTCACCTTGTATTTAAAGTTTATAAAATATACATTAAAATATGCTTAAAAGGTGACAAAATACAAATATAAATATTTATTTATTTACATCCCGAGACTTTCGAACACTAACGTGATCATATTCAGTGGGGAAATGTTGACTGAGTTGAGATGAATGTCGCTTTCACTGTGCAAATATGTAACGGGGTTTTAACGGGGCCAGTCTATTATTTTGTAGGGGATTTAGGATAGTAGACATTTTCCTGATACACCCCTACAAAATAATAGACTGGCCCCGTTAAAACCCCGTTACATATTTGCACAGTGAAAGCAACATTCATCTTAACTCAGTCAACATTTCCCCACTGAAGATGATCACGTTAGTGTTCGAAAGTCTCGGGATGTAAATAAATAAATATTTATATTTGTATTTTGTCACCTTTTAAGCATATTTTAATGTATATTTTATAAACTTTAGATAATACATATAGATAATATAGAATATAGTATATAGAATACCTTAAGAAAATTCTAATCTTAATAACATTTTAAGATTTTTTTTAATTAAAATTTATAAACCAAATTTTAAAATGCTCCTTGCGTCTTCATTTTTAAGATATTTTCTCGATTTGTCATTTGAAACACTAAACACTAAATTAGAAACAAATATGTGCATCAGTTATTTAATACCTTGAAAAATTAATTCTTGAGGGATTTTTTTTTCCTGAATTTCATTCCGATTTTCATCAAATTTAGCATTTTAAGAAGTTATAAATAAAATAATTAAATCTTAATTAATCTTAACGAAGATCTTAACGAAAGACGAAGATTTTAACGAAGGTCTAATTGTAAAAGGCATACACAATTTCTTTGTAAACAGTATCAGAATTCTTCCTTAGAAATTTCATGTATTTTGAACAAAAATTAAGACGCATGGAGCATTTCAAAAATCTAGAAAACGTGTAAAATCTGTATTGAGAAAAACAGGTATAAAGTGTAATAAAGCACCGAGAAATTGATTGTGTAAATAATTCAAACGCTTGTAACTTTGCCAAAAAATATCGCTGATTCATGCAGTTTTCTCAAATGTATCAATGCAAACTGAAGAATAATAATACACAAAAAAATAAATTTCGATTTTGGGGTCGATTTTTGATCAAATAAAGGTCTATGGTCCCCTTAACTAATATAGCTTAAAAGCTCTTCTTAATTAAATGACAGATGAATGTATTTACAATGACCTTAAATATTTTAAGCAATATCCGTTTAAAGTAATAGAGCCGTTCGTTTGCCAACTTGAAATGTGATACATTTACGCATTCCAACCGACTGTTTCAGAAACTAAAAGCCGATTGCACAGTTCCCTTAGGTAAAATTGCAATTATCATCAGTAATCAAGGTGTCGCTTGCTTGGTTCTCACCTCGAGATCCTCAATTTAAGAATTTGCGTAGTCAACTGGTCAAAGGTTCAATACGTTGTCTCGTGCGAGCAAATTTCCGTTCCCACATATATTACGGTTTTATTAAGTGATTACATATATATAAAGTGAAATAATATGTAATGACTAAAAATATGCTTTGATAATTATATAATTATGTTTATGTGTATTTTTTTGCTACTTAAAACTTTTCAATTCTTTGCTGACTGTTTGAACCTTTTAATGAAAGTTTTGAGATTTAAGCGTGTACACAGAAAAAAATAAAACTTAAAAATGGGTAAAAAAAAACAAAAAAAAAACAATTTGGGTTGAAAGATTCTTAGGTATGAGGTTACCCAATTTGGGTTCATACCAAATTGGATCATGAACCATGCCTGTTTTGGTTACCACTTTGTATCCATTTTGGACACTCTTAAATACCCATTTTGGGTATCTTAGGACCCATTCTGGACACCACCCAAAATGGATACACAGTGGTAACCAAAACAGACATGGGTCATGACTAAATTGGGTATTAATTCAAATTGGGTAACCTCATACCTAAGAATCTTTCAACGCAAATTGGGTATTTTTTAACTCCTTTTAGGTTTTATTTTTTTTCTGTGTATGTCTTATTTTAGAAAGATAAACAATAAGAGTAATTCAGATTAATTTAATTCAAATATTATTCTTTAAAACTAGCAGAGGTAATTATGCCTCAGCAAAAAACTTTATGTGCATTTTGTTCTTTTCTAGATTAGCAAAGATTGTTTCCGAAAAAGCTAACGCAACGTCGTATCTAAACAAACATAGAAAGCATGTTAGTATAATGAAATGTGTCATATCTTAAATCCGTTTTCTATAATTAAAAGAAAAATATGAGAATAAAATTATATTACGTCTACATTAAACATACTGGAAAAAAAATAGATTTGAAAGTGTAATAAAATAAAGTGAAATAAATAATTGAGCATCAGCTTGCCAATTGTGCCCTCCCTTTATGTTTTAATTTCATAATGACACAAATAAAGTATTAAAGTCGCTTGTAATCTTTTCATTAATAAAAATTCTGACACGATTTGCAACGTGTCATTTCACGTTTTTTTTTTTTTAAATTAATATTTAGACAGAGAATTTAAAATTAATGGAGGCACCAAACTGTGGATTTTACATTGCTACGTGAAAGGATGTTTCTATGTAATCTATATTTTTAGGAAGAATATGGGAATGGTTTAATTCTTTAACCATTAATATTTCCTTAAATGTGCTTAAACGAATATAATTATTATTAAAAATTAATATAATTAATTAATTAATATAATTAATTAATATAATTAATATAATTATTATTTTATGCACTTAAACATTAAAAATATGTATTCCGTAAAATAAAATGCTTTGAATAGTTCCCATGCAGCAAAACAATTTCTCTGGCATTAATAATAACACACTGAAGCCATATATATGATTTTTAAATTTCAGGTAAATCTGATTTATTTTCAAAAAAGTTTTCCTGCCATCCGTGTGTTAACTTTTTAAATTTATTTTTGCCTGCGATACCATCAAAATGTATGCTCAGAACATTTATCTTATCATCCAATGTCAGCCAATCCTATGTATGCTCTTTTCTCTACATCTGTATCTTCTATAAGGAGAAGAAAAAAAGAGTTTAGTACAGTAAAAATAGCATTACGCTCCATAAAAGCTCTTTGAGAACTGACGTCCAAGTAGAAAAATAAAAAAGTACCATGATGTATTTATCTTCTGTATGTGACTTTTACTTAGTGTCTAGAATAACATAGATTGTTTTAGATAAAGTTTACTCAATGTCACTTATACACAGATTTGAAAATAGATTTGTTCATCCAGGACAGTGATATTATAAAATTATTTTCAATAATTGAATGAATGGAATTGGATAAAAATGATCAATTTTGATGCCACATTAAATTAAACGTAAAAAAATTGTATTTGTCATTTAACTAATCCTAAAGATTTTTTTTTTTAAAATGTGGTATATTTTGTAATATTTATTTCAAAATCATGAGATTACAATATGAAACATTACTTGCAATTTACTAGATAAATATAATGAAATGGATTGAAGCCTGCGGTTCCAAGAAATAAACATTTGAGAAACAAATCCCTATTGCTAATGTAAAATTGATATAAAAATAAATGAAAGCATATTTATAAAAATATATATGTTGCACTCTTTATTTTTTAACTACATTTTATTTTCTATTTTTAGTTTTTTAGCATTTATGAAACTACAAGGTATTTTAAGAAAATTTCTGCAATCAATCGGTATTAGCATAAACTATTAACCTCTTCTGAAACCATATCTATTGTTGACTTATTGCATTGTTGAGATTCCTCTATTAAAAGGCTTTAAAATTATTTCTGTAACATGTTATCAATGTATGTATTTTTCTCATCTATCTACCGTCGATTCCAGACATGTTTTCGTCTGGGAAAATGTTTCATCTCTATGTTCTATATCGTCCATCAATTTTTTCACTGGGAGTATTGAGACTCTTTCTACGTTTTTATAATAAACTTATTTAAGGATAAAACTGATTTTTCCAGTTCAAAATTGTTTACGTTTATGGATTAGAATGCTTTCGTTCACATAATCTTCAGAAATATATGGGAACATCATGGCATCACTAACGCATGCTCCACTGTTTTATATATATATATATATATATATATATTTAATTTTCTATAAAATAAAGGTATGGTTTTGGTAGTTAATTTACAATGTCAATTCTTTTTCCTTCCATCAAAATGTTTTCACCTTACCTAAATTAAAAAAAAACAAATATAAGCAAGTAATGTAAAATAAAACAAAAATATATGTACTATGATTTTGTTTTTCCTTCTTATAAAATTCTCAAATTAAGAGATAATAACAAAATTTTAAATGTAAAATACCGTTTTAGTAATTACTGTTTTTAGTAATTAACATTCTTCAATTTCCT